>JAYKQN010000014.1:0-30000 GCA_036785175.1 Eupleurogrammus muticus
TCCTCAGTGTGGGAATGAAACAGTGTCACATAAACGTCGTCACACACTCCTTCAGCCTCTCTCTCATCCTGAGACAAAGTTTACGTGCAGCAGCTCGATTGCTTTTAGCTTGAAAGCTGCATCATATGCCTTTCTTTTTGCATTTTCCATGATGAGGGTATGTTCACGCTAATTTAACTTATGCACGAGACAAGAAGTTGCAGTCTTCCTCGACGCATATATTCCACCGGCCTTAATCTTACCTTTTCTACTTGAGCGCCCCTGGTGGCTGTTAGAAAAATTACATAAATTGGCCGCATCACTGAATAAGAAGCAGGGTTGAAAGTTTGGGGAAAAAGTAGCGGCTTATAGTCCGGAATTTACGGTATATACGGACATACACACATGTACACATACATGGCTAATGCATACTTGTGTGTCTGTGTGTGTGTGTGACTGGAGCTTTATTAAAGAGAAGTTAATGAGTTCCCGTGTCTGCCTCTCCCATTTATCCCGTCTCCATCCCTGTAACATCCCCAACACTCGCACGTGAGAGTGAAAACATCATCTTCATATATCAATCACTGTTTCTCTTTTCCTTCTCTGTCCGTCCTTCTCACTCTTTTTTTTTTCCTGGTTGGGTTTTCATGCTAATTCGAGCAGATCCATCTGACTAACGCCGATCACAGATGTTCGGCGCCGTCCCTCGTGTCGGCGGCGTGCACGACGCGAGCCCGATCCGTTTGATGTTCACAGATCCTCCACTAGACAACAGAGTGCAGATTCCTTGTTTTTTAATGTGGAAACGAGGATCTTAAAAATCAAATCAAAAGTTTGTAGTCGACGTGTAGATGACTGTCGCCATCTGGGGTTTTGATCGGGGGGAAACGCTTTTGACAGGCGCGTTTTTAGAGGCCAAAACGGAAGAGAGATGACATTGTATTGCAGGAAATGTATTGGAGGGGACGTGTGTGTGTGTGTGTGTGTGTGTGTGTGTGGGGGGGGGGGGGGGTCTGTCTTAAATAAGGCGGGCGTCTAGAAGATGTATGGAATGCGACGTGAGTGACGTGGAATGCTGTTTGTCGGATCTTCTTTGGACGTGTGTGTGTATGTCTGTGTGCGTATGTCTGTGTGTGTGTGTGTGTGTGTGTGTGGTGGGGGGGGCATGAGACGACACATCTGTGGCGGGAAGCCAAATCGAGTCTGATTTATGCCACCCCGCCGTCGCGGAGGGGGCCTGCCCAGTCGGCCGAGCCATTACACAAGATGTATGGCGAGGCGTAGCCCGGTATCAAAAAACAATCACTCACACACACACACACACACACACACACACACACACGTAATAAAAGATCTACGACAAGTGGGTTCAAGTATCTCCGCTCACGAGTTACAGCCGCTCATCTCTGACGTGTATAAATCACCCTCGTGGATATTTTGTTAAAGCAGAACCCTCCCCCCCTCAACCACACACACACACACACACACACACACACACACACACACACGGTTACCTGAGAAACCAGGAGAGAGGTACGGAACATTTCATATAAAGTACAGGTGGAGGCAGAAAGTGGTCGTCTGTCGGGGAATTGAGGCCACAGAGATAATAGCTTTTCTCATTGAGTCACTATTATAAAGGTGGTGTGTGTGTGTGTGTGTGTGTGTGTGTGTGTGTGTGTGTGTGTGTGTGTGTGTGTGTGTGTGTTTGTCGGTGGGGGTGTTGTAGGCACATCTTCATAAACCTCCTCGCTGGGCGTGTAAATAAAGATCTTTTTTTGTTCCCAGATTTGATCCCTGACGACGTTTCATCTGTCGATTCAAACGGCGAAAAATCGTCTTAATTTAATTTTCACGTCTCGAGCGTCTCCTCGCTCGTTTTTTGGTGATTGTCTCGTTAATGCTAATGAGCTGCTCCTCTAATTATCCCGTTAGAACGGCTGCGAATGCTGTGTGTGCGCGACTGTATAGCTGTGACATCACAACTTCCTCGTTGTGTGTATTTTTGAAACATGGGGCAGTATTTATACACAAAAAACTGAAATATCTCAATTATAGTACAATTAGTCCAATATTAATTATTTCAATTTTTTCCTCATTTGTCTCAATTTGGTCTAGTTTTAAGCAAACAATACAAATATTTTCTTAATTGACTAAACTCAGGAATAAGCTAATTACCTGCCAGTGGAACAAGATGATTCTACTAAATTCTATCAAATACGAGACATTTTTTCACCTGTTAGGATTTCAGATTTTGCAGTGTACAAAACAACCAGTTTGTGCTTGTTGACTTAAAAAAAGCAGAAATATCTTATCCCACTGGCAGATAAGTTATCCCGTTCCAAATTTCCCTTCACAATTTGTCTTAATTTGGAGAAATATTTTCTTTAAAATAAATTAAACTCAGGAACTGGAACTTTGAATAAGCCAAATTACCTGCCAGTGGAATAAGATAAATCTACTCAGTATTGGACTGATCGCGTCAAACTTTTCTTAAAAATAAGATAAGATAAGATAAGATAACTTTATTGATCCCACAACAGGGAAATTTGTCCGTTACTGGCAACTACAGAACATTCAGAACGCTGCAGCTCGAGTCCTGACTACAACCAGAAAATATGACCATATTAGTCCAGTGCTCATGTCTCTGCACTCAGAGAATAGACTTTAAAACAGCTTTACTTGTGTACAAGTCTCTTCATGGTCTAGCACCAAAATACATCTATGACATGTTAGAGCCATACGAGCCATCTAGGACCCTGAGAACCTCAGGGACTGGTCTCCTGCAGGTGCCCAGAGTCAGGACTAAACATGGTGAAGCTACATTCCAGTTTTCTGCAGCTAAAATCTGGAACAGTCTTCCAGAGAATGTGAGACAGGCCTCAACGCTGACAATGTTTAAGACCAGGCTGAAAACAGTTCTGTTTAACCGTGCATATGAAAACTGAAAGTATCTGATCTACACTCTTCACTCTTTTTTAAATTAATGATGAATTCTATGTTCTATGATTTTCCTTTTGTGATTTTATGTATGTTTTGCTCTCCTTTTGTGGTTTTGTGTAACTGTAAAGCACTTTGAATTGCCCTGTGTATGAATTGTGTTCTACAAATAAACTTGCCTTGCCTTGTTAGCATCCGTGCTAACATCCGTGCTAACTTGTTAGCATCCGTGCTAACATCCGTGCTAACTTGTTAGCATCTGTGCTAACATCCGTGCTAACTTGTTAGCATCCGTGCTAACTTGTTAGCATCCATGCTAACATCCGTGCTCACTTGTTAGCATCTGTGCTAACTTGTTAGTATCCGTGCTAACATCCGTGCTAACTTGTTAGCATCCATGCTAACATCCGTGCTAACTTGTTAGCATCTGTGCTAACTTGTTAGCATCCCTGCTAACATCCGTGCTAACTTGTTAGCGTCCGTGCTAACTTGTTAGCGTCCGTGCTAACTTGTTAACTTGTTGTTGTTGTTCACCTACAACTAAAATCTGGATCTGGATAAAATCTGGTCTTCCAGAGAATGTGAGACAGGCGTCAATGCTGACAATGTTTAAGACCAGGCTGAAAACAGTTCTGTTTAACCGTGCATATGAAAACTGAAAGTATCTTATCTACACTCTTCACTCTTTTTTAAATTAATGATGAATTCTATGTTTTATGATTTTCCTTTTGTGATTTTGTGTAACTGTAAAGCACTTTGAATTGCCCTGTGTATGAATTGTGCTCTACAAATAAACTTGCCTTGCCTTGCCTACTGCAGCGTACAGAGTAAAGAAAATAAAATAAAAGCTAAAGAAGATAAAAACTATAAAAATACACAACACAATGTACAAAATTCGTAGAATTTGATGATGATCCGCATACACAGTATGCATTATGCAAAAGAAAAAAAAAAGTATGCATAAGCAAAGCATACATACATACACATATTTACATATTTGCATATATATATACGCACATACCCACATGTACACATACATAGCTAATGCAAACTTAAGGTGCAGATGTATGTGTAGAGAAAAGTGACGAGTGAAAATCTACTAAAATCCAACTTTTAAAACACTTTCATAGCAGTGTCCATAGGGAGTCGTGAGGAGTGAAATGTGGACACGTCGTAACTCCAGCAGCACATTTAGATGAACAATAACTACTAATAGCAAATAAATTGCACGTTAAGAGACGCAACGCCACGCGCGATCCTCCGGGTCCAACTACACTGTCACACTTAATAAATCCTGCAAAAAAAAAAAAAAGTAGCTGCTAGCTATAATAAGCTATAATAAAAAAACGACACCTCGCTCATTTAGGGGCGAGTCTTAAACCTGATGTTAACAGCCTGATTAACATAGGGGATGATGGGGGTGTGGAGGAGGTGGGGGGGTCTGATCTATAGTTCTCTGGGTGTGCCAAGTCCCACATGTTTCATATTGTCTCTAAACAATGGGGGGGGGGGGGTCGAGCTGGAACCTGCTGCTTTCACCAAAACAAACGTCACGCCATGAAAAAATAAAATAATACAATAATTCATTCACATTTATTCACAGCCAACTCCTGCTCTCTTTTTCTCACTCATTTGTATTCTCTCTCTCCCTCTTTCTTTCTTTCTTTATTTCTCTCTCACACACACACACACACACACACACACACACACACACACACACACACAGGAAAATTAATTAGGGTTGGCTCGGCGGCAGCGAGCAGCCTCACTCTAATAAATCTCTCCATTATCTAAAGTGATTGGTGGACACAGCGGCTCATTTCCTGTCTTGGAGTCGAGACCCGAGGACAGACCGGCATTATCCCCCCCCCCAAACACCCCCTCACCCCCCCCGGGTTTCCTGCCCCCCCCTCACGTTTTACCAGCCGTACGATTCGAGAATTCCGAATTTCTTCCCCCATAAAACCGTCTCATCGCATACATTGCTGTGCACCTTCTAAAATCTTCAGTTCATTGATGCTTTTCTGACCCCCGCCAACGTGTTGCATGCACACCAGTAAACGGCGCTTGAACGTGAAATGAACCAGAATCACAAATAATTCACTTTTCACTCACAATAACGTCGAAAATCTGGATGTGGGGCGTGTTGGGGGGGGGGGGGTAGGTGGGGGGTCTGTTTCCTGTTCCTGTTCCGACGTGACATCACAAGTGTCTGCGGAGCCATCGGAGCACCTGTGTCCCGTCGCCATGACAACGGGGCTCCAGGACTCTGGTTTGGGGGGGGGTGATGGAACACGTAGATGATACACACACACACACACACACACACACACACACTGTTGCACACACTTGATTTAAAAAAAAAAAAAGGGGACTTTGAGGCCAAATAAATCACACAACATGACGTCTGGGGTGAGAGCCCCCCCCCCCCTCACCCGCCCCCCCCTCCCCTGATGAGATATGGAGCCTACAGAAATAGGCCATCACAGACCCCTGTTCCTCCGGAGTTAATGGCTTTCACATCTCCGGCTGCCTCCGCGGAATCTTTCTGTGTTAGCAGGTTTGTCTTTGTTATCTCCCGGCTGTTATCTCTGCTCCGTGACCCCCTTGCTTTTTGCCTGCCGTATAAGCCGTGACTTTCTACACCCAAAGGCTTTATTTATTTAAATCCCCCCCCCTCAAATGAGCGGGTTTGACGCTTTCAGACGAACGCAACTAATTTCTTAAAAACTACGATCGTGTTACGTGACTATTTCACCAATTCTAACACCAAGCCAAGATACATGCAACATATGCGATTTATCTGCAGTGAACATGACACACACACACACACACACACACACACACACACACATGATTATTGGACCAATATCCTCCATCATAGGTCCAAGTTTCTTGATGATGCATTGCTGTCATGTGTAGAAATTGTTTGTGTTTTGGGGGTTATGGCCAAACATGCAGATTTCACTAACTGGGCAAAGAGCGTCATTAATGGTGTGATCCTACCAACTTACTCCATTACCAACATTTCTATTGTTTAATGTTGTATTTACGGTGATGGTAAATGATGTTTTCTTTCCTTCTTCACACATGAGTAAAGCACATACGTATATGCATCTTTGAAGGCAGATTTCTAGTTTATTTGAAAAATGCTAAATTAAGCTTTCAACGTCAATCGTACTTTTTTATATGCAATCTCAATAAACATATGTCAAAAAGAAACCGTCACACTGACACGTGGACACATTCTCAGCCATTCAAATCGCAGAAGAGGCTTATTAATATTAATGAAAGAGCAGCAGAAGGACTGGTTCTTTATGGAGCCACAGAGAGAAGCTCGAGAGAGGAGATGTAAAACTAGATGGAGAAGATTTTAGGCTTTTAAAACCGCACATATATCTTGTTGGGGGATATTGAAACTTCAAATAATAAGGAGGTGAACTTTAAAACCAGTGCTTCTCAATTATTTTCTGTCGAAGAAGAAAACATCTCGCGCCCCCAGCACGACTATAAATAGAATCATTTGTCAGAACTAACAGAAAAGAAAATCGTCTTATCAGCGTGATTGTGGTGTAATGTCTTTAATGTCTTTGTCTCCAACATTTCAGACTCAGTAACACACCGGTCTTTCACAGTGAACCAAGCGCTACAGACGCTTCGTCATATTTCCTCGTCTTAGCTTTGGGAGACTTTCGTTTGTCTCTTTATCTCCGTCTCTCTCCGCCTGTCTTCTCATCCCTGTTAAATATGTTTTCATGGTGTCACTTGGTGTCTACACTTCATACTCATACTCTGTGCTGTATGCTCCCTGCACACACGCTGCTAATGAGAGCGCCACTGCCCCCTAATGTAGCGGAGGTGCAATTGCACTTTATTCTAGGACAGTAAAAAAATAAAAAAATTAAAATAAAAAAATAAAAGCACATGTTCTCTGAGGCAATACATCATAAAACATCTATAATTGGATAATTAGCAAAAGATGCACAAATGAACCAGATTTTTCTGAAACTATAGTGTATACTTTAGTTAAAAAAATGTGAAATTCTCAGGTCATTTTACAGAGCATCTACCTGAAGAACTTATTAATTCTATCGATTTCAATAAAAAATAATTATTTGTGTCAATGCGAAACACCTAAGTTGGGACCAATAGACCAGAAGACCTTATAAGGGTTATGTCAAGTCAATTTTATTGAGACTTTCGTTTGTCTCTTTATCTCTGTCTCTCTCCGCCTGTCTTCTCATCCCTGTTAAATATGTTTTCATGATGTCACTTGAGGGTCTGCTACACTTGGTGTCTACACTTCATACTCATACTCTGTGCTGTATGCTCCCTGTGAACACTCTGCCATTGAGAGCGCCACTGCCCCCTGTAGTGGAGGTGCAATTGCACTTTATTCTAGGAAAGTGAAAAAATCTGAAAAATAAAAAAGCATGTTCCCCGAGGTCAAACGCGCCCCCCCCCCCCTTACGGAGCCTAATGCCCCCCCAACAAAGTATTTAGGGAGGTTTGTGTCCAGCAAACTTTTAAAAGTGAACTCACTCGTGTCTTGAAAGGAGACAAATAGGAATAAACCTGTTTAGTCCGGCATGGATCACTGAGTTTGTGGCAATGACAAGGTCACACCCACACATGGGGGGGGGGTAATCGTTCGTTCAGATTACAATACTCTGTTGCCGGGGGCAACAGAGACCGTGCACGCTCGCTGGTCGCCGAGCAACCTCGTCGCAGCCACCTAATCAGCCTTGGTCGACGCCACCGGTAAACGGAGGCAACCTTCAAGGCGCGATTAGAAATGTTAATTAAACGTTGCTCTGTGTCGCCTGATCCTGAATCATGGTTTTGGCGGCAGTGCCGTGGTAAATGTCCGACAGCGAGGATCCACGACAGGACCAGGTGATCCCAATGAGTTGTGTGATTAGCAGAAATGACATAGAAATATAGAAATGTGCATGATTTCATGCTTAAAATGCCATTTTTTGTGGTGGTGACCATATCTAAACCTGCAGGGGTGACGTATATTTCTATAATTACGGTATAAACTATCTACATCATGGTCAAATAATGAGATTTGATTTAATTAGGAGTGATTATATGTTTACACTGAACAAAAAAAAGGAGGTCAAATCAAAGTTAGGTCAAATCAAAGTTTCAAGGCAACAATTAAACTAAAGATTTAAAATTATGCATTTGGGTTTGCACAACATTTAAGTTCAATTCTACTTAGCTATAATTTTAGATTGTAATGTCTATAATTTGATATGTGTGCTAACTGTTAAAAATTGCTATTGCTATCATCATGGGAATCATGACAATGGGTAAGTTCTCAAAAATGTTGAACTATCCCTTTAACACAATAACAACCAGCCAGATAAATCATGCCGTCCTATTTAAATGGGATTTGCAGGGACGAGCTAACTTTAGCAGCTAAATGCTAAAGACTAAAAAGCCTTGTGTTTAAATCTTGAAGTTGTGTCGGACACAACTGAGTATAAATCCCTGCATCATTTAACATATAAACAAATTAGATTAAAGGTTGTTTAACCTCCAGTTTCTGCAGCCACAACCAGACTTTGTGAAGAAAAAACTACAACTCGGAAAGTTTTACAAGTTTTAACAGAGTTAGCAGAACTGTTGAACAGCGAGCATTCACCTGTTTTATATGGACATATATACCAACATAAATGATTGTTTTAAGCCATTTAACCATTGTAAGACACATTCCTGCATGCATAATAATATATCCACTGCAGTGTCAAATGTTAACCTGAAATGTTGAAAAAATTCAGATTTTCTCTTTTACATCTAAATATCTCACTCTCCTGATGTGTTTTATTTCTTGCTGTGTGAAAGCCCTATCTATTTTTTATCGAAGAAGACAGAACGGCCTGTGTGTGTGTGTATGTGTGTGTGTGTGTGTGTTCCTCTGCACATTTAAGTGGCCTAAGAGCAGCACCGAGGTCTCTAAAATGTGAGGAGGCCATTTTTAGCATTAATATCTGTACTGCTGATGGCAATAAACTGCACAGATTGGAACGTCATCTGTGAGAGACTGCTGCAGCCTGTGTGTGTGTGTGTGTGTGTGTGTGTGTGTGTGTGTGTGTGTGGCTATGCCCACAGATGAAGGAAGCCCGAAGAACGACAGGGGAGAGTTAAAGGGATTAACAGCTAACTCCGTTTTAGACTGCGCCTAAGACAGGTCTGCTCCAAACAGGTGTGTGTGTTTGTGTGTGTGTGTGTGTGTGTGTGTGTGTGTGTGCTGCTCTAAAGCTGCAAAAACACACTCAGCTGTGACGTGATGTGTGCGTGCATGCAAAAAAAAACTTGTGCAAGCGAGAAAAGAGAAAAAAGACAAAAGAATAAGTGAATGTGTGTGTGTGTGTGTGTGTGTGTGTGTGTGTGTGTGTGTGTGGAGCATCTCTCCAGAAGGCTAATTTAAACAGGATTAGAGGAAGCACTGATGGACTGTTCACAGTAAATCATACTGTGTTGTAAAGCACTGTACCACCCACACACACACACACACACACACACACACACATCTTCCACCTACATGGAAGTCCCATTGTGGCTGTACACCACACACACACACACACACACACACACACACACACACACACACACACACACACACACACACACACACACACACACACACACACAGGCAGCAGTGTGGGTTACAGTGGCTGGAGGATACACAGGCACACAGCGAGTGTGAATACTTTCCGCGGCTCTAATCCGCTCGTTCCTGTCGGCATGAAAGACGAGGATTAACAGACGAAAGGTGAACATGGAGGAAAAAAAAAAAAGACTGGAAGGGAGAACACAAGCGGGGATACGGTATTTCCGGAAGCTCGGCGGGATTTCTGCAGCCGAATGCAGATGAGACGTCTTTCTGTGTGAGGTGGAATCCTCGTATTGACCAGCAACTTCCCCTCAGCCTGTAGCTCAGTAAATGTCAGAAACACTGTAGTAAAATATTATAGAAAAGAGGAAATAAATACTTTTCTTTCATATGTATTTATTAAGCTGTTTATTACTGTTTCATCCGCCCTTTAAAATGTGAGCAGCTGCTCACATCTGGACAGATTCTACAGTAAAAACGTCCCTCACTGCTCCATGAATGCTTTTAAAAGTGTATTTTTCCATCATTAAAAGCTGCTATTGTGTCATATATTATAAACTTTTTTTGAGGGGGAAAAATCGACATGAAAAGAGCAGCATATATAAAAATGGAAAAAGCGGCTACTCGTCCTTGACAAATATTTAATGCGTAACAAATTCTCGTCAGAATTTCAGATAGAACCCTTAATGTCCCAAATGAACCCTGATGAAACGGACATCTGCATCACGGCGTGAGCTTATCTGGAGAAATCGCGCTTTGTCGACACAAAAATAACACAAAAGGGAAAAAAGGCGTTAACAAAAGGAGTGAGAGGACCTCCATCTGGTACGATGTGGAAACGAGAGAGATTCTGGAATGCCTCACGCACGTTTGGTTGATTATTAATCTGACATGATAAGTACAGTGTGCTGCAGGAAAGGTCGCTGAGCCTGCATCCTGAAGGTCCTGGAAAACCTGGAAAATGCTTGATCCGTGTTCCACTCATGCAAATCAAACGTCCTGGAAATTATTAAGTTATCTTGAAAAAACGAAGGCATTAAAAACTCTGGCGTTTATCATGTAAATGACTGTGATTTAAGGTGGATAAGTTGGCATTAAAGCTCTCAATCAGTCAATTTGTCTCAATTCAAGAATCTCTATTGACATTATCCTGAATTATTTGTTGTACAGTGAAATAATAAATTGAATAAAGGTTCATTTGAATGAATAGAAAACGTATTGCATATTTAAGGTGGACGTTACAGAGGAATGCAAATAATGTTAGGAGTGGGAACGCCAGTGTTTATGTGTGTGTGTGTGTGTGTGTGTGTGTGTCTGCATGCACGAGTGTCTTAATCTCTTTCTTTCTGCAACAAAACAAAGTTAATTGCCTCCATTACTGATATTAATTGTGAAAAACCCACCGCTCCATTCTGAATCCTGCAAGTTTCCATCTCTGCCCTCGTCGTAAAAACTTATGTTAATACGGTTTGTTCCCTAATTTTTGTGTGATTCAGCCCATTTCAAGTAAAAAAAACACATCCTCTGTGACTTTTAACTCGCTCCTTCCTCATTTTTTCTGTTTTTCTCGCGCTCATCTTGACGCTGTGGGATCTCTGAGCCCCGGGAGCCACATTTTTTTTTTTTTTTTTTGGAAGGCCATTACTGGTTGAGATCAATGCGCGGCCACTTCTTCCTCGAGGGCTCCCCGGACGCCCGTGAGCAGCCGCTTACAGCCATTAGAGCCGCGCGATATGGCCCGAAAATCCAGAATCGGATAATTTCATATCCACATAACGCGCAGCACCGTGAAGCAGTGTAGAATTACACTTCTGCTGCAAAGAGAAACCGTATCGCTGTACAGGGTGAACACAAGTAGCTCAAACTAAATGACATTTATCTATTTTCACAGGATACATGATGATATATGGAACAGCGCTACAGCCAGTGGATAACCTGCACTATTATTCATTATAGACATAATGTAATGTAACGTATTACATAGAACTCCATCACAAATAATGCACACAACTTCACTACATTTCTTTTTTACATATTTAACAAGGCCACAAACCAGAGGTGAGTTTAATCCGTGTTATCGCTATTCAAATCAGCCGTAATCGCACACATCTTTACTTTGGACACAGGCCACGGCGACCAAACGAGAAATCTTCGGCTGTCAGGATCTCCTGAGCGTTTCCTCTCCAGTTACATATTTTACCGTCTGCACAGCTCCTTCCAGCGGGAGGCTTAATCATCCGTGGCTATGAGACTAAGAGCAATATTGTGACGTTTTTATTGGAGAGACTGAGAGCCGCCGTAACTCAGGAGGCGTAATAAACATCATGTGCTTTGATTTTTCTATATTCTCTGTAATGAGGAGCGTACCTGAGGTTTTTATACGACTCCTTCCACCGGGTTTGACATATCAATCTGAACATTTAATGCACTTTTTTGCAGGTTTGTTCTGCACGTACACTGCGCCTGCACTTGCACCTATTTTTTTTATTTGTTGCATGCATTAGGAATCAGGAATTTAGACGCTCTAGCAGTGCAGAGTACGTTATCCACCTGGAAAAGACTCACCTGGGGGGGTGGGAGATGGTTGAGGGAGGGGGAGGGGGAGGGGGGGGCAAAGCTGTTTGAAAGGAACTCTCCAATGGCCTTTTTCCTGTTCCGCTTTTGTTCGCCGCTATCTCGCCGTTCCGTGTTATTCAAACACACACAATGAGCCACCGAGCTGCCAGCGGCTCTGTACCCCCCCCCACACCACCACCAACACCACCAACCAGGGGGGGGTTTCGCTGATCATCCACCTCTTGCAGGAAATCAGTTGTGTCCGGATTCGTAGAGACGTAACGGACAAAATTTCAGCGTCTTATTATCGCCTGTTTTTTTTAATCACTCAGTAACTTCAGGTAAAATTTGACCATGTGATCATCCTGACGTTAGCGGGGGGCCTAAACCAGTCGCTGAGTTTTGTACATGTACACGTGATCTGTTTGAGTTGTGTGTAGAATTGATATTTCACAGCCAGATTGATTATTGTGTGTGTGTGTGTGTGTGTGTTTTAACTCATAGTTCAGCAGCTGTACACACCGGTCAATCCATCAGCTGAGCCGTAGATCTACAGGACTTCAACGCGAAATGTAATCCACTGTGCTTCTGTGTGTGTGTGTGTGTGTGTGTTTGTGTGTGTGTGTGTGTGTGTGTGTTTTTCCCCCTTTCACGATTTTTTTAAAGAAGTCGCTGTCGTGTGCGCCGGTGGTTGTATTTCTGCAGCAACACGCTCATTACAATCGCTGTGACATGTGACCTTTTCCTCTGGCGAACGTAACACAGACCACCGAACGTGTGTGTGTGTGTGTGTGTGTGTGTGTGTGTGTGTGTGTGTGATCGCACCAGCGAGAAACTGCGAGGAAAGTGCCAGCGAGTGTTTTTCTTTCTCTCGCGTTTGGATTTATCACCGGCCAAAATATGCACTTGCTCAAGCTCAGAGAAAACACTTTAACTTCCCCCACCTTCCTCTACGCTCGTGTGTATGCAAACACACACACACACAGACACACACACACACACACACCTTTACTCCACATCCTGAATGGGAGGGGTCAGGTTGAGTGCCATGTGGGGCTTGTTTTCCTCTTGGGCTGGCGTCAAAAAAAAACCTGAACGTGTGTTTGTGTGTGTGTGTGTGTGTGTGTGTGTGTGTGTGTGTGTGTCAGAGAGGCTGACACACACACACACACACACACACTCATTGTCATCCTCCCTGACAATGAGCCACTATCCTCACGGCCGAAAAACACAGATCCTCCGGCGAGAGCAAAGGTTAATCCAGCGGTGAAGGATCTACAGGCAGACGTCTGCACGGCCGACGTGTGACTGAGAATAGGCTGCGAGGAATTAACACTGCGTGTGTGTGTGTGTGTGTGTGTGTGTGTGTGTGTGTGTGTGTGTGTGTGTGTGTGTGTGACAGACGACAGGGTTTGTTTTGTGTGTTCACAATCCATTATCTTCGGGGAGGCATCACGCCGGATAAAGGTTGCTTCTCGCCATTCCAGAGATGGAAGACAAATATCAGCCCCTCCCACTCTACGAGGGGGGGGCAGGGGGGGGTCTGTTTGTGTTTTATTCTAACCCGACCTCTATTTTTCCTTCACAACACCATAAAAAAATAAAATAAATAAATCCATCACACAGGAACCCTACCTGCCTGAACCGATCTTCTTCTCTTCTTCACCTTCACCAAACTCCACTTTTTCTCCCACTAACTTTTTCCCATCATCCTTAAACTCATGAAAACAACCACGGAGCTCATCTCATAGGATTTAACTTTTTATAAAGGAAAGCCAAGGCCATAATTATGGAGGCCTGAACCTGCCCCAATCAATATATAAATGGAGACTCAGTCCATAAATGATCAGCCAGTAAATGTCCACATTTATCTGTGAACGCGTTTATGTGTAATATTTTTACACAATGATTTGATTATCCATTTTATTTATTAATTATTGTTTAAATATATTTATTTATTAACACACTCCATTCATTTTTTACCTCAATATAGAAAATACAAATAAAAGTTGAAATTAAAAGGGAAATAATACACAAAAAATAGGGAATAAATAATATTAAATGAAATAAATTAATATATTAATTCTAAATTTATGGCAGTCCTCTATACAAATGTTCCTACATTCTGTTATTGTGGATAAATATTAAAATAATTTTCCCTTTTTTTTCTGAGGATAGTTTTGGTAAAGTTGGTTTTGGGGCAAAAAAAACTCAAAAACCCCGTTGGCCCGATTCCTGCTTAATGACACTAAAACTCCAGACATGATGGATCAGAATGTCTGGTGCAGACGTCCCGATGTGATGGTAAAAAAATATCTCATTAAACAACAGTTAAAACGCCTGATGTGACGGTCGGAAAGATCCCGATGTGGCGGTAAAAACGTTTAACGACACGAACCTCAGACGTGAGGGTGGAAACGTCCAGTTTTTGGTCCTGGTGCAGCTGCTGCCAACATTTAACCCTGTCGGTTAACCAGCGATTCACGAGCCAAACTCACATTCAGCCATATGTATATATTTATATTTAAATATATATATTTTATGAGGTGTGTGTGTGTGTGTGTTTTTTTAATAATGCAATTTTTTTATATACCACAATATTGTTGAGTGCATAGCCTGCATAACATTGAGTGCACATTGTAGATGTATTATAGACCTGGATATGGTGTTTGTTCTCCTAGTGGCCACTTGTGGAATTGCAATTTATATATATATATATATATATATATATATATATATATGTGTATGTATAAGCATTGAGAGTACATTGTAGATGTATTATAGACCCACATATAGTGATTTTTTTCTTTTTTTCTTTAGTTGGTGCTCGTAGTACTGCAACCAACGCAAATCCCATGTGACCCAAAAAGCAGTTTTGTCATAGGCCAGACTCGTTCTAATTATAATAATAATAATAATAATAATAATAATAATAATATATATATATATATAATAATATATAATAGTATATATATATATATATATAACACTAGGGCTGTTTGTGTTTTTTTTACAATGCACAAGTTTCCCCTAGTGGCGACTTGTGGTACTGCAAACAAAAATGTGACCATGTGACCCCCCCAACCATTTTTTCCTTAGGTTGTTGACATGACTTTCTATTCTATATTATTGAGACTTTTTTACACTCAGAAAAAGTTCAGGAAAAGTCTCTTTTTCCTAGTGTGACGTCACACACGTCAAGTTGACGCGAGCTGCATTAGCCGCCCTCGTTAGCGTGTGTGTGTGTGGGTTTGACTGAGTGGGCTCAGGTCAGCGTGGTTCATGCTTCCTGAGGAGAGGGTGTTTAACGTGCCCCCCCCCCCACCGCTGGGCCAGCTGTCTGTTTCAGGTTCAAACAGCTCCATCGCTCTAAGCCCTGTTTCCACATCACGGCCCCCTGCCTGCCAGCAACATGCTGACTGTTAACAGCTCACCGTTCTTAGGGTTACGCGTATTTCTCCTGTGTATATATATATATATATATATATATATATATA
Organism: Eupleurogrammus muticus; assembly: GCA_036785175.1. Classification (NCBI taxonomy): domain Eukaryota; kingdom Metazoa; phylum Chordata; class Actinopteri; order Scombriformes; family Trichiuridae; genus Eupleurogrammus; species Eupleurogrammus muticus. The sequence goes on from JAYKQN010000014.1 coordinate 15,598, forward strand.
TTAGTTTCATCCCCTAAATGCTCTGTCGTTTTCCTCCTCTCCCCACGGCTGCAGGCACCAAATGGGGTGTGTTGTGTTGTTGTGAAGCAGCAGATTAGAAATCAAATTTTCTCACCTTGGATTTTTCCAGATTAGCATATTTGTAGTAAGCTCTAAACCACGCACCAGCAGTTGTGTGTGTGTGTGTGTGTGTGTGTGTGTGTGTGTGTGTGGATTTGCGGCTTACAAATCACACAGGAGAAACACGGTTTTTGTGGATTTCTTCAGATTATCTTCGTGCAGATAAAGTGAAAATTGAGGGATAAATAAGAAAAGAGAGAGACAGAGAGAGAGAGAGCATCACAGTCAATTAGCTCTGAGTGTGTGTGTGTGTGTGTGTGTGTGTGTGAATACCTTCACACCCCCCCCCACACACACTCCCCTTGTGAGGTGGGGCATGCTGTAGTGCAGCTTGTTTTCCCGCTTGGCGGTGGGTGTGCATTTCTTTATCTCCTTTCTCCTGTCCCGTTGACTGATGGGTAATATGCTGAGCGCCGCCCGTGTTTACCTCGGCCCGTGGCACCTGGCGGGGGGGCAGAAGGGGGGGGGGGGGGGGGGGTGACAGGGAGCGCTAATAATGCCTCGACCGCTCTGTCAAACTCCAATCAGGCTGACGCCGGCGTGGCGGCGGCGTCCCGAGGCTGGAGTCTGTCGACGCGGTGGCGAATTAACACACACACACGTGAGAGTGTGTGTGAGTGTGTGTGTTTGTGTGTGAGTGTGAGTGTGTGTGTGTGTGTGTGTGTGCGCGCCGGGGGTCGAGTGACCCGGGCCGAGCAGCATGTGCATGTGTCATTGTGTGTGTGTGAACGCTCAATATGCTTTTTTGTTACGTGGATTTGTGAGTGTGTGTGTGTGTGTGTGTGTGTGTGTGTGTGTGTGTCAGCGGAGCAGCGAGGCCTAGCGCTGAGCCTCTCTCTCTCTCTCTCTCTCCAGGAGTGTGTGTGATTTACGAGGCCGATGCGAGCGCCGCTCCCGTCCTTCCTGCATAATGTCCCCATTAGAGACGGCAGACACTGTGGTTCTGTTCATCATTTAGCCCCCGCCACGGCGTGTGTGTGTGTGTGTGTGTGTGTGTGTGAGGGGGGTAGGTAGAGTAGACGGGACGGAGCTTTAACTCGCCATCACTTACCCCCTGCGACCAACAGCATTTGTGTACAACATAAAAGTAACACATGGATGAAAACCCAGATATGAGCTGAGCTTCCTTTCACCTTTTATTCATTTATTTATTCTTTTATTTATTTCACGTCTACCTGCGTTTTTTCCTGCGTCGGCCTAACGACACCCCCCGGGGCAGGAGGAGGCGTGTAAAAAAATAAAACTCGCCTCGAGTCCTCGGACACTCGATCCACGACGTTACGAATCGCACCGCTGCAGATAACACACACTTAACGTAGGACACTGGTCGTGTTTACTCAGCATACACTTACAAACCGGAGCCGGAGAGTCGCAGCAAACACTGAGAGCGCTGGCAAACATCGGGAAAAGCGTCAGGGAAACTGGTTTCGTGGATTCTAATCTCTGGTGACTGCTGCTGGTGAACGTGGGGCTGATTCCTTTGTCATTATTATAACACGAGTCTGTAAAAAGCTGAAATTAAACAGGATTTCCTCTGCACGGGGGCCTGTAACTGTAAATTCTAACATCTATAGTTAGGTCGGCACATATTAGGTATCAGGCGCTGTTACGCTTCTTGTTGTTCCCAGACCCAGTGATCAATCCAGAAGAGAAAGCTGCAGGCGTCCACAGTCCTGGGCCCAGACTTATTGAATCCTGCAATTGCATGTTCCACATTGACAATATTGATGAGGCTATGTATCCAGAAGGATTTCATATGCATACCATTTCTGTTTTAATGGTTAGCCCAGCAAACAGCATTCTATAGAGTAACCACAGAAGACTGTAGAGCTTCCATTCAAATTAAAAGTAATATCCCATTTAAAATGATGTTAGATTATGAAATGAATGTAAAGCTGCATCTTGAACTTTTCATAAAGGAGCAATTCTTTCTAATGTTGGTGGAACCTATATTTAATTTGATTCAGCATCCTCTGTCCTTAGAGCCTCACGTTGTACAAGGTAAAACTTCCTAAACTAAAAAAAATATATATAAATGTCTTGCCTATATTTAAATTTCCTTCTTTCTCCAGCTGCAAAAATCAGCATTTTGAAACATCTGCCTTGAACTACAAACTACTTTTTTAATCTCGTAGTGGTGCATTCAATCTGGATCCAATGCGCCGTTTCCACGCTACAGAACGGCCCCCGTTATCAGAAAATTTGGGGAGAAAAGAACTGGTGTCGTGGCGTAAAAGGAGGGAGTCAGAGAGCCGAGTTACAGCCGCCAGAGCGGCGCTGGGTCCAGAGGCTGAGCTGCATCGACCCGTCGGTGTCCGGTGTTGGCAGCCACGATGCATGCTGGTAGTTATCACTTTTCCCTAGTTTCAAACAAATCACTGCATATTCTAACCCCCACTCCCTAATGAAGGCGATACGGATTAAAGAAATCCTCCACGTCGCTGAATTGCGAGCTGAAATAAACGGATACATCACGACACACAGAGAGAAGTCATTACAGGAATCAGGATGGCGTTGACACCCCGGATAAGAGGGGAAAGCTGGGAAAACGTGTTTATATTTATGTATGAGACCCACTCAAAAAGAAGCTTTTACATACATACAATACATGAGTTACTGTTTGCATGATAGCAGTCAAATATATTCCATAAAGGCCAGATTTGTGCAGTATACGACTGATTGTTGTCCTATGGACAGATTCTCCCACCTCAGCTGTAGACCTCTGCAGTTCATCCAGAGTGATCAAGGGCCTCTTGGCTGCATCTCTGATGAGTCTTCTCCTTGTATGAGCTGAAAGTTTAGGGGGACGGCCAGATCTTGGTAGATTTACAGTGGTCTGATACTTCTCCACAACAGTATCTCGGACCTGCCTGGTGTGTTCCTTGTTCTTCATGATGCTCTCTGCACTTTAAACAGACCTCTGAGACTATCACAGTGCAGGTGCATTTATACAGAGACTTGATTACACACAGGTGGATTCCATTTATCATCGTTAGTCATTTAGGTCAACATTGAATCATTCAGAGATCCTCACTGAACTTCTGGTTTATTGCACTGAAAGTAAAGGGGCTGCATGATTTTGCATGCCCAATTTTTTGTTTTTTATTTGTTAAAAAAGTTTAAAATATCCAATAAAGTGTGTTCCACTTCATGATTGTGTCCCACTTGATGTTGATTCTTCACAAGAAATTACAGTTTTATATCTTTATGTTTGAAGCCTGAAATGTGGCAAAAGGTCACAAAGTTCAAGGGAGCCAAATAGTTTCACAAGCCACTGTATATATATAAACAAAAGTGACTTTTTTATCTCGTTCGTGGGCTCTAGTCTCTCAGGAGTTGATGCTGTGAAGCTGCTGGTGAATGTGACTGTATGATAACATCGTGTAGGAGGAGTTAGGTCGGTGCATATAAGATGAGGAAAACCAACGAGCTGAAATATACGGATAATTAGGAATGGGTTTGACACCTGTTACTGGGTTTTGGGAAAACGTGCATCATATATTTATATATCCCGAGTCGCTGTTTGCATGACAATGGTCAAATCTATTGGTATTTGCAAAAATAAATATATATATATATATCTAAACAAATGTGATTTGTGTCCTTCCTTTTATTTGTAATCTGAGTCTTGTGGGCTGAGCTTTTTATTTATATATATTTTTTATTCTAGGCATGACAAACAGAGCCTTTCTGCTCCACTTAACATTTGCAATGGATCCTCCCTCAGCTTCTATTTCTCTTTCTCTTTTTTCCTTCTTCTTCCAACACATTGTGGTCGATGGCAGATGACACCTGCAGCCGTCCGTCGATACGTCTACGTGCGGGTTCCGCTTTTTGTTCATTTTACACTACTCCCCATTTACATAAAGACTTAAAAATATTTGGAGGGATGCAGTTAACCACAGCACAGCACTTTATATATATCTATTTACTGTAATAAACATTTTGGCACCCTTTGGCCTCCCCGAGCAGCTTTAAATAAATGCTAAGTATTATATAGAATGTCTCCCACACACACACACACACACACACACTCATGCACATAGAAAGGTGCATTTATTGCCTCCAACACACACACTGCTGCACATTTAATTTCATCTGCAGCAGTCACTCGTCCAGCAGGTTCCTGCAGCCGAACAGACACCTACATCTATCCTCACCAGAGGTGGCACAGCTGGAGGAGCACGTTTAACAGCTCCCGCAGATGTGTAAACCACTTGTTTTTCCCCCTGTTCACGGGGTCGTCTGATTCCACTCAGAAAGCTCAAACTCACCCTCTGATCCGCTAATACAGCCTGTAGCATTAGCCAGGACGTTTTTTTGGTAACTTTTGGGATCAAAATCATTGATTCATTCAGAATTTGCAAGGATTTCTGCATGTAAAACCCATTAAAGAGAACAATAGAACAATGAAATACAATGACACTGATGCCGTGTCCCAAATCATGTATTTCTGCATTTAACGCATTCAGACCAGGTTCTGCACAGCGCAGCTTTTACTGACTGTTCATCATTTTAACGACACCTGCAGCAAATAAATCATGAGGTGGGTCTTGGTGAGTTTTTAAAACCATGTGACCAACAATATATCCTACGATTCTTCAACAAAATTGTTTTTTTTGCGCTTTGTTGGAAGACCCCACTTCCTGTGTGAAATGATGAAACATCCACACTGCTGCACAGGCAGATAAATAGATATGTATATCTATTTAAAATATACTAGTATGTTAGTTCAAAGGCAGCTGAGAGTTTCACCTTTTAAGTGCAATTCATTTCATGTGTCTGTCTGCTCCAGATGCTTTTATATTAAGGTTTTCATAGTCTGACAATTTATAGATTTTCTTTTTTTTTCATAAAACCCTCAGGCAATAAGGGCATTTATCCTAGAATAGCATAGGTTTTATAGGCATTTTTTTGCAGAATTAAATGGGTTAATATGAAAATGTGGATCGTGGTGATGTAGTGGAACCTACATACTGTAACTACACGGCAGAAGATACGAATGTTACGCAGCGACAGAACAAGAAATAAGGTGTAAATGTCACTAAAAACACTTGTAACACAAGAAAAATGCAGGAACAGCTTAAATATGCATCTATATTGTACATAATACAATGCTTGTTTCGATCAAATAGTAGTTTGGAAAAGGATTTTTATATAAAAAAATACATGGGTTTTGTGGTTTATTTTGTGTTTATTTTGCAGGAATTACATGGAATATTAGGAAATATGTGGCATGGAAAAAATCTGCAGCCTATTGCTGATTTATGCAGGAATTTATGCAATTCATGCAATTCATGCATAAAGGCAATTTATGCAATTCATGCAATTTATGCAATTCATGCAATTCATGCAATTTATGCAATTCATGCAATTCACACAATTCACGCAGTTCACGCAATGTATGCAATTTATGCAATTCATGCAATTTATGTAATTAATGCAATTTATGCAATTCACGCAATTTATGCAATTTATGCAATTCATGCCATGCATTCCTGCTGATTGTACATCAATGGAAGATGATGGTAATCTTGCTGGTGGATGTTGGTTAGAAAGCAAAAATTCTAGTAGTAGCATGGCTTCTGTTGAGGGGGCTAGAGTGTTGATGGTTGATGGTGCCCCCCCTCCACACACACACACACACACACACACACACACAACCCACCCACCCTCTTTTCTCCAGCGAGTGTCAGCTATGACATTTCGGGCCAAAGCTCAAGCACCCGGGCAGCTAAGATGCCAGATCAGATGAGGTCAGATATGGTGTGTGTGTGTGTGTGTGTGTGTGTGTGTGTGTGTGTGTGTGTGTGTGTATGTGTGTGGCAACGTGGCCAAAACAGTGTGTGAAGTGACATTTGCTCTCTCAGGAGAGTTCAGTGTTTTTCACTGAGCAGCGAGAGGAGAAAGTTGAAGGAGACGCAGAGAAATAAAGATGGCGCCACAGTAGGCAGCCTGTTACGCAGCTCTCTAGCCTTTCTTTCCTTTTTCTGGTTTATTTGTCTTATTTCAAGTTCTTTTTTTTGCTTAATTTTTATTTAATTTGCAACAAGAATGGAACCGAGTAGTCTGCTGAGAGGAGTAGCCTTCTTTCTACTCCTATCGGGACTTTTCACCGCCGCATTTGGTGATAACGTGAGCCAGTCCATCGTCTACAGCCGGGATCAGCTGTTGGCGCTACAGGACAGCGTACTCCCAGAGGAGCGACCCGGGATTCCGAAGGAATTACGGCGTCGGAGGAGAGGATGCAGGGCTGGAGCGAAGTACCGGGAGAGGAGAAGGCGGTACAAACCCAGCGTTCCGTCTGTGGTAATGGGTAACGTAAGATCTTTACCCAACAAGATGGAAGAGCTGACGGCGCTAACCAGACTGCAGTGGGAGTATAAGCAGAGCAGCCTCCTGCTGTTCACGGAGACCTGGCTCACGGAAAACACACCGGACTCCGTCGTAACTTTGGACGGCTTTCAACTGGTGAGAGCGGACCGAAACGCGAGGGAAAGCGGTAAGAGGAGAGGAGGGGGACTGGCAATGTATGTGAATGAGAGATGGTGTAATCCGGGACACATTACGGTGAAGGAGCAGCGCTGTACCAAAGACATTGAACTGTTAGCGGTTAGCGCTCGGCCATATCACCTGGCCCGGGAGTTCTCGCATGTTATCGTGTTAACTGTTTACATCCCACCATCGGCAGATGCTAAGGTAGCCTGCGAGGACATCCACACCACCGTCTCTCAGTTACAGACGGCACATCCACAGTCCCTCATTATTATCTCTGGGGACTTCAATCATGCCTCACTCTCCACCACTTTCCCTAACTTCACCCAGTATGTTGACTGCCATACCAGGGACAATAAAACTCTGGACTTGCTGTTTGCCAACACAAAGGAGGCTTACAGCTCATCACCCCTCCCCCCACTTGGCTGTTCAGACCACAACCTGGTCATCCTCCAACCCACCTACATCCCCCTAGTGAGGAAGACCCCTCCCACCAAGAAGGTGATCAGGCTGTGGTCTGAGGACTGCAGTGAGGCCCTGAGAGACTGCTTTGAATGTACAGACTGGCAAGAACTCTGCAGGCCACATGGTGAGGACATCGACAGCCTCACCCACTGCATCACGGACTACATCAACTTCTGTGTGGAGAACACTGTGCCGACCAAGAAGGTATGGTGTTTCTCCAACAACAAACCATGGGTGTCCCCAGAGTTGAAGGCCCTGCTTAATGAAAAGAAGAGGGCCTTCTGGTCGGGGGACAAAGTGGAACTAAGGAGAGTGCAGAGGGAACTAAAATATAAAATCAGGAGTGACAAGGAGAGTTACAGGAGGAAGATGGAGGAGCAGCTCCAATCAAACAATGTCCGAGAGGTCTGGAGAAACATGAACAAGATCTCTGGTCACCTCAAGGACAATGGAGGAGCAGCAGTGTCCACCGACCGGGGGTGGGCCAATGAATTGAATCTGTTTTTTAATAGATTCGATTCTGGACCAACAACCTCCCCCACCCCCCAGCCTCCATCAACCCCCCTCCATGTGCTGTCCCCCCCCTCTCTCCCCTCTTCTGGCGCTGTGCTGTTGCCTGGTGCACTCTCCTCGTTCCATCCCACCACACCCCCTTCACACCTACCCACATCAAAGCCAGCACCACCCCCCACCCCATTACACCTACCAACAACAAAGCCAGCCCTTCCCCCCACCCCGGACCAGCCACAGATCTGCCTCACAGCTGATCAGGTGAGAAGTCAGCTAAAGAGGACAAAGGTCAGGAAGGCAGCAGGTCCAGACGGAATCAGCTCCAGATTGCTCAGGGACTGTGCAGACCAGCTTTGTCAGGTGGTCCTGCACATCTTTAACCTGAGTCTGAACCTGGAGAGGGTTCCTGAACTGTGGAAGACTTCCTGCGTAGTTCCAGTGCCTAAGATCGCACGGCCCAGGGAGCCCAACCACTACAGACCTGTAGCCCTGACTTCTCACCTGATGAAGGCCTTGGAGAGGCTCATTCTGCACCACCTTCGCCCACTGGTGAGCTCAGCACTGGACCCTCTGCAGTTCGCCTACCGGCCCGGCATCAGTGTGGATGACGCTGTCATCTATCTGCTGCACCGATCTCTCTCCCACCTGGAACAAGCGGCGAGCACGGTGAGGATCATGTTTTTTGACTTCTCCAGTGCTTTTAACACCATCCAGCCTGCACTGCTGAAAGGGAAGCTGGAGGGAGCCGGAGTGGATGAGCAGCTGACGGCCTGGACCATCGACTACCTCACCAACAGACCACAGTATGTCAGGCTTCATGACTGTGTGTCTGAGGTGGTAGTCAGCAGCACGGGGGCGCCACAGGGTACAGTGCTCTCACCCTTTCTGTTTAGTCTGTACACCTCAGACTTCACCTACAACTCTGAAAACTGCCACCTACAGAAGTTCTCAGATGATACGGCCATCATCGGGTGTGTATCAGATGGGAACGACCAGGAGTACAGGGGGGTCATCAATGACTTTGTCAGCTGGTGTGAGATCAACGCTCTCCAAATCAATGCCAGCAAGACAAAGGAGATGGTTGTGGACTTCAGGAGGAAGTCCCTCCCCACCACACCGGTGAGCATCCAGGGAAAAGACATTGAGACAGTGGTCTCTTACAAATACCTGGGTGTTCACCTGAACAATAAACTGGACTGGACCACAAACACTGATGTCCTGTACAAGAAGGGCCAGAGTCGACTTCACCTGCTGAGGAGACTAAGGTCCTTTGGTGTGTGCAGGACTCTGTTGAAGACCTTCTACGACTCCGTCGTAGCATCTGCCCTGTTCTACGCAGTAGTCTGCTGGGGGGGCGGATGCTCAGACGGGGACAGAAGGAAAATTGACAAACTGGTACGGAAGTCTAGCTCTGTACTGGGATGTCCTCTGGAGTCGGTGGTGGTGGTGGGAGAGAGGAGGATGTTGGCAAAGCTGACATCCATCATGGACAACCCCAATCACCCTCTGCATGGGGTAGTGGGTGCGCTGAGCAGCTCCTTCAGCCAGAGACTTAAACACCCTCGCTGCAAGAAGGAGCGCTTTCGCAGGTCATTCATCCCGACAGCAATAAGACTTTATAACATAACATAAACATAAACCTCACTGTAGTCACTGTCACTTTTTCACTGGTCACTTTTTTTCTTTTCACACACACCCTGCACCTTAAGTGTGCATTGGCTATGTATGTGTACATGTGGGTATGTGCGTGGATATGTATGTCCATATATATATGCAAATATGTGTGTATGTGTATGTATGTAGGTATGTACGTCCATGTATGTATGTATATATGCTTTGCTTATGCATACTTTTTTACTTTTTTTCTTACTATTTATTAGCATTTTCACTCCATTCTGTCGATAATGCATACTGTGTATGCGGATTAACAAATTCTGCGAATTTGTACATTGTGTTGTGTGTTTTTTATTTATTTTTTTTTTTTATAGTTTTTGTTCTTTTTTTATCTTCTTCAACTTTATCTTACTTTTTCTTTATCTGTAACGCTGCAGTAACACACACATTTCCCCGTTGTGGGATCAATAAAGTTTATCTATTCTATTCTATTCTATTCTAGAAATTAAGAACCGAGGAGTATTTCCCCTTTTTCGCTGGTTTAGTAGCAAAAAAATTGTTTTTTACTGCAAGTTCTGACACAAATATCTGCTTTGGTGTCAGACTACCTTAGGGAAGTACCTTGAAGTCAAGGAATCTGATGTGAAGTCTAAAATTCACTTGAGTTTAGAGGCAAATTATGCACATTTTTATATTAAAAAGGTGAAAATTTAAAGCTGCAGCCTGTTAAATAACCACTGAATGTGCAGTATGAGAATTCTTTTAAATGCTGTACAACTGTAAATAACTTTGCATTTAAAATACTTCTCATATTACTATACAGTTATTTAATCGGTGCACCTGAAAAATGTGCATAATTTAAGTCTAAAAGTTATGAATAAAGCAATAGAATTTTTAGACTTGATATCTGTCTATTTGGATTATATCTCCAAAACAATGTACTTTTACACAAAGGCTGATATTTGTATGAGAACTTAAAAAACGTTCATTAACTCCTCTACTAATGGGACTTTTATTGGGAGAAAATTAACGATTGTGGTCAATGGTGACTGAAAACCTTCTTTTTCATCCTGTTTAAATTGTGCAAAGAATCACACACATATTTGTTTATTTGAAAGATCATTTTGCAAACTTAAGAAAGTTGCACTCCGTTGATATATAAGACTGAAGTGTGCATTTTTTGTTTTTGCCAGAATAGAAAGACCTGAAAGTCCTGTACATCATGTCGTTGTGTGTTGTTTATGTACATTTTACATTGGACACCATAAATATTCTGGAAAAAAAAGATAAATGAAATGAAAATAGGGTGCAGGTTGATGTTGGTGGGTCAGAGAATTCGTTGCATGCAGCGTTTTCCGTTGCAGGATGTGAGGCCTCCACACAAATATCCTCAGAAAGGTCCGTTTGCGTCCCCAGAGGTATGATGCATCTCTCTCCTCCTCCTCCTTCCCTTCTTTTTTTTCCTCATCGGAGGATCTCAGACGCCTCTGCTAACCTTATAAGGTCAAGATCCTTTAAGCTGAAAGTTTTTTTAGCCTCAGGACTGTTTTATATGTTTAATATTCCCAAACTGCTGGATGCAGACTCCAGCAAAGCCCTGGAGGAAAAGCAAAGGCTTATCTCCAAAAAAAAAAAAAAAAAATATATATATATATATATATATAGACTTCTTCAGGCAGGTGAGCGACTTTTATTTTTTTTTTCCAAGTGCGTTTAACACCGAGCTAAAAAAAAACAAAGACCAAGTCCAGGTTCCACCTTTTTCATAACTATCGCTATGTTCTTCTGACTCATGTTGACTCCACGGGGGGGGGGGGGCACCTATGGCTTATTTTATATATAAACAGTACATTATTAAAACTTAACTTAGTCCAACTGGGCTACTCAAGCTAGTTTGACGTGGATGCAAGAAGGAAATAATTAGGCAGCAGTTTTAGCTTATGCAGTTTTGGCTTAAAAAAACATGGAGCAAATAAAAAAAGAGTCCAATACAAAACTAACTGCAGAAGTTATGTTTTATAACATTGTTTTTGGTCCCGGTGGAATCTGTATGCGTGTTTTTACCACCCAAAAGAGCACTTTAGTGCACGTTTAGACATTTAAAAAGGCGATTTAGAGGATTTATTACAACAATTACGGTACACCTGCCGCTACTACTGCCTTTATATATATGAATTGTACATTATTAAAACCTAAAATAATCCAACAAAGCTACTCAAGGTAATTCAAAAAGTGCAAAAGTAGTAGTTTCATAACTTTTTTTTTTGTTTCTGGTGGAATCTGTGTGTTTTCACCAACCAAAAAGAGCACTTTAGTGCACTTTTAGTCATTTAAAAAGGCACTTGAGAGGATTTTAGAACAATTACGGTACACCTGCTGCTACTTCTGCCTTTATTTATATGAATTGTATGTTATTAAAGCTTAAACTTAAACAACAAGGCTACTCAATGGATGCAAGACAGAACATTTCCTGTTGTTCTGTTGCATTTTAACACCAGATAATCCATGCCTTAAAAAATATGGAGCAAAAAAAACAAACTGTCCAACGCAAAAGTAATTGTGGAATCTGTATGTGTGCATTCACCACCAAAAAGAGCACTTTAGTGCACTTTTAAAAGGCGCTTCAGAGAGCGTTTTTGAACAATTACGGTAAAAATGGACGCGTGCACGTTCACGGACTCTTCAACCCCTTCTCCTCCATCATGGGATTCATCGAAGCTTTTAACTACTTCATTACTTTTCAGGCATTTATCGCCTACTGTTTACTGTCAGAAGCATGTTGTGTGAATGACTTTGCCCCACACACACACACACACACACACACACACACACACACACAAATGAACCTCCCCCATGGGATGAATAAAACTCTTAGAAGACGAAGAAGAAGGAAAGCATATGCTGCAAGAAGGTGGATTTAGTGTTGGCTTTTAATGGAGAGCGTTGTGTTAGGAGGCATTAGGGGGGGCCACTGGCGTTTTTATGGAGACGGACGGCGAGGAGGAGATTGGACCTCTCTGCTTCAGCTGGTGTGTTGTGTGTTTTTGATGTGTGTGTGTGTGTGTGTGTGCGTCTGGGCAGAGGCACTGAAATAGGGAAGGAAATTATTCTCGGGGGCCCATGATTGACACAGGCTCAATATACTATACAGGGAGACAAACCTGCATGTGCTAGAACCAGTTTGGATTATCTGGTGTTAAAATGCAGCAGAACAAAAGGAAATGTTCCGCCTTGCATCCATTGAGTAGCCTAGTTGGATTAAATTAATTTTTAATAACGTACAATTCATATATATAAAGGCAGAAGTACCAGCGGCTGTACCGTAATTGTTCTAAAATCCTCCAAAGTGCCTATTTTTTAAGCCAAAACTGCATATGCCGGAACCAGTTTGGATTATCTTGTGTTAAAATGCAACAGAACAACAGGAAATGTTCCATCTTGCATCATGTCAAACTACCTTGAGTAGTTTTGTTGGATTATTTTAAGTTTTAATAACGTACAATTCATATATATTAAGGCAGAAGTAGCAGCAGGTGTACCGTAATTGTTCTAAAATCCTCTCAAGTGCCTTTTAAAATGAATAAAAGTGCACTAAAGTGCTCTTTTTGGTTGGTGAAAACACACAGATTCCACCAGAAACAAAAAAAAAAGTTATGAAACTACTACTTCTGCACTTTTCCATCACCTTGAGTACTTTGTTGGATTATTTTACGTTTTAATAACGTACAATTCAAATATATTAAGGCAGTAGTAGCGGCAGGTGTACCGTAATTGTTGAAATAAATCCTCTAAAGCGCCTTTTAAAATGTGTGTGTGTGTGTGTGTGTGTGTGTGTGTGTGTGTGTGTGTGTGCGTCTTCGCAGAGGCACTGAAATAGTGAAGGAAATTATTCTCGGGGGACCGTGATTGACAAGGGCTCAATATACTATATATATATATATATATATATATATGTGTGTATAATATAATATAACCAACTCAGCCTGTATATATTAGGAAATTAACCTCCTTTATTGAATTTAATCTACTGATAACACCGTCTTTTATTAGTTTTAGAAACATTACCCATGTAAAATGGCTCAGTCAGTAGGAAAGTATGAAGAGGAAGAGGCTGCAGGTCGACCAGCCTCCTGGAATAATAATAATAAAAAAAGACCTAATACACAGATACCAAAAAAGGAAAAGATGGAGGGGAGGGGAGAAAGAAATCAGATATAGTGTTTCACCAGCTGGGTTTGTTAGTGTATTCAAATTCCATTCTAAACCGTAGCCAAGCACCAGGAAGATTTTTTTTTATAAATATAATATATATTTATTGTATGTCAGTGTCACCGTTAAAATGCTTAGTTTCTCTGTCATATAACATCATCATTTTTTTCCCCGTAGGGGCCCTGGAAGATTATTTCTTTTTATAAAGCCCAACATTCCCTGGTGGCACCTGTGTGTGTGTGTGTGTGTGTGTGTGTGTGTGTGTGTGTGTGTGTGTGTGTGTGTGTGTGTGTGTGTGTGTGTGTGTGTGTGTGTGTGTCTCAAACTGAGACGTCAATTACCCGGATCTCACTCCCTCAGTCGGGGGAGATCGCGGCTAAATTGAATAACACTTTCCACCGATTGCATCCCGGGCATATGTGCTCGCTCACACACACACACACACACACACACACACACACACACACACACACACACACACACACACACACACACACAGGAAACAACAGGTGATCCATCCCGGTGGTCTCGCCGCCCAACAGGGTCCAGCAGCCGCCGGCGTGGTATGATTGACTCGCTCACACCTCCATATGACTGTTAAACAACCTCTTTGTGCCCAGTCAGAACAGAACACACCCCCCCCCACCCCCACCCCCATGGGGGGGCGGGCGATAATTTGACTTTTTATTGAAATTCAGGCTCCTGTGGGTTCAAGGTGGTTGAAGGTTGTGAGATCAGGACGTCAGAAAACCTCCAGGCTTGTTTCCCTTATTTTTCTGGGGAGACATTTTTGTAGAACATCCACATCCTATGGACAAAGTGATCAGACCAGAACATAGGTAGTTTATCATTTATTGATTATGGTGCAGTAGCACTAACAACTTGGAGGTCTGTTTTTATTCATTCAGCTTCTCATATCTGATATTTTCTGGTGATCTTTGTGCTGTCGACAGGTTTTTCAGGTTTGGGAAACATTGCTCAACATTTGAC
>JAYKQN010000014.1:35000-57500 GCA_036785175.1 Eupleurogrammus muticus
GGGGTTATGATGAATTAAAGATGACACTCTCTGGCAGCCTGGTTTCTAAAGATCACTCTGTCTGCTAATGTAATGTTAATGAATGCAAATGATGTGCCTAACCTCTCTCCCCTGACCAGGGGAGGGAAGAAAAAGGCAAAGGGAGAGGTGTGAAGTGTGTGTGTGTGTGTGTGTGTGTGTGTGTGTGTGTGTGTGTGTATGTGTGGAGGGTGGGGGGGGGGGTTATGTATACAGTAAATGTAAATGTGCAGTTTTCTGTATTACACCAGCAGCAGCAGCCGCTACGATATGATTACATGCATGAAGTTTGTTGGGAGCAGTGTGTGTGTGTGTGTGTGTGTGTGTGTGTGTGTGTGTGTGTGTGTGTGTGTGTGTCTTCTCTCTTCCGCGGAGGTCGAGCCTTAAGTCCTGATGTGACGTGGCGTCCCCAGATGTGCAGGACGTCACGATGATGGAGGGATAATTACATCAGTTTGTGCACGTCCTGCATGTGTGTGTGTGTGTGTGTGTGTGTTCATTCCCAACATCTGCTGCCCATCTCTCACCTGCTCTCATCTTTTCTTGGCGTCCTCTCCTCTCTGATGGTGACCTCGTCTTCCTTCATGCTGAACATGTTTTTTTTTTCGCTCTTCACTGCGAGCCAAGAACACTGTTGTTACGTGTGTGTGTGTGTGTGTGTGTGTGTGAGATCGTTGAGCCTGTTCATTTAATTCCGTCTTTCGGGAAGACACGCGGATTCTTGTCTATCCCGTCACGCCGCTCTAAATGTCTCCGAGGACGACGGATTATTTTTTGTTCAGTTTTCAAATCGGCCGCGTTTTCTGTCATTTCTGTCTTTTTTTTTTTTTTTTTTTCAACAGAAAGACGCAGACGTGATGCGTCTTTCTCTGATGTGTTTCTGTTGACTGTTCCGTATCTTCTATTTAAAGCAGAAACCCTTCAGCCAGAGCGACAGAGATAAGAGGAAGTCTCACGTCTGTGTTCTCGGGGATTTGTCTTTTCCGATGATGAACACGACGCGACTCAATCACATATCACCTATTTTTTCTTCTTCTTTTTTACCTGGAAACCCGTTAAAGAGTTCTAAAACCAGCTCATTGCTCTGGACTTAAGCCGCTGGCACCTTCCAGCCCAGTAAACAACCTTTTCTGTGTGTTTTTTTCCCAGGGTGCCGTCGTCTGTGATAGAATCCTCCGCTCTGTTCGTACAGAGACGACTTCTCTCTGTTAAAAATGCTTTTTTTTTATTCCTCAATCCCCCCGAGTGGACGCCTGATTAGTTTGGGGAGACGCGGCAGCTTTTCACTCGTTGTTTGTTTGGCACTTTGTTTCCAGGCCTGTATTAAGACGCCAGGCTCAGCGGGCCGCCACGGGGCTTCATCATTGTTAAGTGCTCGTTTCAATCATGCTGATTTCTCCTCTCTCCGCTTTTTCATCCCTTTTTTTTTTCTTTTTCCCTTTTCGATATCTCTCCCCGCCTTTGTCCTCCCCATCTTGAATCCATCTCGGAGAGGAGACGATAAGCCCTCCTTAAATAATGTTGTGCGAAGGCCCTGGGATCTTATTTCAGCTACGATCACAAAGAGAAACCCGGCGTTCGGCATCTGGACATGATTGTCTCATAGAAAATTACAAAGTGTACCAGCATCCTTGAACAGGGGGATGGAGGGGGGAGGGGGTAGACGAATGGAAAAGATGTGTTATGGGATGGGAAGGTCCGCGGAGAATTGCCCGACGTATTGACTCGGCTCCAGCACATGTTCTATCGACCTGCAGCCGTACAATCATGCACAAAGATAAAAAGACGTGTTGCCGCTCTGACTCGTCAAATTAAAAAACCGAAAAAACGAATGTGGTGCATTCAGGCTCGTAGGAAGAGGCCGTTCCTGCAGATATTCCTCCGACGCATGGCCGTAATCACGCGTGTGTCCGTGCCATGCATCATGCGACTGCTCGCTGACGTGTAATTGTGTGAAGAGGGCTGGCTTATCGATCCGTACCGCGGGGCCCCCCCATCAATGTTTAATGCAGTCTCTTTGCTCTATAATTCCTCCCCCCCCTCTCTATCTGTGAAAGCAGCCCGCCGTTCGCCATCGATCGATCACTCGCCGCTAATGAGGAAGGAGCTGGGCTCTGCCGGGTTTCAGCTTCGGTTTGTACACTCGCACCCGGGTCTGGTTGTGTGTTTTATACGAATACGCTGCGGTTTTATTTAATTTTTTTCAGCCAGACGATTTAGCGTTTTACTGCAAGTTTCACTGTACGTCTGCAGACCAGATTTAAATATATAAATAAACGCGGGTTACTGCAGACCTGCACTTTTTCCGGGAGTTTGTTCCAGATTCGTGAAGCATGAAAGCAGAAAGTTGCTTCCGCATAAAGTTTAACGTTGCCAGCCGGGTACAGTGTGGAGTAAGCAAAGCTGTGAAATGAAGCAGCAAAACTGGGAGAAACACCCCCCCACCACACACACACACACACACACACACACACACACACACACACACACACACCACAGAATTAGAAAATAATATCACCCATGGAAATGTATGCATATCAGAAATCCAGTTGTAGATTTAGGTGTTAATTCAGAATTTACCATAAGGATCAAGATTTTCACAATAGTTCATAATAGGGGGGTTTATGGTCCAAAAACTCCCAATTAGTCCTGTAAGACAAGACAAGGATTTTTTATTTGTATAATGCATTTCATGCATGCTTTACAGAAAAAAACAATCATTAAATAGTAAGAAATAGAAACTAAAAATATAAAAAATTGAAAAATATATATATATAAATAATAAAAATTCTGTTCTTTAAAAGAGCTAAATCATCATTTTTAGCAGCAATACAGTCAGCCTTCTCACACACTCACTCTGAGAAGCCCCGCCCCCTTCCCCTCCCTATTGAAACGCCCTATTGTGATTGGCCCAGCACTCCCAGGAAGGCCCCGCCCCTTTTAGGGAAAAACAAGGAGGCTATAAACCCAGTGACTTTGAGTTGAATTCTTGATTTTCGTGCATTTTCTAATAACTAATATTCCGTCACAACACGTCCTGCAGCTTTTCAGCTCATTGGATCCGTATGAGTCCTGCCACCCCAACACCTACGAGCTATTGTTTTCCCACAGATTTATGAGCCGTATTACATAGTCAACGTTAAGCTCTGCGTGCTAATAATTTTCCCACAGACTGAACTGCTACTGACCCTCGCTGTGTTTAATTTATTGGAGCTCGCAGGTGGCGCTGACACGGCAGAATATGAATTCAGGAGAAAACACTCTGGGCTACTTTCCAAACAACAACGGAGGGGTGGGGGGTGGGGGTGGAATACAGCCCGCCGGTGTCTTTTTCTTGTCATCCAAGTGAAAGGTAAAGTAGAGTAACTAGCGGGGTGTGTGTGTGTGTGTGTGTGTGTGTGTGGTCGGTTGTAACCGTGATCACAAGCAGCAAGCCAGGGGGAGGACTAATTGTTTTTACACGGGTTTTATGGTCCGAGCGGAGGAGGAAACCCAAGCTAAAACTACTGGAGCCCACAGGCAGTTACGGGAGTTGAATCGAGAGAGAAAATAATATTCCAGCTGCTTCCAAATTGGAGCTTCACGAGGAATGTTTGAGCAAATCGAGCTGTTAACTGAACTGGCAGGGTTACATAATGTTAGTAGACAAATTGTACATCAGCTAAAACATGGACATACATTAAGATTAAGTAGAGACGTACATGTACAGTTATTGTGAGAAAAAAGACCACAATTTATGTTTAAAGTGTAGATTCTAATCTTTATATCAGATTTGACGCTGTGTTGATAGGCCAAGTAAAACCAGACTCATGATAAATCTCTTACTTCATACTTTGTTCTGTTAGGTGATAGTGCTGGGATTTCCTGAGGCTGAGGGTCTGTGAACGCCTCGGGAAGCTAAGCAGCTAACATTTTAGCGTGTGGTTTTGGAGCTTTGAATTGTAATGAAAGCGCTGGAAATTATCCGTGATACAGAGCTTTACACTAACACTAAAAAAACCTTTTCTGAAGGATAGTGCTGTGACAACTTTTAATGATAATAAAAAGGGATCCAAAAAAGGATTACACACCACTGTACCATGAGAGGAAACTATATCTGAAAGTTGAGGTCGATCTGACAAACAATCAGAGAGATACGAGAGCCACAGACACACAGACGCTCCTTGCTTTTTATAAATAGGTGTGTGTGTGTGTGTGTGTGTGTGTGTGTGTGTGTGTGTGTGTGTGTGTGTGTGCAGCACAATTAAAGTAAAACCAGGCTCATGATAAATCTCTTACTTCCTACTTTTTCGTATATTGTGTAACTACCAGGGCATGTTACTGTAATGAATAAAAGGGTTTAGGCCCAGGATTCTGTTTCTGTTAGGTGATAGTGCTGGGATTTCCTGAGGGTCTGTGAACGCCTCAGTAATAAAGTAGCAGCTAAACCAGCTTGAAGTGTGGTTTTTGAGAGGCGTCAGTGCGGGAAAAAACGTGACAATGGAGCTTTAAAATTGTAATGAAAGTGCTGGGAAGAATCCGTGATACTGAGCTTTACACTGTAAAAAAATCCCTGCTACATGTATTATTTTTGTATTGAAAGATGATCTGACATAAATTGGACCAGCTGTCGTTACATATAAACGATTAATTCCTCTGAAGCATAATAATTGTTTTGCAAAACTCGGGTCACGGGAAGTTTTAGTCGTTTTCGTCTGTAAACCAGAAAATGTAATTGTAATTTAAAAAAGAGGCTGCTTTTCTAATTATTGTGGGTAGCTTTTTTTTTTTTTTTTTTTAAATGAAACTCTTCAAATCCACTTATGATTAAATGGATGAGTGGTCCGCATAACAGCTCATTTAAAAAAAAACACACACACACACACACACACACACACACACACACACATAGATGTACACGGGGGACTTCTTCCAAATCCCCGGTGCCAGTGGCCAGGTGGGTGAGCTCTGGCGTGATGGCTGCCTGAGCCCCATCCGCCCGCTAATAACCACTTAGCATACTCCATTTACTCATCTGCTACTCTCATATTCCGCTAATGTCAGACATTAGGCCACATGACCGGCTCGCCCCCCCCCTCCCATGGGCCTTTGACCCTTTTTCTCTTTTTGTGTCTCCGCCTTCTTTTAAGTCTCTTTCCCCTCCTCCTGTTTTTTCCTTTTAAAAAAAGGAAATGGCAAATGGCCTAGCAAATGCCTGTGTGATTTGACTAAAGCTTGTGTGATTTCCCCTGAGAAATAAAAAAAAGGGGGCTGGCAGTCCCCACAATGCTGGCTACCGTCAGGGGGGCTGCTTCACACTCCTGTCTACCCCCCGCCCCCTCCAGCTGACAGCGACTTCCAGGCCTCGGAAAAAAAAAAACTAGACAGGGCGAAGTTGATCTCACAGAAATTGAAATACTCTTGATGGAAGCCGGGTTTAAACAAGGCTGTCACTGTAGGTGTACACTGGAAATTGCGTTTACTGGGACTGAGTGTGTGTGTGTGCCCATGGAGGCTTAAGTAGATTTTTCATGTTTAGGCCAAATGAGGCGATGTTACATGGTGTTAGTGGACAAATTGTGCAAAAGGTATGACGTAGACATACATTGAGATTAAGGAGACACATGCAAGTACAGATATTATGAGAAAAAAGACCACAATTTATGTTCAAAGTGTGGATTTAAATCTATACATCAGATTTGACGTTGTGTTGATAGGCCAAGTAAAACCAGACTTATGATAGATCTCTTATTTCATACTTTTTACCAGGGCATGTTACTGTTATATATGTGATTATAAATAAAAGGATCAAGGCCCAGGATTCTGTTCTGTTAGGTGATAGTGCTGGGATTTCCTGAGGTACTGAAAAATAGCAGCTAAACCAGCTAACGTCTTAGCGTGTGGTTTTGGAGCTTTGAATTGTAATAAAAGCGCTGGAAAACATCCGTGATAATGATAGTGATAATACTGATGTTTTAAATAGTCATCCAAAAAAGGGATTATACATCACTGTGCCATGAGAGCACACTATATCTGAAAGTTGAGGTCAATCTGACAAACAATCAGAGAGATACGAGAGCCACAGACATACACGTTCCTTGCTTTTGATAAATAGATGTGTGTGTTGTGTGTGTGTGTGTGTGTGTGTGTGTGTGTGTGTGCAGCAGGCTTATAAAACCAGGCTTATGATGAATCTCTTACTTCTAACATTTTCCTGTATAGTGTAACTACCAGGATGTCATTATAAATAAAAGGGTTTCTGTTCTGTTAGGTGATAGTGCTGGGATTTCCTGAAGGGTCTGTGAATGCCTCAGTAATAAAGTAGCAGCTAAACCAGCTAACGTCTTAGCCTGTGGTTTTAGGGCTTTGAATTGTAATGAAAGTGCAGGAAAGCATCCGTGATACGGAGCTTTACACTGTAAAAAGGATAGTGCTGTGACACCCAGCTTTATGGGATTTTAACTTTTAATGATAATACTGATGTTTTATATAGCCATCCAAAAATGGGATTATACACCACTGTGCCATTAGAGCAAACTATATCTGAAAGTTGAGGTTGATCTGACAAACAATCAGAGAGATACAAAAGCCACAGACACACAGACGCTCCTTGCTTTTTATAAATAGATGTGTGTGTGTGTGCAGCAGAATTAAAACCAAGTAAAACCAGACTTATGATGAATTTCTTCTTCATACTTTATCCTGTATAGTGTAATTACCAGGATGTGATTATAAATAAAAGGGTTTCTGTTCTGTGAGGTGATAGTGCTGGGACTTTTATTACCTAGGCTAATTGGTTTCATGTCTGAGGACAGTTTCTCCCGGTAAGTGGAGATTGGGAACGAAATGAAATCGGCTTCCTCTTTTCTTGTCTCTCATCCACAACATGCTTGTTTTTTTTTTTTTTTAACACAACCACTTGAACCGCCGCAGACGTGCTTCGGCAGCTCCGTCGTTTGGAACGATTCCTAGAAAAAAAAAAGCGCGATTCCAAACAAGCGGCAGCTGCAGGTGTGTGTGTGTGTGTGTGTGCTTCCCATGGAGGGAGTGTGTTACCTCTCCTTGAAAAAAAAAAAACAAGTGCCGCAACGGCGTCTGCCGGTTTGTGTCTTTGCATTTAATCAGCGGGATTTTCTCCCTTATCGACAACACGTGTGGGCGCCGCCAGCCGACCGTTTACTGCCATAATGGATGACGTCCAAGACACAGAAGACACAGAAACCGGTTTCCTTCTGGAACATTCCCACACGTTTATCTAAGCCCGGATCCTCTAAGTCAGTGATCGCCAACCTTTCCTGTACCACGGAACGGTTTGATGTCTGACAATCTAAAGGTGTAGCTGATAAAAACTACACAAAATGACAAGATCTGCTTTAAAAACTGTTGTATTTCCTATATAGTAATAATTATAATAATAAAATTGGACGTAAATCCACTGTGTAATCATTAGCCAACTTTATTAGCAGTGTCCTTATAACGTCACACCAACAACAGAACATCACATGAGCAACATCCTTTGGTTGCTATGGTAATGTTTAAACATACCTTCAAAATAAGACCAATCAACCAATTGGAGAGCCGTTCACAGCATATTCCACACGGCGGGTTTGGATGTTAAATATGTTTCTTGTTACTGTCCATTTTTTCTTTTCTGAAACTGGCAAATAAACTTTCCAAAGAAGTTTTGTGGGTTTTTTTTGCTCATTTTGCTAGCATAGGATTAAATTTAGAGGGTATGTATCGCGGCCTTGACGTGCGTCAAGTGATGCAACAGAGGAAATTTTCAAAATAAAACATAATTTTCGAAAAAATAAAATTAAATATTTGAAATAATTTTTTTTTTCGTTCTGTATTCCAAGTTATTTATCGGACCCAACAAGCAACAGTGTGTGTGTGTGTGTGTGTGTGTGTGTGTAAGCCCCCCCCCGAAGCCGTATCAGGTTTTTCAGATTCCGGCGTGTCAACAGGACAGATATAAATCAAAACAGGACGCCGTCAAACTTCCACGAGGGCGCTGCCAGGATCCTCTGTCTGCGGCACGTCACAGAGGATTAGCGCGGGGGTCGGAAACGGCTAACCTCTGCGTTCTCATATTTCACAGATCTAGACCCAGATATGAGCCTGATACCTGCACAAAAAGGTCCAAAGCGAGACAGATTTTTCAATATCAGCTGCGTAATTTGGTTAAATGGCTGAATAAACCTGTTAAAAAAATCCAATTAAAGCACAGTAACAGCGAAACTATGATCATATTGTTTGTTTCTGCAGCCTTGATGTTAGAAAAAGTAAGAAAGCAGCAAACAAAACCAACAAAATGACAAAAGACGTCCATGGCTGCAACAACTGAAATCTGAAACAGGTGACGATATCATACAATTAGTCCAGTATTCAGTCGAAATATCTAATTGGCTAAGACTGAATTGACTAAAATAAAGGAAGAATGA
The DNA here is from genome assembly GCA_036785175.1 of Eupleurogrammus muticus. Lineage (NCBI taxonomy): Eukaryota > Metazoa > Chordata > Actinopteri > Scombriformes > Trichiuridae > Eupleurogrammus > Eupleurogrammus muticus. The sequence goes on from JAYKQN010000014.1 coordinate 43,442, forward strand.
GCTAAATTATCTGCCAGTAGAATAAGATAATTATCATCAATATTGGACTAATTTGACCTAAAACAAGATTTTGAATCTGTCCACTTTTGCATAAAGCTCTTTACAGCTTTCCTGTGGTAAAATATATGTATTTTCCCCACAGAGAATAAATCAACTCGATGGCTAAACAATGCCACAGACACGAAAATATCCACCCGTGTTTTTAACAAATGGGCGCATGTCGTGCAACACACACACACACACACACACGCCAGCGTGAACAAAGGCAGGATGCTCACACTGTAGATTACAAAAAGCTCAGCGTTGATGCTCAGCATGATGGAAGCTTCCAGGCTTTTTCCTCCTTTGTTGCTGCGTCTCTCGTCCTAACAGACGTCCAGAGGAGGGTTCGTCCTCCTTTTTCTGTTCCTCCACGATAGTGTCAAGCGATGGCGGCGGCCTGAGCGGCGTCCAGCTCCGTGGGAGGATGCTCGGAATAGATCCTTTTCGAGACTGACCACTGCTTTCTCTCTCTCTGTCTTTTTTTTTTCTTCTGCAGAAACCGTGATGGACACTCGGGTGGCCACAGCCGAACTGGGCTGGACAGCGTACCCTAACTCTGGGGTAAGATGCAACACACACACACACACACCCATACACACACACACACACACACACACACACATGTTTTATCAGGTTTTGATCTGATTAAAAGTAAAAGCTGATTGCTTACAGCGTCACATGTTAAATAAAGTGCTGCTGCTACAAATATTAGTGCTGTGGTTTTAGTAGAATGATATGATTTTACATGTAACGTTATACATGTTTTAAAAAGCATATTTTACATTTCCAAACCAAAAAAAATAAAGTTTTACACCTTTTTCCCTAAAAAAAACATATAATTGAATTAAGTTAAGTGCAACTTTGAGGTGTTTTTGTAAGGCCACTACTTTTACGTCTCTCACTCTTAAATAATACAAATATGTGTACAACAAAAGGAAAACTATATTTTGTAATTTACATTCTTATACATGTCTACTGTTGTCTCGTCCTTGCACTTTAATGTCTATGTGTCCTATTGTCTATGTCTTGTCTAAGTCTGTCTGCATGTGGAAAAAGCAAGAAAAGTTATTTCCAATTCTTTGTATGACCAGTTTATGTGAAGAAAATTGACAATAAAGCCGACTTGACTTGACGTTAAATGTAGTTAATGAGACAATATTTTTTGATCAGATGCAATTTTACAAGTTTAAATGCAACCGGTTTTTCAGTTGAAACTGTATTAGATGCAGTTTTCTGCAAAAGGTTTTTTCCATTGAATGCATTGAACGAGACATTATTTTTGATTCAGATGCAATTTTACAAGTTAAATCGCAACCAGTTTTTGAGTTGAAACTGTATTAGATGCTTTTGTCTGCAACTGTTTTTTGACATTGTTGTAATTTATTTAGTCTGTCTGCATGGGAAAAAGCAAGAAACGTGATTTCAAGTAATTTGTATGATAAGTTTATGTAAAAAAAAATGACAGTAAAGCCGACTTGACTTGACTTGAGGTTGAATCTATTGGATAGGATAACTAATTTTTTATTCAGGTGCAATTTTGCAAATAATTGCAAAAGGTTTTTGACATTGAATGCATTGAATGAGACGGTAGTTTAGATTCAGTTGCAAGTGTAAAGTTTAATTGCAGCCAGTTTTTGAGTTAAAACTGTATTAGATGCATTAGTCTGCAACATGTTTTTTAGCATTTTACATTCTTATACATGTCTACTGTGTCTACAAGTCTGTCTGCATGGGAAAAAAGCAAGAAATATTTTTACATTCTTTGTATGACCAGTTTATGTAAAGGAAATTGACGATAAAGCCGACTTGACTTGACTTAACTTTGAATTCAATTAACGAGATGATATTTTTTAATCAGATGCAATTTTACAAGATTAATTGCAACCCAAATTTTTAGTTGAAACTGTCTTAGATGCATTTGTCTGCAACAGGTGTTAGGCATTTTTGTATTTATGTTCTTATATATGTCTAAGGTTGTTTCGTCCTTGCACTTTAATGTCTATATGTCCTATTGTCTAAGTATGTCTGCATGGGAAAAAAGCAAAAAAAGTAATTTTTAAATTCTTTTTATGACCAGTTTTGTAAAGAGAATTAACATTAAAGTCGACTCGACTCTAATTTTAACCGACAGGTTTCAGAAGTTTGCATCCAAACTCTGGCAGGTTGCGTAACAGGGGTCGGGGGGGTGTGGGGGGGGGGGGTACAAACAGTGCACATCCAGACAAACAGGCAGGATGGAAGTGGAGGTTTAAGTAGTGCCCAATGTAGCCTCTATTATGGGTATTATTTTCTCCCTGTCCAGGCTCATAATGACTTAATGACATAATGGGTCCACGTAAGCCACCGGAACACAGTACCTGAGTCCCTGTAAATGGAAGCTGTGTGTGTGTGTGTGTGTGGGGGGGGGGGGGGGGGGTACCATACACATAATGATGCTGTAATGACACATTTATGCAGGGAAGTGGAGGTATTACGATAAAACGGGGGCAGGAGGAGCCAAAAAAAGGACGGAAACACTCGGAGCTTATCGGATCTGAAGGGAACTATTTCCAACTTCCAGGGAATTTTCATGCACATGAAAGGAGTGGAAATGTGAAAAGACACTTCCATGCCAACAGATAGGAGCAGTTTTTTTTCTTTTGGCAGGGGTGTGAAAGAATGACACACTGCAAAACTATAAAAGTGAAAATAGTAGGATTATCCTATTTCACTGGCAGATAATTATACTCATTTCATTTTTTTCCCTAATTTTAGTCAATTTAGTCAAGAAAAAGAGTTTTTAAAACAAAATTACTCAAACAAGGATGTAAAAAACGTATAGCAGCACAATGTCCCTGTTACACGAATGCATCTAAAGAGAAGTTTAAGACTTTATTCTCGCAGTAATTTGATAAAACAACATGCATGCAACGCTCTGCAGCATGCATTGATGGCATGAATCTCATATCCAGGTCTGACAATGATTATTTCTTGCATTTTCTGGGTCTTTGGGTCTTTATGGTGCATTTTACATGTGTGTAGAAAGGAGCTTTTTACTACTGTTCAACAGAGCTTTGTCTGTGTGGTAAACACTCTGAGTCAGAGATGAATGTGTGTGTGTGTGTGTGTTTGTGTGTGTGTTTATGCACACGCTCCATCCTCTCAACAGCAGCTTGAACCTTAAAGTCAACTCGTGTTGTTAATGTAAAAGAGGATTTATCCCTGGAACATTTTATTTAGAATTTTTTAAGTCCTAGAATAAAGTGCTATGCACCTCCACTACATTAGGGGGCAGTGGCGCTCTCATTGGCAGAGTGTTCACAGGGAGCATACAGCACAGAGTATGAGTATGAAGTGTAGGCACCAAGTGACACCATGAAAACATATTTAACAGGGATGAGAAGACAGGCGGAGAGAGACGGAGATAAAGAGACAAACGAAAGTCTCCCAAAGCTAAGACGAGGAAATATGACGAAGCGTCTGTAGCGCTTGGTTCACTGTGAAAGACCGGTGTGTTACTGAGTCTGAAATGTTGGAGACAAAGACATTAAAGACATTACACCACAATCACTGATAAGACCATTTATGTAGTTTTATTTTTCAGTATCATATGGTTTGACATGGTCAGTCAAAAATGTTTAATTAAGGATTTAATTGTATTTGTTAATTTCAGATGCACTTAATTATTCTATTTATAGTCGCGCAGGTTTTCTCTTCCATAGGGGGCGCGACAAAAAATACTTGCGAAGCACTGAGTTAAAGCATGTTTTTTAGCATTTGATGCAATGGTTATGCTTCTACAAACATACAGTGGACTTACTGTAAATCACCAAATAACAGCAACAAGGGGGGGGGTTGGTTTATTTGTTTTAATCACTTAACAGATCACATGTTTATTTGGCAGCAATTTGGGAAAAACAAGAGAAATATGTATGATTTAATTTACTCATTTTCTTCTATTAAACCAGCGTGACTGCTGTATAACTTATGTTTTTCAAAAGACCTTCATGTCATACTTTTTTATTTATTATTACCCAAGAAGGTGGTCACGTCCTCATCACTTATTTGGAACGACTTGTTGTTGACTATAGTTGTTTATCTGTATTTACATAAAGGGGACTCTGTAACTCAGGTATTATTTAATAATTTATGGTATCTAATCTGCAGAAAACACTCAAACCCGCCGCCCTTTATTCTGTACAGCGTTCTGAATTCCGAGTTTATCTTTGATCTGACACGTTTTCACCCCAAACGCTGCAGAAACACGAGTCTTTTGATTCTAATCGCTCCGTCGAAGCGTCGAGGTTCCATCATGCCTGCGTCACACGGACACGTTTTCTGTCATAGATCAGTGTCGCGCTGGGAAATCTGTGTGAAAAAAAACACACACACACACACACAGACATACACACACACACACAGTCATGCACGTGCACACACACTAAATTTAGAGGGTGTTTGATGATTTTATTTGCGCATTGTTGCAGTGTTTGTATCTAAACCTGAAACCAGACCTGCATTAAGAGAATGCATGAGATGTGATGCAGGAAGTCGTGTTTCAGTAAATGTGTGTGAATGTAAAGTTTCATCAAACTACTACTACCACCAAGATGGTGACAAGCTAATCTATAGAAATACTGCATTTGTGATGTGAAATTATCTACCAGAATGTGCATAAAGCCAAGTTTACACTTATAATTATAATATACTGATATACTATATAAAAAAAGGTATGTTACAAAAACGAAAGGAAGGGAATATACAGAACATGTGTGGAAAAAAAAAGAAATAAGCACAAATTCACGTTCAGTCATTTTTACAGATGGTTTCCACTTATGCTGAAGTCACGCCTATGGCCAAGAACTGATTTAATATCTTTATTATAATATATTTAATATCCTCCATTGTTGTGTCTGTTTTAATTCAGCTTCACTGACACTGCTTTAAAAGAAAAAAAGACATAGAAAAACTGCGAGATCTTGCAAAAGTTTTGTGCAAGTGCAAGTGTGGCAAGATCTTGCCATATTGGTAAATCCCTTACGAAAATTAACCATGGTTTTACCATGGGAAATACCGTGGTTTTACCATGGTTTCTGGTTAACCATGGTTCTCATGGTTTTTTGGGTCATGGTTTACCATGGTTAAACCATGGTCATAAACCATACTATAACCATGGTTTTACCATGGGAAATACCGTGGTTTTACCATGGTTTCTGGTTAACCATGGTTCTCATGGTTTTTTGGGTCATGGTTTACCATGGTTAAACCATGGTCATAAACCATACTATAACCATGGTTTTACCATGGGAAATACCGTGGTTTTACCATGGTTTCTGGTTAACCATGGTTCTCATGGTTTTTTGGGTCATGGTTTACCATGGTTAAACCATGGTCATAAACCATACTATAACCATGGTTTTACCATGGGAAATACCGTGGTTTTACCATGGTTTCTGGTTAACCATGGTTCTCATGGTTTTTTGGGTCATGGTTTACCATGGTTAAACCATGGTCATAAACCATACTATAACCATGGTTTTACCATGGTTCAATTACCATGGTTTATTCTACCATGGTTTTTTTTTTTACCATGGTTTATTCTGTCTGGTTTTTACCACGGGATTTAAAAACCATAGTTTTTACTTACCATGGTTTTGTAGTTTCCCTATTTACCTATTTTACAAAAATGTCATGCAATCACATCAAACAATAAATAGCCTATTCTAACAAATTTTAAACAAATTAATACCATCCGCTTTATGATTTTATCTGGATACCATAAAAACAGGAGAACTGTTAAGTTTATTTATTTATTTATTTAAATGACCGTAATTGTGTGTGTTTGTGTTTGTGTGTGTTATTGTATCACATCAACACGATGAGCGTCAATCCTAGGTAAAGGAGAGGGGAACAGAAAGACAGACATAAAATACATTAGTGATTGCTTGCAGGAGTAATTGCACAATTTTTCTGTTGTGTGTGTGTGTTTGCATTCATTTCTCAACTTACTTCTTGAACACCTTGCTCTCGTTACTAAGCTTGTTTCTGATGGCTCCTCGCAGAGTGGCCACATCCGCTCCAGGGAATTTCTGAAGTGCGTAGTCTGCAAAGGAATTTCACAAATTAGTATTAAACAGACTTTAGGCAGATGTGAGAAAAAAGCTGTAATTTAGAAAGCTGGAAGTGTTGTGTCTTAATTTACAGCATTTTTCACACACCTGCTTAACATCCTCCATGGTGAATATTTATGCTATTGTTAAGTTAAACAACTGAAAACCGCAAGTTGTCTGAATAGTACAGCCGATTGGACAAACAAGATGGGCACTTACCAAATATGGCATTGAGTACGTTGGGAGGCAAAGGAGGCTTTACAGCCTCTTTGTCACTGCCCTTTTGCCCCGTCAAGGACATTGTGGCCAGCTCCCTTCTGGTGTAAAGGACGGACAGGAGGTCGCAGACGAGCTTTGATGGACTGCCGTGGTTGCACCTCATGACCTTTGTTCTGTTAACCACAATGCCTTCCCCAATGACCATCTAAAAAATAATAGGGTGTTTGTGTGTGCGTTGGGGGGGGGGGGGGGGGGGGTGTCACAAAAATTGAAAGGAATACATTTATTTAGTGCTCTTTCCACTCCTTCAAGCATTCACCCATTCAAAAACACATACAGTGCAAACTGATATTGAGTACAACCCTTTTGAACAATATTTCAATTAGCCAACAAGTTATTTCCAAAATGTGCATAGTAAGTTTCATCATCTTTTGAGCTAACAACAGAGAGGTCAGGTTGCTAACTGACCTATTCGTCATTTTTTTTTTTTTAATTATGGTGGGGCACAATTGGGAACACCCCTATGTTAAAATCTCATAAATGGATGAGGGGATCATGATCTCAGTTTGCACTGTACATTGCTGCAGACAGCAAACAGTTCTTTACTTCATTATCAAGCTTCATTATCCATTGGAAAATATTGAATAACATAGTGCCAAGCCCTTCACTTACATCATCACTTGAAGGGTCCTGGGTCTGGCCGGCTGTGAGTGGGGCACTCTGCAGAGGCTGGCTGGCTGGTGGGGCACAGGCTTTCAGCATATTTTTTAGATCTAAAAGAAATCAGAAATAGCACCATGCAGAGAAATCAGGAAACTGGTGAGGAGATACACCGCATGTTGCAGGTAGTGGGGGGAACAGTTTAAATTTATCCATCACACATAGTAGCTTATGCATTTCCAGCACTGACAAACGAATAAAATCTTGAAATACATAATGCCATTAAATAAACTGTTGCTAACAGCAAGCCAAAAATCAAAGCTGCCACAGCTGCATTGGGTGGACAAAAAATATAGGGCACCAAGTGTCCGTACAGTAGACACACATAAAGTGAAAAAATGTGACAACCAACCCCGGTCTCCCCTAGCTGTACCTTTCGCGACCAATTTTAAGGTGAAAATTATGGGACGGCATGCTAGCCAACAAGCTAACTGTTGCATATGGCGACGACTGTAGCCAACCTTGCTAAGGCTTATCTCCGCAACCCTTATGTAAAACCAACAAAATCAATACAGACATTGGAGATTTTCTTCGCATAGCTTACGTTTGACTCTCGGCAACACAACGCCAAACAGTGTTTATGTGGCCCGTGACATTTGACGGGAAGTACTAGCTCAATAGCTAACTAAAGTCATTGTGGTATGGTTGCTAAATTATCCAAGTCTCAGAAGTGAAGCAGACGGAACAGGAATACTTACATTTAACCTCCTCCTGTGTGTTTCTTTTGGGACGTCGGCATCAATGTCGCCCAAACACCTTTTGTACGACCCTCGTCGTGACATGTTTGATTTCCATCCGATAGCTGCTATCGATTTCTACGTGTGTGTGACAAAAAGCGCAACTACTCTCGTGAAATGACTTCTAGCTACATTGGCTGGCGCGTGCAAAGAAGGTCCGAACTTGTAATGTTTGAATTTTACCGTTGGGGGTAGCAGCCAATTCGCTAGTTGGTCACATAAGTTGGTCATAGCATAATGGCAGCGTCAGCAGAGTACGGTCTTTTCAGTTTTTTTGAGGAGAATACATTGGGCGTGGGGCCATTAAGTTTGGTCAGTTTACGTGGCACCCAAGTGCGACCCAATACATTGACCAAAAATATTTGGGACAAGGAGACGGAGGTACCCTTACGAAAATTCACTGTGGTTTATTATGGTTTTCATGCAGTAACCATGGTTTCACTGTGGTACCTCATAGTGATTACAAGTACTATTGTCCTGCCCATAGTATATCATGGTTTCACTGTGGTACCTCATAGTTATTACAAGTACTATGGTCCTGTCTATAATACACCAAGGTTTCACTGTGACACTTCTTAGTTATTACAAGTACTATGGTCCTGTCCATAATACACCATGGTTTCACTGTGGTACCTCATAATTATTACAAGCATGCTTATAGTATTACCAGTAGTTACTATAAAGTACTATGGGTAAACCATAGTGCTACCATGGTTGGTTCATAGTTTTTAGAAAAACTATGAAATACCATGGTTTTACCGTAGTGCTACCATGGTTGGTTCATAGTTTTTAGAAAAACTATGAAATACCACGGTTTTACCATGGACAAACCATAGTAATACTATGGTTGGTTCATGGTACTTCCAAAAACCATGGTAGAACCATGGTTACTACATAAAAACCATAGTATAACCATGGTTACCACAAAAAAACCATGGTAAACCATAGTAGATTTTTGTAAGGGATCCCCCTCCCCCCCAAAAAAAAGTTTGCAAGAATACAGAAAACTCTTGCAAAAAATAAATAAATAAAAAAAAATAAGGATGAATTTTGTGCAAAAGTTCAAGTTCTCACAAAAGCTCATCCTTGTTTTTTTGCACCCATGCTCCTTTAGGGGTTCCGTTGGAATATATGTTATATAAAAAACTAGAATAATAGTATTATAGCAGTGTGTGTGTGTGTGTGTGTGTGTGTGTGTGTGTGTGCATGTTTGTGCATGCGCTAATGCTGCTTCTGCAGACATAATTACGTCAAACCTGGTCAGATCATTTCCAAAGTCAAACCGTCGTCCTGCAGGTGGACCATGTGCTCCACCCTGAAACCCTGCACTCAGTCATCACCTTTCAATCTACCTTTGACATGTAGATATTCAACGAGTGTTCTGTGTTGCACCTAATGAGCATAATTTGTACCTCGGCTGCAGCTGAAGGTGAAACCTCACGGAGCAGAGCTGGTGTGAACGGGGGGGGTGTGTGAACAGTGGTGTTAACGTAATGATACTGAATGTGCACGTCGCCGTGTACAATTACACACTCATTTTAATAATGATGCATATGTGCACGTACGGGCTAAGTGGTCATTTCATTCTGTGGACCTGACTGACACACACACACATGCAGACACACACACACACACACACACACAGGTAATGTCCGATACATCTCATTAATTTACTTTAGTTACTCCTACTTCAGGAGTTTATAAGAGGTGTGTATCAGTGTGTGTGTGTGTGTGACCTGAAGGGTTAACTTTGAAGGATTGCACAAGCCTTGTCATTAGTTCCAGCAGTGAACACACACACACACACACACACACACACACACACACACACACACACACACACACACACACACACACACACACACACACACACACACACACACATGCACACACACTCGAGGACGTAGCAGTGTGAATATATCACAGGGACAAGCCAAGAAATCGGTTTTTACACACACATTTACCAACTTTATTTATTTACATAAATAGTAGGGTTTTTCAAAATAAAACACGTCTGTCTATTATAAATAAAATTGTGATATAAGGATGTGAAACAAACTTGATCCCAGCTCACTCGCTGCAAGAGAAGGAGAGAGAAGCCATGAAATCTGTTTTCAAAACACACATTTACCAACTTTATTTATATATATAAATAGTAGGGTTTTTCAAAATAAAACAAGTCTGTTTATTATAAATCAAATTGTGATACAAAGACGTGAAACACACTTGATCCCAGCTCACTCGCTGCAAGAGAAGAAGAGAAGCCATGAAATCTGTTTTTAAAACACACATTTACCAACTTTATTTATATATATAAATATAGTAGGGTTTTTCAAAATAAAACACATACATTAAACATAAACACTTAAGTTTATTTATTAAGTATATCCTGACAGCTTAATTAGTTTTTTTCTTATATGTAAAACTCCTTGAGTTAAATTCTTGTATAAAAAGCGACATAAGCGAAAGCTGCATAAAACGTGTGTGTGTGTGTGTGTGTGTGTGTGTGTGGGTAGCCGGGCGTCGTACATAATAAAACACCCCTAAGCGTCAACTTTTGACCTCGGTTTGTTCCGTTTCTCGCTCTCTTACTCCGCGATAAATAAAATATGGAAGAAAAGCAGCTCCACCTTAGCATGCAGCGATGTGACAGAACACACACACACACACACACACACACTCACACACACTCAACTCGCATGCAAATGACCCACGTTAAGTGATTTGCAGCCATATTTCTGCCAGATAAAATATAGCATGCACACGGTCAATTTATCGCTCGTAAATACACTTAACCGGGTTTCTAAAGCATATTTGTTCAGATTCTTTACATAACATGTACAGCGAGCGCTATAAATAACGCTAATGCTCGTCGAAGACTTGGAAACCTACTGAATAAGACGTCTGATCGGTTAAAGCGGAGCGTGAGTTATCTCATTTCTGTCGTGGACGTGAACATATCATTGGATTTCCTGCTTGATATGTAGCGCTGATCCGTTTGCATGATGGACACAGGAAGATATGAGCGAGGCTGATGCTTTACAGACGAACATTGTATACAAGAATAAAGTAAATTATACAATATATAAACCAATCAATTTCTAAATTTGTGCAATTTTGCTTTCACATCAAATCTTCTTTTACACTACTGGAAAAAAGGGTAAAAATCTATGTGTTTTTTTTATTTCTAAAAAGAAAAAAACAGACGTTTCATGGTGATATCTATTAGTTAAAATGTTTTCTCTCATCACACCAGTGTCTAACTTTAGAAAAGAGATACGGAGTGTGTGTACGAATATATATATATATATATATATATATATATATATATATATATATATATATATATATATATATATATATATATATATATAACACATAAAGAGTCAATATTCGACCCATGTGATCTATATATATTTGATGATTTGTTGTAGGTGTTGAAGTTTCTCACCATTTTTACCATAGAAATTGTTCTCAATTATCATCAGTAACTTTTTTTTTGTAATAAACTCCCTCAATAAAAGAGTGAATATTCAAAAATAAATTAAAAAGCACATGCATGACCCTGAGATGTCGCCACCCTGAACAAAAGGTGCTAAGTGGGCCTTTTTTTTGATGATTTTCTTGAATGACTTAGATAAAAGGGGAAGCAGCTAAAAAATGGTTTTCCTCTGGGGGTGGGCAGATGGGATTAGGTGGAGCGGAAGGGGACGGCGGCGGGTGATGAGAGGTGAGAGGTGAGGGGAAGAGAAATGTGGCGCTGGCGGAGGAACAGAAGGGGTTATGGGATCAGTGGAGGGGGGGGGGGGGGGGCAGCAGGATTAGGAGAAACCGGTGCAAGGGAGGCTAAGAGATCAATTGTGTGTGAACAGGACCCAAAAAAAAAGCACTTTAAAAACAGCCCCTCTGGATAGAGCTGGGTGTGCGTGTGGAGGAGAGATGTGGGGGGGCTCATGTGACTCTATGGGGGGAGGGGGGGGCGTTACGGGGTCAGTGGGGTGGCGGTGGCGGCGCTGACAGACTGCCGGTGCTGTCAAGCGTGAAGGAACTGGGCCGATAAGGGGGGGCTTAGTGGGGGGGGGAGTGAGCAGCGACATGCATGCTGAGGTAGAGAAAAAGGCTGAGGAACAGTTTCCGTTCACAACTTACTATTTTCTAATATTTTATTTAGTAAAATAAAATAAAAAATAACAATAATAGGGGCGACACGGTGGTGCGGTGGGTAGCACTGTTGCCTCACAGCAAGAAGGTCGCAGGTTCAAGACCCGCCTTGGGGCCTGGGTCTGGGGCCTTTCTGTGTGGAGTTTGCATGTTCTCCCCGTGTCTGCGTGGGTTTTCACCGGGTACTCCGGTTTCCTCCCACAATACAAAAAACATGCTCAGGTTAATTGGTAAACTCTAAATTGCCCATAGGTGTGAGTGTGTGTGTGAATGGTGTGTGAATGGTGTGTGTGCCCCACGATTGGCTGGCGACCATCTGGGGTGTATCCCTGCCTCTCGCCTTAACGCGCTGGGATAGGCTCCAGCAGACCCCTGCGACCCCGAAAGGGAATAAGCGGGATAGACAATGGATGGATGGATGGATAACAATAATATAATATAACATAATAAGATAAGATATGACTTTATTGATCCCACAACGGGGAAATGTGTCTGTTACTGCAGCTACAGAGTAAAGACATGAAAATAAAAGCTATAAAAAATAAAAATACACAACACTATGTACAAAATTCATAGAATTTGTTGATCCGCATACACAGTATGCATTATGGACATAAGAATGGAGAAAAAATACTAATAAATAGTAAGAAAAAAGTATGAATAAGCAAAGCATATATACATACATACATGCACGTACACACATATTTACATATTTGTATATATATACTCACATACACACATGTACACATACATAGCTTATGCATACTTAAGGATGTGTGTGTAGAGTAAATAAATAAAGTCTTATTGCTGTCGGGATGAATGATCATAGGTGTACTGGAGTAAATATATTACACCAACAAATAAATAAATGATGATCTGAAACACACATGTTGAAATACAGTAATAATAATAAAATATCAACGTTGGTGTTAATGCACATAAAAGATAAAAGCAGTTTATGTGACTCTGTTTGTACAACGTAATTATTGTCAATGGACAAAAAGAGTGATGCATCATAGTGAACGATGGATGATGGATATAATACAGATTAGAAGTAAATTATATATATAAAACGTGTGTTGCTTTGGTCACAGTTAGCGGTCGGTGGCATTGATTTGGTCTCATTTTTGTCATGAAAAAGAGGAAAAAAACGAACACATTACATCTGTTCTTGTCCGACGGAATTTGTACTACTTCGTATATTCATCACCTATTGTTTATATTTACCATTTAAGTGCTGTGCTTTCAGTAGCATGACATGATAGCAGTATAAATGTTGTATAATGGCACACTTTACATTACTGAAACCAAAAAAACACATTATATTACATTATATGTTAGTATGTATAGTTCTCCATTTTTGACCACAATGAATGAATATAAATGAATTATATTATATGTATATATAGGGTGGTGAACTGGTATTTTTTAACGTTTTTGATAAGACTTTAGCATTGATAGAACCTCCTTAACCCGCTGATTAAAAGGCGGCCTCCAATTATTACGGCGAGATAAGTCGGCGCTGTTGGGTCCGTTAAGTCCCTAAATGTAGAGAAATGCAGATAACGGGATTGGAATCACAAAGGTTTTTTTTTTCTGGGTGATGACCCTCAGACAAAACCAAAGTTGTGTCCTTGGGGAAAGGCGTGAGGAAGCGAGAGTAGAAAGATAAGAAGGAGATTTGGGGTGAGGGGGGGTGAATGGTGGTGGTGGGGGGGTGGAGGCCATCTGTGCTGGTTGGCTGCAGCAGGTGCATCAGAACAGGTGGATCCTCACCCTGACATGTTTGTTTGTGTTTACACTCACTTGTGTTTCCACATGTGGCGCTGGCGTGTGCCTGCGCATAAATTGGAGCGGCTGTGTGTGTGTGTGTGTGTGTGTGTGTGTGCTGCACGTATGCACCTGCAGGCGTGAACGTGCACGAGTGCAGGTTCCATCGGATGAGCTGATAATGTAAGAATGTTCTAGAGAAACACAGCAACACCTGAAAATCTAATTAAATTTGCACTTAACTCAATGATGTAGTTTTTCTTTCCAAGGAAGAAAGTAGAAAAACTTTAGTTTTTTTCGTTTTGGAAATGTAAAATGTGC
>JAYKQN010000014.1:62500-370000 GCA_036785175.1 Eupleurogrammus muticus
TATATATAAATATGTAAAATGTGTAAAGAGGCATGGTTTCAGACACAGGGACCTAAGTCCAGTGCTGATAAAACGTCGTCTATGCTGCTCAGTTAAAGAGAACTGTGTTGTTTTGCCAAATAAATGAAACACATGTTGGAACAGACTTCCATCTACTTTTACCCTCAGACTGGAACAAAAATTTGTTTCAAGATGACGACATGATGGATTTTTCCCAATGATCAATGTAAACCATGTATACAAAACTGTGAACTGAACCAAACCATGGATTTTATCAACCATCCTACCTCTAATATAGAGCATGGGTTTAGTAGTGGGGGCAAAGTGAACTTGACTACCCAGGGCTTAAGTAGAAAAATTTTAAAACAAAGCATACTTAAGTGTCCTGTAGGAGCCAAAAAGCATACTTGAGTGCCCTTTAAGGGCCAAAACATGTGCTTAAGTGCCCTCTCTGGTGGCAACACACAGACTTAAGTGCCCTCTACTAGCCAAAATGCATACTTAAGTGCCCTCTAAGGGCTAAAATGTGTACTTAAGTGCCCTTTAAGGGCTAAAACGTGTGCTTAAGTACCCTTTAAGGACCAAAATGTGTGCTTAAGTGCCCTCTAAGGGCCAAAACATAGACTTAAGTGCCCTCTACAAGCCAAAGTGCATACTTAAGTGCCCTTTAGGGCCAAACCATGTGCTTAAGTGCTCTCTAAGGGCCAAAACGTGTGCTTAAATTCTCTTTAAGGGCCAAAACATGTGCTTAAGTGCTCTTTAAGGGCTGAAACGTGTGCTTAAGTGCCTTCTCTTGTGGAAAAACACAGACTTAAGTGCCCTCTACAAGCCAAAACGCATAATAAAGTGCCCTCTAGGAACCTGACTACCCTAAGCTTAGGTAGAAAGCTATTTTTATTATTATTTTTTTAATAAATGAATGAATTGAGCACTTGAATTAATCAGCGTCATAATTTAATATGGTGTCAAACATATTGAACTTCATGGGAAAATGAACTTTCTGCCACAATAGTACAGAAACAACCACTGACATTAAGAGTGTACAGGGCCCAGAATGTTGCGTTCGATGCCTCTATGTGTGTGTGTGTGTGTGTGTGTGTGTCATCATCCACCACAATCTTTCTCCTTGAAAAGGAAAGTCCTGAGGAAACGTTTCCACACACTTACAATTAAACGTGTTGTGTCCTTTAAATACCGGTTGAGTTAATTAAAACTCCCTAAAACCATTTACTGCTTCATTTTCAGCCTTATTCATTCAAATCTAATCAGGGTAATTGTACAGAGCTCTTAAGAACAATTAAAAAGTACTAGGATAATAGTACTTTTAATAATAAATAATTACTACATGTGTTTGGTCGTCTTAGATCTGCTGGTCTGAGGATGTTTTAGGGATTGAGCTCATAAACAACCCGTAATTAAAAACATGTAGTTATGGACTAAAATAAACACTATAGCAGACAAACAAGCAGAAGGAAAACACAAGGGAAGCGTTTCCCGTCTAATTAAATGCATTTACATCCCACCTCTAATTCTAGTACTTATAATAATGATAATGCAACATTTGGATGAAAGAGCGGTAGAGTGAGGTGCATGATGCCGTGATGCATTCCCCGTTTACAGGATGTGAGTACAAAAGCATATCAAAGGCGATGGGGAGGACATAATGTGGCCAAAATTGGGAAAAATTGTGTCTTGAATGCATATTCAGATCATTTCTACATCAGCAGCAGTGACACAAAACAGCAAAAAAAGCCTTGAAAAGTTTCTCAACATGAATCCCGTCGCCTGCACCGACACCGCACTTCATTAAACGTATTGATCGGCGTTTGTGGGCGTGGCCGAGACCCCCCCCCCCCCCCCCCCCCCCACAGCGACAGATGCATTCGGTTCTGGCTCCGTGTAATTGCGGAGCGGGCCGGGCTCTGGCAGCGCTGGGACTGTCTCAGACATCACATTTCCTCCCCATCCATCACGTCCAGCCGGGCGGAACTAGGCCTCGGACGCAACCGCGGAATAATCACCCCCCCACACACACACACACACACACACACACACACACACACACACACACCACACACCCCCGTGGAAGTGGCCCCTCGTTCAATAACACAGCTGATCAGAAATGATAATAGCAATCATGCCGCCGCATATTTTAGAGACTGCAATCTGGTTGTGTGTGTGTGTGTGTGTGTGTGTGTGTGTGTGTGTGTGTGTGTGTGTGTGTGCGTGTGTGTGTGTGTGTGTGTGTGGCTGATGAGGCGTAGCTTTCAAAATATGTGAATTTACGGGAGACAATAGGCATCCGTCCCTTGGCTTGCGGGGGAATCTGAGTAAATGTATCTGCAGTTATCTTCGAGAGGCGAAAACACACCGACAGGCTCCCGTTTAAATAACTTTTATTTTTTATTTTTATTCCGTTCAAGTTGTTTTATTTATTTTTTAATTTTTTCCCCTGCGGTGACATTTTCAAATGGAAGAGTCTCCCTCAGACTTCCTGTAAACAAAGTACAGTATTTCCGATAGCGTCTTTCTGCATCTGTCAGACGTCTGAGGATCCTCAAAGACCTTTAAATGTGAACGTTTTCGGTATGCAGATCACTTGTTTCTATCCGCTAGCCACATGATTGCACATAGGGGCTATTTCTTATCATTCCTCACTGGGCTGCGGTTACCGTTACCAAAGCAAAAAGCAACTGTTGCTGTATATGACATGTTCATTCATCGACTTCAAGGCACCCGGACCTTAAAGGTTGAAATGCAAATATCCTAATTAAGTCAGACAGATTTGAAACAGCCTTCGGAAAGAAGAAGAAAAAAAGAAAGTTATCTGGCATGTGATTACTGACGGCGGTGAGCTTTGCAGAAATGAGAAGAGCATCTTCCAGCGGGGGCACGAGGAGTTCAATCCCTATTTCAGCTTTTCATGTGCAGCTATAATCCAGCGTCCTTCTGAGACCTTGGCCTTTACAAATCAGTCAATGTGAATTTCACCTGCGCGCACGCTGCTGCCCCCCGCTTTCATTTTGTCTCTCTTTTAGCCAAAGCCAGCCCTTTAAATGCTGATTTATTCATGCCTAATTATTAAAAATGGATTCTATGAAGGTATGCTTTCCCTGCCTCGCTACAATATTGTGTTGTCATGAATAACAAATAGGCTCATTATTGAAACGTCCATCCTAATCCCGTAGCATGAAAAGCAATCTCCTGTTTGCCTCCACCCACGTGTTTTGGTCGTGCGGTGATAGATGAACAGTCTGAGGTGCTGTGCTCACACATGTGCCGTCCCTCTCGGGGCTACAAATGTAAACACAACACCCTGGCTGTACTGCTGATGGAGACACTATATAAACACTATCTAGTCCCAGAATCCGTCAAGGGACACATAAAAAAAGGGGAAAAGCCTCCGCTACCTTCAGTACGTGTTGCACAGGATAGTGGAAGGATATCGCAATACGCTGCATTGAAATGGAACAATACATCATTTAGTATCAGTACTCCCCGTTCTCATGTTCTCACTCTCTGTGATACGCTCCCAAACAGACGCTGCAACATGATGTATGCGGCGCGCACACACACACACACACACACACACACCATCCTCTTCCTTCCACCTTCTGGCTTCTAACTACAATCACACCATCTACAGAAAATCCACTTAAAAACACAACCACTTGCACGTCTACCGGTGGTGTGCGCCGGAGAAAAAAGGACATATAGCATGTCTTCTCCACTGAAGAGGGCGCTTAAGTATGCATCCCTGCTCCAAGAGGGCACTCAAGTACGTGTTTTGCCACCCAAGAGGGCACTTTAGCATGCACTTATGCCCTTAAAGGGCACTTAAGCCTTAGAGGGCACCTAAATACGTGTTTTGGTCCTTAGAGGGCACTTAAGTCTGTATTTTGGTGCCTAAAAGGGCACTTAAATACATCTTTTGGCTCCCATGAGGGCACTTTAGCATGCAATTATGTCCTTAGAGGGCATTGTAGCATGCGCTATGGCCCGTAAAGGGCACTTGAGCCTTAGAGGGCACTAAAGTACATCTTTTGACTCCCAAGAGGGCACTTTAGCAAGTGCTTTGACCCTTAGAGGGCACTTAACTATGCATTTTGGCTCCCAAGAGGGCACTTAAATACGTGTTTTTCCACCCAAGAGGGCACTTTAACATGCACTTATGCCCTTAAAGGGCACTTAAGCCTTAGAGGGCACCTAAATATGTGTTTTGAGGGCACTCAAGTCTGTGTTTTGGTGCCTAAAAGGGCACTTAAGCACACGTTTTGGCCCATAGAGGGCACTTAAGTATGCATTTTGGGTCCTAGAGGGCACTTAAGTACATCTTTTGGCTCCCAAGAGGGAACTTTAGCATGCAATTATGTCCTTTAGAGGGCAAAAAACATGTGTTTTGGCCCTTAGAGGGCACTTAAGTCTGTGTTTTGGTGCCTAAAAGGGCACTTAAGCACACAATTTGGCTCCTAGAGGGCACTTTAGCATGCGCTTAAGCACATGTTTGGCCTTTTGAAGGCACTTAAATACACGTTTTAGTCCTAGAGGGCACTTTAGCATGAACTCTGGCTTCTAGGGGGTATTCTAGCCTGTATTTTGCTCGCAAAAAAAACTTTTTTGTAAAACAACCATTAAATGAAAAACTTGGGACTTCATGGTGCTTCCAGCTTAATCTAGTAAACTCTGAAATATACATTGTTTGGTGCATTCAAGTACCTCTTGTAAAATCTATACTTTAATGGCCGTAAAAGTTGTTAAAAAGCAGCAAAGTGTAGTTATTAAGTCCCACTTTTCCCTGTTGAAATACACACACCTGTCATTGCTTTCTTGTTCCCCTACTGCATATTTAATAATTAAACAGCTAAGAAAAAGCCATAGATTCCTATAAAATAGTCGCTGCAGCAGTTGTAATCAGCAGACAGCAGCATATTCTCATACGAGTCTCTGGGTACCCATATGATGATTTCCTAAGTTGTTTTACTGCAGCAGTTTTATAATTAGACGCTAAAATCATAACAACAATATCCTATACATTTTTTCTACATAGGGACCTTTGTCAAATACCAGCGTGTTTTCACTTTTAGGGTTTTGGTATCAACACATTTATAGGTCTGATATTGTGAGAACATTACTAGCTATTGTATTCCTCCTGAAACTGGAGAGCCTTAACTGATAATGGCACCAACAAATCTGTTGTAAACTGCATTATCGGAGCGCGGTTGGTAATAAAATTGCAGGGAACACGGTGACGGGTGAAGCTGTCTTAATATTTAATACATACCTTACCTCGGGTCCTGCTGTAAAAGCCCATTGTCATCCCTGAGTAATGAGAGTTTTGACAGCTTTGAAGAAACAGATGCCAGGCTCTCGTCTACTCTGGTGCAGTGGCGTCTCGTGGACCTTTCCAGGCCAGGGAGCTTTGAATGTTGAAAATACCAGGTAATTCGGTATGCCCGAGCATGGCGATGGCACACTGGAGGATGCTTCTGTACTCGAACCTTCGCGTATGAGTTGACGGAGGTTGAATGATGAGCTACAAGTGGTGGAGACGATTCTTTCTGCATGTGGATTTGAGCCCGAGCCGCATCCTGCCAAGAGTTTTCGGTCGGTTTGTACGGTTTGAGTTACACTAGATCAGGGCACAAATCTCCCTACTCATACTTTATTCCTGAATTACATTCTGTGGCAACCTTTGGACCCTTTCCACCAAAATAAGGCAAAACAAGCATAGACTCAAGTACTAAATAAGGAAATAAAAAGCATTTTTTTTCTTTTTTACAAACCCTTCATGGTTTTCTAAAGCAAGTAAATCTTTCTCATAGTGGAAAGCAAAAGCTTTTCTGCAGACAGTTGCTTCACAAAGTCATGCAGGATGTTTTACATAATACCTAATAATAATAGAAAATCACATCCCATTCCTGGTCTATGAGGTTCATTATGATGTTGGTCCACTTCTTCACACCAGACTCAGTCACTATTCACTTTATGGACCTTTCTTTATGCTCTGGATGAGTGGATTCGAATGGGTGAGCTAATACTGATATCCTTTATTCTGGTTCGCCTCAGGGTTGCTAACTTGGTGGTTTACGTGTCTTGTGGCATTTGTTATTAAAAAAAGGTCAACTGGTAATCGAGCAAGCTGAAGAATTGGGGGCGTAACGATTCATCTACTACATCGATGTATGGATTTATAATCCTGGGATCCAACTATATTGGTCTGAGCTCGGCAAGTTGGCCTTTCTGACGACATATATCGATGTAACATAGATATAAAAGATAATAAATAGATTGTATTAACACTGTTTGTCTGTAAAACTCAACCATTCGTCTCCTCCTCCATGTTTTCGGTTGTTTGAACCTGACGATATGGATGTGTTTCTTTTAATTAATTTTAATGATAAAGACGTTTATACTGCCTGTTTGTGATGGCATGGCCAACAGAACATTCAGCAGCGTTAGAGGAACCACAGAGGAACTGGTTTTATGTTATACAGTCAATGCAGATTTAACGTGTGATGCATATCATAGATCTCTTTCAAATAATTCAAGATTATTATGGCTGTATACATTTTAAAATGGCCAATTAAATTCAGGCAATACAAAGCATAAGATAGTAATTATAAAAAAAATCATACTATGAGTTGACTTCATCATCATTTCAACAATTTGTGACGTCTTCACAATCTCTCTCTCTCTCTCTCTCTCTCTCTCTCTCTCTCTCTATATATATATATATATATATATATATATATATACTAGTGCAGAAATACCAGATAAACCTGCTGTTAATTTAACCTTAAGAGATGTTGGATGCACCTTATTCAAATGCAACTTGAATGCTTTTGCTAATAATTCTTGTCTGTTTTGTTTTATGTGCATAAATAATTTATAAAACCAACAGGAACCTAGGAAACTTCATTTTCACTGTCAGAGTTTTACGTTGAATTTTGGGCTAAAACATTACTAAATGATTGAATTTCAAGTCTCAGAATCAGACTGGATTGTTCTAAATGAACCAATATCGTCCCTGATTTGTGCAATCAACGCCCACGAATCATGAATTGGATTGTGTCTAAAGTAAATCCGGTGGGTCGTGTACAGGAACAACATCTCCTTTAAATTCAAGGTTGTTTCAGTCGAAAAAAAGAAAGTTAGATCTCCTAAGCAGGTGAGTCAAGTCGCATTAACGTAGCTCGACGTGCTTTAAAAGAAAGAGAAAAAAGAAGTTCTGATAGGTTTAGTCATGTGCCACAGCCATGTGACCACGGCTCGGCCAGGTCCCAGCATGCCGCTGGGTCCTGCAGGCCTCCGTGGAGGCGGCAGAGCTGCTCTTTGTTATTTTAGCCTCTGAAGGTAATGGCAGGAGATCAATGTGATGAATGGCCTTTATGAGGGCAGAGTATCGATGGCTTGATGGCAGCGAGCTGAGGCTGTGGGAAAGGGAACATCAGCCTGAATATTTAAACCATTCCCTTGATTCCTCCCCGCTCCGTATTTGTCTTTTACCCATCACTCTATCACCACCACCCTCTGCTAGCTGCGTCTGGTCATTAACGTTAACATTAAGCGCTCTGCGGATCCATAGTTCCTGCATCTCCTCTGCCCATAAAAATGGAGACGGCAAGGCGACGCACACGCAATGCAAAGCGATCAGAGTGGAGCCAATGGGCGTATGCTGCTTCCAGTTGGTGCTAGAATGAGGTTTGTGTAAAGAGAGCTTCAATAATCATCAGCAACAAAGTTTGTGTTCTGTTGTTAACGAGCAAATTTATAGTGGTGATAAAGAACTGGAGAGACTCATGGAAACAAGACTCCCCTAAGGAAGAGGATCATTCTTCTCTTCTGCACTGTTCATGCAAGCCATGGCTTCATCCAGGTGTCAGGTGTTTATATTTTTAAATACACGTAACTCAAATTCGCAAAATCGCCATTGCTATTAAAACCAGCCTGGAGCTGCACAAGTTGATCCGTGCATGCATTAAACAACTCGAACTAGAAGGAACTGGTCACTTGGTAAGTGGAATTCGAAGAAAGTATGTGTTGCACGTACACTATATTTCCAAAAGTACTCGCTTACCTGCCTTGACACGTCTACGAATTTAAGTGACATCCCATTCGTGGCCTATGGCGTTCAATGTGACTTTTTGCAGGTATAACAGCTTTAACTCGTATCACTGTACATACAAGTCATGGCTTCAATGTCACATCCAGGCGTATATGATGAATTAGTCAAACTAAAACCAGACTTTTTAAATACACGTAACTCGGCTCAAATCAAATTCGCAAAATCGCCATTGCTATTAAAACCAGCCTGGAGCTGCACAAGTTGATCCGTGCATGCATTAAACAACTCAAACTAGAAGGAACTGGTAAATTGGTGAGTGGAATTAGAAGAAAGTATGTGTTGCACATACACTATATTTCCAAAAGTCGCTGAGTGACATCCCATTTGTGGCCTATGGCGTTCAATGTGACTTTTTGCACCTATAACAGCTTCAACTCGCATCACTGTACGTACAAGTCATGGCTTCAAATGTCACATCCAGGCGTCATAATCCGCGTCATTTGCTCCATGATTGCCACATGATTAGGACATTAGAGCATCGTCTCCCGTCACCTGACTCCACGTTCGTCCAGCAGCACAGAAACCACATGGCAGGGCGGTGCAATGGAGAACGTAAAGAGGGTCAGGCCGCCGTTTGTCCTCTGCAGCTCGTCACCTTGAGCCGATATGAATGATACATGCCGGCGCCATACGACGGCGCTGAGGTCCATAATGCATGAACTAAATATACACAGCGGTGTCCGTATAAAATGCACGAAAACCTTGGAAGAGGAAATGGATGCAAGGACCAGGAAATTCCATTATCGGCACGGTGGCGGGTGACACCGCTTTTCTCTGTTTCTCTCTTTACGGCGCCAAGGTCAGGGAGATGCAAATGTATCTAGATTTGATTTAAATGATGTAAAAGGGCCTGTGAAAGAGCAGAGAAATAGGACGAAAGAAAGGGGGAAACAAGCCGCGGTTTCGGTGCTATGGTAGGGTACTCGCGCGTCCGCTTCCTCTGCTCTTTAAATGCATGTGACTCATGCATTTCAAAGCTGTTAGAGCATAGCAAGTGATGCAGGTGCTGGAGAACGAATACCGATATTAATACTTTATTCTAAACCTGCAGAAGCAGAAAGGTGGTGCCCGGCCGCATGCACTTCAGAGGCGAAACAGCAGCCAGCAAATCAATATGTGGCCGGTAAACCATCAAATTGTAAGCAGCACGCACAGACACAAATAGCAGATGATGCAGAGTTCGGTTTCTCCGCGGTAACCGATGCGCCGTGTACAAGTATTTTTTTTGTGTCTCTGACACAATGGTGACACAGGTTATCCACCGAAGAAGAGGGAGGAAAAAAAGTTTTTAAAAAAATCGCACTTCATTATTATGTGAACCGATGAATTTCTGGACAGATTTCAGTCGGGCAATATCGCGGACGCCCCCGGGCGCCCGGCTGGCGTGAAAGATGGTGGTCATTTGGCTAGACGAGGCGCGGTGAGGACCCCCTCCTAGCCGGGCTGCTGAGGAGCCCGGGGCCGGCGGTATTAATGAACAGGCAGCGCTGAAAGGGACAGGTTCCTGTAATGCTGATGAATGGTCATTACAGAGAGAGCAGAGACGAGAGCGAGAGGATAGCGGCGGAGGGGGGGGCGGGGTGCGGAGCACGCAGGGAGCGGCGGTGAAAAAAAGGCTTTAATTTGCACCTCAGATTTCTGTAAACTCATTTATCATGTCAGCGGTGTCACTGTTCTCCACGTGTCTACTCCTCCTCCTCCTCGAACTCGCCCAACCCCAACCTCTTTTTTTTTTATTTCCTCCAGATACTTGGACGATTCCTTGGACTGAATATTCCGATGGGTTTTTCTTTTTCTCCAAACAACGTCTTCTATCATTTCGTGGACCCGGTTTCGGAGTCTTCTCCCTCATCCGTGTCTTACTTTAAATAATTCTGATGATAATGACCTTTATTTATAGAGCGCTTTCCTGAACCCACGTTTACAAAAACAAGCGGATCATAAAACCAATTTCCCGATAGAGCGATGAGGAAATAAAACAAATGAAACCAATTACGGTGTTGCCGGCCGAAAAAGGGCAGTCAATAGAAATCAAGTGAAGTCAGGGAAACTTAAAAATACAAAAAGAGACTTAAAACACAGCATCAGTGACCTGATTTCCTCAGCCCGACCACAGGACCAGACCAGGACCTTTATGGACCCTCATGGACCCCCCAGGATGTGGCAAGAAGAGCAGAGTCTGGGCAATTATAGTCAAACATTAAATTTCTAATGTTAAAAGCAACCACTTGAACACAAATCAGAAAAAAAGTAATTTTGAGAGTGACTAATTCTGGTGACATTTTTTTTAAGCTGTTGCACACAGGCGTTTTTTGAAGTAATAAAAAGTAAAGTAAAAACTGTTATAAACAGATGGAAGACAAGTTGGTATTATCACCTAGGACTGAAGATATAAACAAATAAACATAAGGAAATGGGAGTGATTTATGGGTCGGACGTTAGAGTTCCGTTAGCGGCGCCAGAAGTTCTGATGGACTATTTTGTTAAACTTTTCTAAAAGCTCACAATGAGCATTGGATTCACCAGCTGATCAACAGGCTCACATTCACACACCGGGGGGGGGGGGCGGTCATGTTGATTTGTTTTTGCGCTCTCGCATTAGTGCAGTAATAACTCCTTCATAGCCTCATAATGTACTCGGAGACCTGATTTCCCCTCTTTTCTCTCCGCTCTACTTTCCCACTTTTTCACTCCGACAGCTACGGATACCGCGTGATTTATCCGAGGCGGCTTTGACCTGACTGTAAAGGCCCCATGATACGGGTAGAAGTCGGAGCATCTTCTGTGACTTATTTCTCCGTGAGACTAATTATTTGGAGTTTGAACAGTTACGAGAGGGACTCACCTCGAATCCTCATTTTTTTTGGGAACACCAGAAAATGGGCGGAGCTTAGCGGGAAATATCACACTTTGTTCTTTAAAAATGTGAATATATGTAGCATGGAGTTGGAGAGCACCTTTTTTAAATGGTCAGATCATATCATTACATCATTAGCACAAAGAACAGTCCTTTCATGGAGTTCTGACGAACATTTGTAAAGGAAGAACTGGTTCAACAAGCTCGTAGCGATCCTCGAAAGAGAGAAAAAAAAGACT
Organism: Eupleurogrammus muticus; assembly: GCA_036785175.1. Taxonomy (NCBI): domain Eukaryota; kingdom Metazoa; phylum Chordata; class Actinopteri; order Scombriformes; family Trichiuridae; genus Eupleurogrammus; species Eupleurogrammus muticus. The sequence goes on from JAYKQN010000014.1 coordinate 73,722, forward strand.
CATGTAAAATACAGGAGATGTCACATTGCAATTTGTAATTTCGGCTGGGAGCCGTAATTTATGGTGAAGTAGTGGCTGGAAAAAGAAAAAAAGGGAACAATTTATGTACTGGAGCTTCGTAAAGGTCATGAGGAGGAAGCACCGTGAGAAACAGAAACCGACCGGAGGCCCACTCACCCCACTACAGACCTCATTAACTCCTCCTCGCCTACAGCTGTTTGGGTCATTGCTGAAGAGGAACTTGGAGAAATAAATCTGCGCCGGTGCCTCTTTAGCGGGAGTAAAAAGAATGTTGTTATTACCGACGGACAGTGGAAGTGATCTAAAAAGAGATGTCTAAAAATGGTCTGAAATCGCCCCTTTCTACTCCAGAATGGAGTCATTTCAACTCATGCGGCTGTCTCAATGCATACATTCTTTTGCCGCGTCCCGAAATATGACACGTTCTGTACAAAAATAGCCCCAAAAATGAAGAAATTGGATTAGGAACATCAGTTTGACCAGCCGCCTCACAGCTGGACCGGTTAATTCCGAAGTGTTCCTCTCTGTTTCCTCCTTTCTCTCTCTCTTTTCCTGGTTCTTGGTGATTCCAGCCAAATGTAAATGGCACATCTTCATCATGGTTTCATGCGCTGAGAGTTCAGACCCCGAGGGGTGGGGGGGGGGAGTCTGAAGCTCATCCAACATACTTTCTGGGTCACACCTGCGAGATGAGGCCGGTGTTTTCGGTCTGGTCTGCATTGGAAAATATCTCTCCATCAGCCCCCCCCCCCCCTCTCTTGGCTGCCGCGTACGAGTCGACCGTCTGTCTAATTGTAATTCAATAGCGCATCTTGAATTTGTTACACAATATTTTATAATGCGGCAACCGGGTGCCCGGCCACGCTCGGCGTGGATGGCAAATAGCAGCACATCCAAAGTAATTACCGGGTTTGTGCTCATACAGTGGCGGTGCACACACACACACACACACACACACGCACGCACGCCGCGGCTTTCTAGCATATTTAGACAAGGAGACGGAAAAGCGGGATTATCGCCGTAGCCGCACTTAAGGAATTGTTTATGATTCAGAAAAGGAAGCGTGTGCGTTCTCAGGAGGATGGAGCTACCACTCGGCTGCACCTGATTATTTTACGTTAATCCGGGAAGACGTAGGTCCCCCCATCAAAAGTTAGCGGAGCACCACAGCCATTTAATGACTTGGGGTAAAAAAGTGATAATAAACTCACTTTGACTGTGACTTTTGATCCCTAACCAACCATGTCTTCTCTTTCTCTTTCCCGTAGTGGGAGGAGGTGAGCGGCTACGACGAGAACCTCAACACTATCAGGACGTACCAGGTGTGCAACGTCTTCGAGCCCAGCCAGAACAATTGGCTCCTCACCACGTTCATCGACCGGCGCGGGGCGCAGCGCATCTACGTGGAAATCCGCTTCACGGTGCGCGACTGCAGCTCCATCCCCAACGTGCCCGGCTCCTGCAAGGAGACGTTCAACCTCTACTACTACGAGACGGACGCCGTCATCGCCACCAAGGGCACCGCCTTCTGGATGGAGGCGCCCTACCTCAAGGTGGACACCATAGCCGCCGACGAGAGCTTCTCGCAGGTGGACTTCGGCGGGCGCCTGATGAAGGTCAACACCGAGGTGCGGAGCTTCGGCCCACTGTCCAAGAACGGCTTCTACCTGGCCTTCCAGGACTACGGCGCCTGCATGTCGCTGCTGTCCGTCAGGGTGTTTTACAAGAAGTGCCCGAGCGTGGTCCAGAACTTCGCCATCTTCCCAGAGACGATGACGGGGGCCGAGAGCACCTCGCTGGTCATCGCCCGGGGGATCTGCATCCCTAATTCGGAGGAAGTGGACGTGCCGATAAAGCTGTACTGCAACGGGGACGGAGAGTGGATGGTTCCCATAGGCAGCTGCACGTGCAAGGCCGGGTTCGAGCCTGACAACGGCAACGTATGCCGAGGTAGGGAATAACCTTTTTTTGAGGTGGTTCGTGTATCTCTGTTTGTCAGCTCAACCTCAGCGAGGTTGTGGAATTTTTTTGATAGAAATCCCAAAAGCTTAGGTGTCCTGCAGCAGCACTTTCTTTAAAGTGTAAAGCTCAACATCACGGCTCCTTCTCATGTTGCTTCCCAGCGCTTTCATTACAATTCAAAGCTCCATTTTCCCCATTTCTTTCTGCAGTGATCGTGCAGCCGACATGACAAAAGTATCTCAAAAACTCTACATGCTAAGACATTAGCTGCTACTTTATTCCTCATGTAAAACCACTGTCTTACTCGCAAGATGCGTTCACAGACACTCAGGAAATCCCAGCGCTATCACCTGACAGAACAGAATATGTAAAGTCATTTATTTATGAAAAAATATAACAGTAACCCAGATTGTTACAGTATACAGGAAAAAAAAAGGCACCTCATTTATTCAAATGTGAAGAATCTACTTAAGCCTCCACTTTTCTATATGAATTCCTGCTTCCTGCATGCACTGCACTAGTACCTACTGTATAATAGCGTTACCTTCTGCCCTTTGCCAGCACCCACCTTTTAAGGTATTTGCTTTTCATCATTCACTCCCTTTCAAAAAGTGAAGCATCACTCATAATAGACCAGATCTGCTCATCCTCGACAGGCGACGTGAATTCGCTCTATTTTAAGCTCTGTATACTGTTGCAAGGCGTCGGCGCACCTTGGATCACAGATTTTTCCGCGTCGTTGAAAGGGATGAATTAATTGTTTCATGTGTTTTTTCTGTGCTGAGCATGATGTGCTGTACTTCTTCCTTGATCACATCCACCTTCCGGTGTACTAGGGGAAAAAAAAAGGCGCATTAGCGTTGATTCCTAATCCGAGGCGAGCGGCCGCCTTCTGTGCAGCCTACTTTACAGATGGCGGGAATGATGTGTAAGTTCTGAAGAGTAACACACACACACATGCACGGATAGACGAGGTAAATCTGGGTTTTTTGGGGGGGGGGGGTCCAAGCTGTCGTTTCTCTTATTTTTTTTTCCAATCCGTCCTCTAGTGCACCTTTACCCACACACACACACACACACACACACATGCATTCAAAGGCGAAATTTGCTCAAGGTGCCTGACGATAATGCGAGTGGCTCGCGGCTCTCGCGGCGGCGCGCTATTGGTCGGCCCGCCTCCGGAGGTTAGCTGCAGAGTGTGTGCAGCCCTGATAAGATTGATTGACGCACATCTGCTCCGATCAATAAACAGATATGAGAGCGCCACATATCTACAAAGCGCACCGTGTGTGACTCCGTCTACTGTATCCTCCCCTCTTAAAATTGCTCGCGTGCAAAAACACACACACACACACACACACACACACACCTTACACGCAGTCCTTGGCAGGGGAGGAATGACTTTCAAATGAAAATGACGAGGCAGAAGTTTCGTCAGCTCGTATCGACGCAGACTTTGCATGTGCATCACATCACATTTTCTCTTCCGCTACTATTATCACACGTCATTTCATTTTCGCGTGACTTTATTTCCGCGATTATTAAACGTTTCACATTTCACAGTTCGAGGCACATTCAATTTACCTTTTTTTTGCTGTAGTGCAATGTGTTTTTCATATATAATGCTCCCTGCTGTGAGTCCTGAGCTCATATTTTCAAGTGCGTATATGATAGGTGTGATGTACTCAACGGAAAGTTTCAACCTGATGGAAAAAGACTAAGCTGAAGAACAGCTCCCACCAATGAGAGACATGTAATGCCTCCACTTTGTCAGCTTTTTCCTTTTTTGCCGTTTCTGAGCCTCAGGCAGCCCAGGCCCGTTCTGACTACAGGTCAGCGTATTCATTTAATAATTCACTTTTTCCCCGGCTTGTTTAATCAACACGCGCCTTTGTTCCTAATTTCCTGCACAATGTGTTATGTCCGTTTTTGAATTATGACGGGTACACAGTTGCTTTCATGTAGTAAAACCACCGCAAATGATTCACGGCGTCATACTCATATAATATATTCGACTTGACAGCGGGTTGCATAAAGCACCTGTAAAAATTAGCCCGACTTTGCTCTGAGTTTTACATAAAATATGTTTTGCATGTAGGTCAAACACGGCAAAGTTCAGCAGATGAGTTTAATAGCAAACGAGGCAATGACCTTACCTGACCCCTTACATCAACAAACCTGCTGAACTTAATGGACGGATGCAAACTTCCTCGATGCTGATTCATGCCTTTTTTTTACCCCTCTCCATTATTTACCTCGACTTCATACTCGGTAATTGGAGCCTCAGGTATCGCTGAGTGCCAGTAGGAGGCTTGTTGTGGCTGGTGTTGGTGGGGGGGCACTAAACACCCCCCCTTCCACCCCCCCTGAACTACAAAGACAGCTTTGAACAGGAGGACGAGGCGTATATTTCCACTAATTCCCACAATCGCCTGGAATTCCTCCTTCCTCTGTCTCTCTCTGATGGAAATGTGACATTCTGAGGGGCATGAAACGCTTCCTGTGGAGGAAGCTGGTTCTTTTATAGAATACGGTAGAGCTGTGTGATATTAAAAAAAAATCCATTGATAAAAATGTGTTTATATTGCTAGATTTATTTATATTGCATTGATTTAGAGGCAGGCGATACAGCCTTGGAACATATTATTATTATTGGAACATACATACACATCTTTTCTCTAAACACACATCCTGCACCTTAAGTATGCATTAGCTGTGTATGTGCACATGTGTGTATGTGCGTATATATGCAAATATGTAAATATGTGTGTACGTGCATGTATGTATGTATATATGTTTTGCTTATGCATACTTTTTTCTTGCTATTTATTAGTATTTTTTCTCCATTCTTATGTCCATAATGCATACTGTGTATGCGGATCAACAAATTCTACCAATTTTGTACATAGTGTTGTGTATTTTTATTTTTTATAGCTTTTATTTTCTTTAGCTTTTATTGTCTTTTCTCTTTCTTTACTCTGTACGCTGCAGTAACAAGCAAATTTCCCCATTGTGGGATCAATAAAGTCATATTTTATCTTATCTTAACATATATTGAAAAAACTATTTCATATCAGTCAATAATGATGATTAATGATCAAATTAGAAATACCGTAAGTTACCAAATAGCCGGGATATTTAGTTTAATCACCAATTCCAGAATCCAGAATTCAGTTGTTCATGATTTTATTTAATTTTAAACAAAAATCATGTATTCATACATCCTACATTGGACATTCTTCCCAAATATAATACAAAGCAGGGAAATTACTATTAATACCCCTAATGATCTCCACATTGATTCAACATTTGTGGTAAAAAACTAACAATATAATATATTATAATAACAGAACACAGAATATATAAACAAACCTTGGCTCATAAAAATCATATTTTCTATGATCGCGGATCAATCATTGAATCAAATTACATTCAGCTTTTATGATCATTAATCATCATTAAAAATCACCAAAAAGAGTATTTTCAGCAAAATGTACTAATAAAAGTACTAATTATGCATGACTGAAACCATCAATATGATATTGAACTTTATTGATGATGTGGATATTGATGAAATCCCATGAATTATCAAATAATAACCGGGACATTTGGTTTAATCACTTAACAAATCGGGTATTTACTTGAGACCAAGAGGCAATTTGGGACGATTTGGGAGAAAAAATCTTGCACAGTAAAACTAGGAAAAAAAATATGGTAATTTACTCATTTGATTTCAAGAAGACTTCACAATCAAAAATTATCAAGGGTTATTCCAGAATTAAAAATCCAGTTGTCTATAATTTTATGTAGTTTTTACATTGGACTCAAATATAATATAAAGCAGTACAATTAAAATCAAATTATTATCAACTGATCTCCACATTGATAATCAACATTTAACTGATCTGTTTGTGGTAAAAACTAACAATATAATATATTATAATAACAGAACACAGTATGCATAATTAGTACTTTAATTGGTACATTTTGCTGATAGCACTTTTTGGGTGATTTTTAATGATGATTAATGATCATAAAAGCTGAAAGTAACATCCACTATCAAGGGAAACTTTTATAAGCCAAAGTTTGTTTGTTATATTGGAACTATCAATATCATATTGATCTATTTTTCTTAGTGTATTGATGATGTGGATATTGATGAAATACCATAACCACTTATGTAATCACTTAACAATTCTTGCTCAGCAGAACTGGAAAAAATATGGTAATTTACTCAAATTCTTCTATTGAACTAGTGTAACTACCGTATTACTTATAATATCCACCAGTCAGATTACAGCACTGTAGTTAAACGTCTTTTTTACCACAGAAAGTTAGAACTTTTATACAAATTTTAATACTTTATTTCTCATAACTGGCCTCGTCCATGCGGTGTCTAATGGAATCTTCCAATAAGAGCGTTAGGGACCGTTTCCATGGGCCTGTGATCCATTATTTAAACAGGGAAGTCTAACCTTAAAGTGCTCGTGGAGGCCGAGGACTATGGGAGAGCGATCAATGGGGGGGTTGGTGCAATAACGTGGCCTCAGCGTCGGGTCGGAAGTAATTGGCCATTAGAGATAAATGAATGAATAAGTGAAGGATCAGAGCGCCTCAGTTTTCCCGGTGACGTACTTTCCCTCCACCGAGAACAACGCGAGAAAAGGAAAAGTTTGGCTCCACAGCGGTGACTTAAACGGCATTTTTCTATGTTAATAATATGTTGGAGTAAATAGCAAAGCACCTACATAAATATGCAGGAGTTGTCAATCGGGTGTGTTTAAGTACGGTAATTTCACTTCATAAAATCGCACGACGTGGACGATAAACATTTATGCAAATGGTAAAAACAATCAGACACGTTGGAGTTGCATGACGTGGAATATTCCACCGTATATCACTGCCAGTTTTCATGTGGAACAACAAACTCTTCCAGCTGTGTAAAATTTTATGTCCATGTGATGCTGCTTCATACTTAAAATGTCTGGACGTTGTCTCTTCAGAAACATCAGAAATTATGTTTTTAGTGGTAAAAAACAAAGTTCAAGCTAAGTCAATGGGGTTTATAACTTAACGGGGTTGATGATGTATAAAAACTCAACGTCAGAACTAATTTTAAGTACAAATATGTGTAAATTTTATGTGTAAAATTATGGAACTGACTAAACAAGGAAATAAGGAGTAGAAATTCTATATTAGTTTTCAAAAAGACTTTAAAATCTAAAATAATCAACTTTACAATTACAATATAATTAGTTTAAATTATATTAATTGTTATTTTTTAAATAATTTTTTAAGTATCATGTGTTTTGTAATGATATACATGTGTTTTTATGTAAATTACTCCTATGATGGTACAGGAGAGGCAAAAATATTCCAGAAAATTCCACAAAATTCTGTTGTACAAACATGATTTTATTTAGTTTTTAAAGCAAAATTCATTCATTCATTTATTCATTCATATATTATTCATTCCTCTCCCCCACATTGGACTTTCTCCCCCAATATAATATACTAATACTAAACTAATAATACTCCACATTGATAAGCAACAATAATTATGATAAATATTGAACCCAGTGCATCATTAGTACTTTTACTAGTACATTTCACTTTTTTGAAGTACCATTCTGCATTCCTCCACTTGTACCTGATTCACATGTTTTTTTTTACGTTCTAATCCGCTTGTTTTGCAAAGCGAGAGGCGGACGTTATGAAAGATGACAAACGACAAATGAATAATTTTCCACCCGTTTAATTCACGAGTTATTTGTTCTGACTGTGAAAATAGACCTAATTGTTACTGTGTGTTTGTGTGTGTGTGTGTGAGAGAGTTAGCCTCTCTGTACCTGATTGCATTGTCTAATCTATACGTTTCACTTAATGACAGGTAGTAGAGTGTGTGTGTATGTGTGTGTGTGTGAGAGAGAGAGAGTTAGCCTCTCTGTACCTGATTTCACTCTGATCAATATGTTTTACCTAATGACAGGTAGCACAGTGTGTGTGTGTGTGTGTGTGTGTGTGTGTGTGTGTGTGTGTGTGTGTGTGTGTGTGTGTGCATGTGTGTGTGAGAGAGAGAGAGAGAGAGAGAGAGAGAGAGAGAGAGAGAGAGTTAGCCTCTCTGTACCTGATTGCACTTTCTCTGATCTATATGTTTCACCTAATGACAGGTAGCAGTGCGTGTGTGTGTGTGTGTGTGTGTGTGTGCGTATGTGTGTGTGTGTGTGTGTGTGTGTGTGTGTGTGTGTGCCTGCCTGCGTGCGTGCGTGTGCATGCAAGCATGTGTGTGCGTGTGTGTGTGTGTGTGTGAGAGAGAGACAGAGCCTCTCTGTACCTGATTTCAGTCTGATCTATATGTTTTACCTAATGACAGGTAGCAGAGTGTGTGTGTGTGTGTGTGTGTGTGTGTGTGTGTGTGTGTCGCTGTCAGTGGGGCAGGGAGACCGTGTCGAGTTGTTGTGCTCCGTAACGATGATGTCAGCATGCCATCCTCATTACCAGCTCCCACATATGCCATTTGCCCCCCCCCCCCCCCCCCCTCTCTCTCTCTCTCTCTCTCTCTCTCTCTCTCTCTCTCTCTCTCTCTCTCTCTCTCCCCCCTCGGCTATGTAAGCAATCTGCTAAATATTTTATCACCTCCCTGTTAAATTGAGCGGAGACGCTCCAAATAGCAGCCGCCACCTCCACCAACGCAAAGCTTGTCGCGTGCACGTGTGTGTGTGTGTGTGTGTGTGTGTGTGTCCTGTTCAGTATATTAAAAGCAAGAAGGACCAGTTTTCAGTCTCCAGCTGAGTGATTAATAGAATCACCTTGATTAGTTTTTACTCCACATGCACATCTCTGTGTTTTATTATGATAAACCCATTGATCATTATAACGTTCTGTGTATTCTAATATATATGAAGTGATTAGAGCTCCCTGGTAAGCTAATTATTCTGACGTTCGTGATGTAAGCGTAAATGGAGTACTACGAGGAGCACTTCCAAACTTTTTTCTTTCTTTTTCTTCGGGGAACAAAAATTCCCTTTGAGCTGCTGAATGGCTGCCGGGGGCATGGGGGGAGCCTGACCTCTGATTTAGTTTTGAGGGCTTTGACTATATTGTGTCCTCCTTTGTGATTGGTTGCTCGTTGCTCCGCTCCCACCCCCCTTCTGGGGGCCATTCCTATGCAGAGCACACGCTCTATCTGAGACGGGAATGTGATACGGGAGAAACAGAAACTTTACAGTTAAACACATACAGTAACATTCCCAGAACGGTTCTTCCAGGTTGTGGAATTCCGTAAACGCCTCATATTTTTAAACGTAATTCCATGAGAGCCATGAAATGACGTGTGCATTTTATGTAATTCCAACACTTTAAAAGTCCAATAAGTCTCAGAATTCTTTTTTAACAACATGTTTAGCTGTTGCTAATCTGTAATGAGTATTTCTTACCATTAATCCTGATGCAGCATGGTTTTTACAGACTTCCCTTTGTTGGGTCCAAACTCACATTTTCTCTTCATATTAGCTCCTGACATGTTTTATTCCTGCAGGATATCTCCATGCAAATGTAGCACGGCGTGTTGTTATATTGGTCTGTTTCATAGATGGAATTTTATCATCACATATTGGAGGCACTGCAGAACTCTCTGTGGGATCCCTCTGTTGATTCCTGCTGAAACGTACGACACTAATCATGTTAGCTATCTTCTAAAAATAAGGTGTCTAAAATTAGTTGACTTCCTGGTTGCACAACAGCATTTTTTTTGCATATGCGCCTGTTATACGACAAACTCCACTTTAACAGCGTCTGGCTCATCTGTGTCACGTATGACATTAATAGATAAAAAAATAAATAAATAGACAAAACAATGTGTTTGTTTGCCACTTTCCTGCTTAAATTAATATTATAACTTCTAGTCGCCACATGCATAAAGGAGTCTAATGAAACTTGAGACACATCAGGCTGGCGATCCATAGGTTGCTCCCCCCTGTACTGCAGCGTTTTATGAATGTTTAGCAAACGTTTCCCAAAATCTCCAGATGAATTATAATAATTATTATTATTATTAATGTTTTATTAACATTTTGTGAAAACAATCAACTAACCTTCACAAAACAGTCTTGAAACACAATATTTAAAAAAAAAATAACTTTACCTTCTTTTAAACGTTATGCAAAAACATTCAATTTGAAACGTTACGCAGAAACGTTCAATTAACGTTCCAATAACTAACAACTAACTTTATTGTATTTTTTCCCTTTTTGGTATCAAATTGTGCTTGATGGGTTAATAGATAATTCTTTATAATCATCTAATACATCATCTGATTACTTATTCATGCAGTTCTATTTTATCCTATGAGGCCACTCATCCACTCATCCATCCATCCATCCATCCATTCATCCATCCATCCATCCATCCATCCATCCATTCATCCATCATTCCATCCATTCATCCATTCATTAATCCATCCATCCATTCATCCATCCATCCATCCATCCATCCATCCATTCATCCATCCATCCATCCATCCATCCATCCATCCATCCATCCATTCATCCATCCATCCATCCATCCATCCATCCATCCATCCATCCATCATTCCATCTGTCCCTTCATCCATTCATCCATTCATCATTCCATCTGTCCCTTCATCCATTCATCCATTCATTAATTTATCCATCCAACTATCCGTCCATCCATCTGTCGCTTCATCCATTCAATAATTCATCCTTCCATTCACCCATCCATCCACCCATTCATCCATCCATTCATCCATTCATCCATCATTCCATCCATTCATCCATTCATTAATCCATTCATCCATTCATTAATCCATCCATCCATCATTCCATCCATTCATCCATTCATTAATCCATCCATCCATCCATCCATCCATCCATCCATCCACCCACCCATCCATCATTCCATCCATTCATCCATTCATCTATTCATTAATCCATCCATCCATCCATCCATCATTCCATCTGTCCCTTCATCCATTCATCCATTCATTAATTTATCCATCCATCTATCCGTCCATCCATCTGTCGCTTCATCCATTCAATAATTCATCCTTCCATTCACCCATCCATCCACCCATTCATCCATCCATTCATCCATTCATCCATTCATTAATCCATTCATCCATTCATTAATCCATCCATCCATCATTCCATCCATTCATCCATTCATTAATCCATCCATCCATCCATCCATCCATCCATCCACCCACCCATCCATCATTCCATCCATTCATCCATTCATCTATTCATTAATCCATCCATCCATCCATCCATCCACCCATCCACCCATCCATCATTCCATCCATTCATCCATTCATCTATTCATTAATCCACCCATCCATCCATCTATCCATCCATCATCCATCCATCCATCCATCCATCCATCCATCCATCCGTCCATAATCCAGAGATGATCCTGTATTTATTTACTCCTCTCCAGACTCGTCCTATACGCCATCGCTCTCATATATTTTCCGTCTCTCTCTCTCCGTTAGGCTCCAGCTGGCTTTTGACACGCCGGCACATTAATATTACAAATATTCAAATAACTTTATTTAACATTCCGCGGGCTGACAGTGGCAGCGGGAGATTCACAGCCCATTGAGCAAGTGCGCTTCCCTGGGCTAAGTGCCGATTCATCATGGTTGCCTTACTCCTGTCTAATGGCTGCCATCATGGGGCACAGGCACACACACACACACACACACACACACACACACACACACACACAAGCTCTCCGATGTGTGCATTTAAAAATATAAATATATATATTAAATATAGTGTTCCAGGCACATTTATCACATTATTAACTCCAGCCTACAACCTTATAAACCTCAGTACATCCTCCCTATAGATTTCACTGTCATGGATGGAAACCAACTGGGCTTATTTCTCTGTGTTTATAGGAGATTAAACTAATATAGGACAATAATTAATCTTAAAATCGCACCTGAAAAAGCAAACAACCGGACACTTCCACCTGTAAAAGCTGTAAAGGCTGTTTACGCTAAACTTTGGCTCTTACAGATTTACCTCTACGGGGGGGTTGGGGTGGGGGGGGGGGGGTCTTTGATTACTTCTTTTATACGTCTTATCTGAGTGTAAAGGAGCTGGCAGACAAGGCCCACAAAGGCCCAGTGAGCTATTAGAGCCAATTCCAGTCCATTTGGCCTTGTCTACTTCCGTTCCGCAGAGTTTACTTCATTTCGCGGCGAAAAAAAACCCATCCACGTGTAACTCGCCAACACACACACACACACACACACACACACACACACACACACACTCTGACGTCTACTAAGTCACCTTGAAGCCCAATTAGGTAAGAGCCTGACTCTTCCTGTTCCTATTAGTCCTCACGGCGAGTGAGAACCAGTGGCGATGGAGGGGAGAAAAAAAAAGGGGCTGAAAGGATTCTTGTTTCCATGGCTCTCAATGGGCTGAATGGGGGGGGTGGGGGTTGAGGGGGGGGTCGGCGGTGCAAGAGTGTGACCCAGACAAAGACCCTTTGAATTTAGGCCCAAACAGAGTGTCTGTAATGACCCCAAACACAGATGCGACGCTCCCGCCGCCACGGCCGAGTCAGGCCCTAATGATGGGGGGGGGCATAATGAAGAATTCCCAGCACACACACACACACACACACACAGAGCCGTGCTGACCCCCCACGGAGGAACACACACTACCGCTCCTGTTATTTTTCACTCTATCTGTTTCCTTTCAATGGTGTTTTTTTTTTTTTTTTGCTATAATCTTCAGTTCCTTTCAGCCGTGTGTTTGGTCGCTGGGCTTTTCTTTTTTTTATTTTTTCTCTCTCTACACCTTCCATTGGTATCTCACCTTTGGTTTTTCCCCTTTAGTTGCTGCACAGGAACTTTCACCAAACAGATGTTCCCACCTACTCTGCTTCTTCCCTCGTCTCCTCTCTCCTTTCCTTTTCCTTATTTCAGCCTCTAAATCCGACCTCTACCTCTTCACCCCGTCACCGCGGCAACGACCCCATCGTCGATTAACGCCGTCGTCGGGAAACGGGACCGAAAGCCCAGCGTCGGGGGGGAAATATTCGTTTGCATCGCTGAAAACTGTCTTCACGCTCTAGATACTCTCCAGGCTGCACAACTTCCTGTCTCTTCCCTGCGGAGTATCCTCCAGCTAGCGGTAATGAGGAGCATCTCCGCAGGGTAAACCCCCCCTCCACCCCCCCTGGTCTCCAACTACCCTCATTTGATGATTCTCCCTCTCCATCAATATTCACTCTTCCTCTAATAAAAACTAGCCACATTTCACATTTCAACATTCCGGTTCAGGTTATCGGGTTATCAGCCCGTCGCCATGGAGACAGGGACGAACCGAGGCCCCGATCACAATTGAATCGCAGTTACGCGAAACACCTGCCGTCACATTCCTCCGGCCGCATGCAATGGGAAGGAGCGACGGGAGGAATGTGTCGGCTGTTCCCGCAGATTAAAAGGTCAGTTCAACTAAATTAGAGAAAGAGACAATCTGGTGGTGTTTAGCAGAATCACGATGGTTTAGGTGTCAATACGAGTACTTGTTGGTCATATTCCAGCAAATAGACTAATTGCTGTTATCTTCAGGACATTTTAACAGAGCAAACACTTCCACAGGCTCCTTTACTAACTACAGGCCTGAGCTTTTAATAGTGGATGAGGAGGAGGAGACGAGTCGTAGTAGGAGGATTGTTCACAACACAGTCAGCTCACTTTGTGTTCTGTTTGCAACGAGTAAATTCTCTAAAACACAAGGACGTTTATTCCACGCTTTGTGTTGATTCTCTCACCTCCTCTTCCTTTCCTTTCCTTTCCTTCCCTTAACTTTCCTTTCCTTTCCTTAACTTTCCTTTCCTTCCCTTAACTTTCCTTTCCTTTCCTTTCCTTTCCTTTCCTTTTCCTTTCCTTTCCCTTCCTTCCCTTAACTTTCCTTTCCTTCCCTTAACTTTCCTTTCCTTTCCTTTCCTTTCCTTTCCTTTCCTTTCCTTTCCTTCCCTTAACTTTCCTTTCCTTTCCTTCCCTTAACTCTCCTTTCCTTCACTTAACTTTCCTTTCCTTTCCTTTCCTTTCCTTTCCTTTCCTTTCCTTTCCTTTCCTTTCCTTCCCTTAACTTTCCTTTCCTTTCCTTTCCTTTTCCTTTCCTTTCCCTTCCTTCCCTTAACTTTCCTTTCCTTTCCTTCCCTTAACTTTCCTTTCCTTTCCTTTCCTTTCCTTTCCTTTCCTTTCCTTTCCTTTCCTTCCCTTAACTTTCCTTTCCTTTCCTTTCCTTTCCTTTCCTTTCCTTCCCTTAACTTTCCTTTCCTTTCCTTCCCTTAACTTTCCTTTCCTTCCCTTAACTTTCCTTTCCTTTCCTTTCCTTTCCTTTCCTTTCCTTTCCTTTCCTTTCCTTTCCTTCCCTTAACTTTCCTTTCCTTTCCTTCCCTTTCCTTTCCTTTCCTTTCCTTTCCTTTCCTTTCCTTTCCTTTCCTTTCCTTTCCTTCCCTTAACTCTCCTTTCCTTCCCTTAACTTTCCTTTCCTTTCCTTTCCTTTCCTTTCCTTTCCTTTCCTTTCCTTCCCTTTCCTTTCCTTTCCTTTCCTTTCCTTTCCTTTCCTTCCCTTAACTCTCCTTTCCTTCCCTTAACTTTCCTTTCCTTTCCTTTCCTTTCCTTTCCTTTCCTTTCCTTTCCTTCCCTTAACTTTCCTTTCCTTTCCTTCCCTTAACTTTCCTTTCCTTCCCTTAACTTTCCTTTCCTTTCCTTTCCTTTCCTTTCCTTTCCTTTCCTTTCCTTCCCTTAACTTTCCTTTCCTTTCCTTCCCTTAACTTTCCTTTCCTTCCCTTAACTTTCCTTTCCTTTCCTTCCCTTAACTTTCCTTTCCTTCCCTTAACTTTCCTTTCCTTTCCTTTCCTTTCCTTTCCTTTCCTTCCCTTTCCTTTCCTTTCCTTTCCTTTCCTTTCCTTTCCTTCCCTTAACTCTCCTTTCCTTCCCTTAACTTTCCTTTCCTTTCCTTTCCTTTCCTTTCCTTTCCTTTCCTTCCCTTAACTTTCCTTTCCTTTCCTTCCCTTAACTTTCCTTTCCTTCCCTTAACTTTCCTTTCCTTTCCTTCCCTTAACTTTCCTTTCCTTCCCTTAACTTTCCTTTCCTTTCCTTTCCTTTCCTTTCCTTTCCTTTCCTTTCCTTCCCTTAACTTTCCTTTCCTTTCCTTCCCTTTCCTTTCCTTTCCTTTCCTTTCCTTTCCTTTCCTTTCCTTCCCTTAACTCTCCTTTCCTTCCCTTAACTTTCCTTTCCTTTCCTTTCCTTTCCTTTCCTTTCCTTCCCTTTCCTTTCCTTTCCTTTCCTTTCCTTTCCTTTCCTTCCCTTAACTCTCCTTTCCTTCCCTTAACTTTCCTTTCCTTTCCTTTCCTTCCCTTTCCTTTCCTTTCCTTTCCTTTCCTTTCCTTTCCTTTCCTTCCCTTAACTTTCCTTTCCTTTCCTTTCCTTTCCTTTCCTTTCCTTAACTTTTCTTTACCTAAACATGCACACACAAACTTTGCGTGTCCAATCTCATAATCTAATCTTCCACTTTGACTTTGGCGTAGAACAGTGTTGCCCCCCCTCTAAGTGCTCCTCGAGTCTCTGTGATCAAACATGCCTGCGTTGTGTGTGTGTGTGTGTGTGTGTGTGTGTAATCCGTGTTATGACACCGCGTATCATCCCCCAACGACTCGTCTCTGCCGTGACTTGGCGGGTCGCATCGAACGCGACCTCGAAAAAAAAAAACCTCCACAATACGCAATTACCCAGCAATTAGACGGCTCCCGTGATCCGCCGCGCACGTGTTAATTGCATGTTTTCTTCTGACAGTAAACACAGCCTCATGCTTCTTTTTCCGGGGGTCAGGGGGGGGGGGGGCGGTGGTTTTCCCCTGCAGAAAAATCAGAGGGAAATGTCTCTTTTTATCCGCGGAGTGACAGGCGGAGGAAGAGCTCGATCTGGAAGCGACGTCTCACTGACAAATTATTGATCTGGGCTTTGTCGTCGCTCCTCGTCGCCGGGGACCCCCCGCCGTGGCGGGGGCCCAACAATGCCGACCCGGAGAAGTGTCTCTGTGAATATGGAATGTTGGGATTGAAGAGGCGGGGAGTTTGTGTCTATCTATGGTGGAGGATGAGACAAATAGAGAGGAGAAAAACTGAAGAAGAAAATGAGAGCAGCTCGGTAATCCTCCGCTCTCTGAGTTCCCACACTGGCTAGGGGGGGCTGGATCTGTGTGTGTGGAGGGGGGGTCCATATCCACACAGTATGAGTGTGTCCCTCTCACTTCGACGTGTCATTAAAATACCCTCCACCCACCCACACAACACGCAGCAACACCGTAAGAAAACGACTGCAATAAAACAACCATCATACACATGCATGTTCCATTTTATTTATGCTGCTGTCATACGGCTGCAGCGTTACGTTTGATGCATAAAACCTGTATTTAGTATTAAAGATGCACTGAAATGTCCTTTCTAAACACCTAAACGTGCACCTAAACGGGTCATTTTTTATGTCTAATCGTGCACTGAAGTGGCCACTTGGTTGGTGAAAACACAAGATCCAAAATTCCACTGGGACCAATAAATGCTATGAAACATGATTACTGCAGACTCCATATATGTTGAGCTAAAAACTGCATCTCAAAGGACCAGTTTGGAATATGTGGCAACCCCTACACCCCCTCAAGAATATTATTTCCTTCTTGCATCCATGTGTTTTTCAACATCTACAAGTGAAATCTACACAATTCTGTTCACTGATTCTCACTACAAACTATTCCAGTCAGACGGAATAATGCACAAGTCATATATAATAGGAATAAAACACATTATGTAGGTAAGAAACCTGTGCACACCACTGATTAGTTATGTAATGGATTATTATTAGTTCACGATTCTGAAATAATTCCCGATATTCCCGACTTTGAAGCATCTTTCCTTGGAGCAGCAGTAATTGGGATGAAGCCACAGACAGAGCACGTATGGAAATGTCCCCCCCCCCCTCCACAGTGACTGACAGGCCGCTCCTAACCCCCCATGGGTGGTCGCGTGTGATACTTTAAATTAGGACCCCCGGCAAACACGAGCTCAGTAAATACGGCGTCGGCAGAATTGAGTGTTTTTCACTACATTGGTGTTTTTAAAAAAAGCACTAATTAAAACCAACTGGGGTCTGCAGGTACCCCCCCCCCAACCCCAGTTGGCGGGATTAGAGTTAATGAAATCTTCCAAGTGTGTGTGTGTGTGTGTGTGTGTGTGTGGCTGGTTTTTATAGAGTCCAATCAGGCCCGCTAACCTCTCTTTTGGCTGCGTTTTGTGATGAAAACCTATTATACGCCCATTATGCCTCCACCGTGTGCTGAGTGGGAACAGAGTGTGTGTCAACAGGTTGAGTGCTGCCTACGTGTTGTTGCAGGAGGGGGGAGGGGGGGGGGGGCAGAATCTCTGTCTCTGCCCATGTGAGATGCACCATCATTCTAGGACGTGATATAAAGCACGAGGCCAGACTTTTAATTATCCTTATTTTCGTTTTTTACCGCTAACATTCCCAGCAATCCTGACGTTCCATTCCTCGCTAAAATTGGCGTCATAAATCAGACTCATTCAGTAATCTGTTAAAACCCAACCAGGGGGACAAAGCGTATTTTGTCATCGGACCGACGGGATCTGCTGGCCGATGACGGCACACTGCTCCTCCTTGTCAGAGCAGACAGACGTGCGCTTGTGTCGCAGGCGACTCGGTGACTCACATTCGGCGTAATTATGCGTCATTCTCGTGTCTACTACAGAGAAGCGTGGGCGTGCTGGGTCTCTCCACATCCATCTCTGATTGTTTAAAAAAAGAGAAAAATGTGCGGTTTCTCATCTGCAGACCTGCATTAAACAGCTTGATGTTAATAACATCCCAGTGATAATCTCAGCTAATTCAACTTTTCTCTATGACTGTTGAACGACACGGAAGGGAAAACGCTTTTTATCATTAAAGTCCTGATCATCAGACAGAAGGTTACTGGATGCACAGAGCGACACGCCGTTAGATTTTAACCTTTTTCTTTTTTTACAGACGGTATCTCGGTGCTGCTGTGGTGTCGGGCCAGGCTGCACAGTCAGAGGGAATGATATCTGATTAGTCCCGAGTCCGAACAGAGGCAGGGGCTGACAAACAAATGGATTTGCTGTGTCTGGAACGCTCTCCGGGGGGGGGGGGCCAGATACGGAGCCTTTGTGCCGCAGCCAGCGCCGAGCATAATAAGACCCTTTGGGGAATGAACCAAACGTGAAGTGATAGGGACACAAAGGCAGACATGCTCATACACTCAGTCAATTTCACAATATCTCTGCTGCCCCCCCCCCCCCCCCCCCAACCCCACCCCCCCCACTACACTAGCCTTTTCCTTCCTTGTTACTTTCCCCATAAACTGACCTTTATGTTGCCAGCTACGAAGCTTGACCCGTCATCATGTGTTTGGCTCTTTACACGTCTTTCGAGTTTCATGACGCTCGCAGAGTTTATTGTGTCAGCGACGTGTCAGACGCCCGACAGGAAAAAAAACACGTGCATGTGCACGTACATGCACGCGCATGCATGCATGTTTGTATGTGTGTGAGTGCGCACAGGCGTTGGCTGGCATGAAGGGGCCAGCAAATCGTATTCCCTCCCTTGTTTTCTATCTCCATCTCATTTTCTCTGCCTCTTTAATTCCCTCTCTACCGCCGCCCCCCTCCCTCCCCCCCTCCCGCCCCCCCTGATGTGAGGAGAGGTGCTGGACAATAGCCGTATTAACCACATGTATGTGGAGCTCGCCCGACTCGCGCTTTTACAGCCCTAATGCCGTGTGAATGGGGGAAAAAACGCCTCCGTGAGCACTTAGAGGGAGAAACCCTTTCGCTGGCTTTCGTGACCCCCCCAAAACCCCCGCTCCCCCCCGTGTCTCAACCTGTTCTCATAAACCCTTAATCTGGATTGAAGGCCTCTCCATTGTGGAAAACAGTTTGAAAAAAGCCAGGCTTGTCTTTGCCAAGAAGCTGCAGCCCCCCCCCCCACCCCTAACCCTTCTCATTCTTCCGCTGGACCCCCCCCCAGCAGGAGGAGCGGCTAATTGTTGCGTGGAGAGGAAGAGCGTTGGGGTCTTGAGTGGATGTTCAGCGCAATTCAGATGTGACGAAAAGGAAGACGAATGCATGCTCAGGGAGACAGATATGGTGGGGGGGAGGAATGGGGGGGGGTCGGGCACTTGATTCCGGGTCAGAACGGATCCGTGAGACTTTTCCGGAGCTGGAATGTGTAACAAACTCATGGCGAAGCTTTGAAGTGTAATGCCGTTGCCCCCGGCGACTTAGCTGCAGGGTCAAATGAGATTACACCCATGATCTGTGTTAGTGCCTCCTGATCTGCAGGATCGCAATGTGTGTGTGTGTGTGTGTGTGTGTGTGTCTGTGTGTACAGTAAAACTGATTTATAGATAGTATACATACATATATATCCACTCTTATCTCATGATTTGTGTCACGTGTGTGCATGAAATCGCGTAACGTGGCGCGCTGGCCTCCTCCACACAGAAACAGGCTGTTAACTAATTAGAAGTGTTGTTGGCCTGATCTCGGCGCTTTGTTGGGGGGGTGTCTCTGAGGCTGAAAAGCCAATTCCCTCTCTCTCTCTATGTCCCCCCCCCCCCCATCTCTGTTTCTCTCTCCCCTTGCTCACTGCCCCGGAACACCTTAATCCAGTGTGAAAGCAATTGGCTCTCTCAGATCTAATCAATAGAGGGCCAGGGCAGCGAGCCAGGGGGAGCATCTCTGGCCCCCGCTCAGCTACAATCAATTTAAAACCATCGATTCAGTGATTGAAATACAAAGAGCAGACGCGCTGGACCGTACAGGTGCTTTAATGTTCACGTGGGGGGGGGGCAACATGTTATATATCTACTGTGTGTGAGTGTTTCTCTGTATTTATGTGTGTTTGTTTGCGTGCGGGTGTGTGCAAATTTCTTTATATATGGATAGAATGATTTATTTTCGAGCCATCTGTAGTAAAGTGGGAATGGCATTTAATCTAGCACCGCTGAGACGGAGCCAAGGGGAAAAAAAAAAAATCACTCCTAATCCAATATGTCCTGGGGAGGCCAAGGTGTGTGTGTGCATGTGTGCATGTGTGCGTGTGTGTGCATGCATGTGTGTGTGTGTTTTAAGTTAGGCCGCACCATCGTGGTGTGCATCCAAGGGTTTCCTAATCACCTCATGGTGATTGTGTCACGTGCACACACACACACACACACACACACACACACACACACACACACACACACAGACACACACACACACTCACACACTCACACAGCCCGTGAGTAGATGCATGAATTGCATTGCGCGGGTATTTTTGGAAGGGCTGGCGTCTGAGTGCATGCATGCAGAGTTTAGAAGGGCCCTTGCATAATATTTGAATGCAAAGTGAAAGCAGGCGCTGTGAATACCAGAATGTGTGTGTGTGTGTGTGTGTGTGTGTGTGTGTGTGCGGCTTTTCTGGGCTTTTCTCACGGTTACGCGTGCCTTCACGCATGCATTATATCACATTCGTTTGACCCTCTCGACAAAATTTTATTCACCACCATGCGAACGCATGCACATGCACGAGTGTGTTCGTTTGTCGCCGTGGCAATTACAGGGATGTGGTTCACGCCGCGTGTCAAGTTTTCACGACTGTTGTGACCTGAACGTTGAACGTGCAAGACACAATTTGGAAAAAAAAAAAAACGTTCAAATGCTCTGCCTGCCTGAATGAGGTTCATATTGTTTTTATTCACTTTTTATTATCATTCAATGTCATTTCCACAGTCTGTGTGAGGAGCTGCACACTCTATCTTTTAAACACACACACACACACACACACACATGTGCCTTGTTAGTCCTGACCCTCCTGTTAATGGCTTCCTGCCATTTATACAGTTAATCCAGTTTCCCGATTGGCCAGATTGTGTTTTTCCTTCCTAATTCTCTGCTGGACAAGGTGTTGATGTCTTTCACAAAGTCCACAATGACATACGGCCTAATGAGTATGCTACACACACACACACATGCGCACACACACATGCACATATAAATATGTATGTATTAAAACTCACAAGACTTCCATGTGCTGATGTTTGAGCCCTAAACGCAGACAGCGTGGCCCGTTTACTGACACAAGCAGCAGAGCTGAAATTGGCCTTTATCTTAGCAAAAAAAAACTGAATATTTGTTGAGTAACTTCACAAATGACTGCACAGCAGCTACATGTCACACAGCGGAGTAGCAGTCTGCTTTCAGAGTAACCCAATCGTAGAGTAGTTTTATATGTGACAGTATTTTCGATATATTTTAGTAGTATTGCAACGCCCCGTGCAAAGGTTGTATTCCTGCAGAAAAGTACATAGATTTTTGTTGCATTTTGCACACACACACACTGCTCTGCTACAGTATTTGTAGTAAATGGTGAAATGGTAATATCCATCCATTCATCCATAAAACAATAGCGTTTATCTTAGCGGATTTCCTGATTGTCTGTGAATGCATCTTGGAGTTTATGCATACTTTTTTTGTATTTGGCGACAAAAAACTTCTGCAGGATAGCAGTGTGATACGCAAGGACACACACACACACACACACACACACACACACACACACACCTACACCACCACCACAGCACACCTGAGGGGCTTTAACTTTTAATGATAATAATATAATAATGATGTTTTGACTCTCCGCTTGAAAAACTGAAAGGATAGAAACATCCATCCAGAACATGTCATAATAAAACACCCCCCCCCCATGGAACCATACACAAACTATGTATCTGAAAGTTGAGGTTGGTCTGAGAGAAACAGACTGCTCCTGTGTCAGATCGGATAAATCTATACAACCAAATTTTTAAATAGAAGACCTTTATAACCCCCCCATGTGCCCCCTCCTCCTACATCCAGTTGTTGTGTTGCTTCAGTTAAACGTCCGACAGAGTCTTTATCCGTCAGCGCTGCTCCGTCACTGTCCATCATTCATCCTCCATCCGTGTGAATAACTCCTGCTCTCCATCAACGCGACAGTGCGTAAAGATGCCCCCCCCCCCACACACACACACACACACATTTCCCCCCACCCCCCACAAACACACACACATGCAATCAAACCAGATGAACACATAGTATGTTTGCCAGTTTCATAGCTCGCGGCATATTGACTAAGGCTGCACTGATAAAGGTCAGAGCTGTCCAGGTTTGGACAGGTGGGGCGGGCGGACGGGGGGGGGGGCTGCAGCTCACAATCACTCACACACACATGCACACACACACACACACACACACACACACACACACACACACACACACACACACCGTTTGTCTGGACAGAGATAGATCTTTCCAACGAGGTTGTGCAGAGGTCCTGCAGATGTCAGTATGACATGAATATAGATGCGTGGCTGGTTACCTGTGTGTGTGTGTGTGTGTGTGTGTGTGTGTGTGTGTGTGTGTGTGTGTGTGTGTGTGTGTGTGGGTGTGTGTGTGGGTGTGTGTGTGTGTGTGTGTGGGGGGGGGCTTCATGAATGGGGGTCAACCTCTGCCCATTCACACGCTGGAGGAGGAGAGAGAATAGCAATGAGAAGATGAATGTGGAGCACCAGCGAAATGTGTTTCAATGCACATCATCCATTGTGTGTGTGTGTGTGTGTATGTGTGTGTGTGTGTGTGTGTGTGTGTGTGTGAATGTGCTGAATGATGTGGCTACGTCCTGCAGGACGTTTCAAACACCATTTATTACCCTGCATTTGTTATTCCTCGTTCCCCCCGTTGTCAGTTGTTGGAAATAATAGCTCGGCGCGTCACTTATTATGCAATGAGAAATGCCTGCTTTACACACACACACACACACACACACACACACACACACACGCCGTGCCCCCCCTCCCCCCCCCGGCCACCGACAGTTTGAGTGACAGGAACGCCGCTCCTGAGTGCTTTTCCCACTCTATTTTTTTTTCGCTCTCGCTTCCACACTTCCACGCTCTCCTGACGCTCCTACATCACCTGACCCCCCGCGACCCCGCCCCCCCCTCCCACGCCGCGCTCGATAATTTTTCCTGCTTTTCTCTCTCTCTCTCGACGCGGAGCATTTTTTTTTTTTTTTTTACATCACAGCGCTTCCCCATTACGGCGTAATAGCGGCAAGGACCTGGTAATTAGGGGCCACCCTCACCTGTCTGCAGCCTGCAGCGTGAGAGGAGTTTTATATGTGACGTCATTTTCAACACATTTTCTGGAGCAGGGCACTCAGCATGAAACTGAAAAGCTCCAACTTACCAAACTTCAAACTATAAACTAAATGCATATTTATTTTTTCCACTCCGCTATGAATTCTCTGTTTTCTGCATCCACCTTTCTGTTTTTCTTTTGCACTAAAACAGTCGGGCAAATACATCCAGAAATAGCACGGCAACTGATTACGCCTGAAACACTATGTAATAATAATAATATGGATAATAATAATAATATAATAATAACTTGGATAGTTGGGTAAGTCTGTCCTAGAGTATTGCAGTGCCCATTGGAAAGTTCCTGTAGAAAAGTAGAGAGATTGGATGTAGGTTTTTTTTGCATTTCCTACACACTGCTCTAAATACCACAGTATGTGTAGTAAACGCTGAAATGATAATAAATCTTGTTTTTTTGTGTGTTCACATCACACAACTTGTCTACCATCCATAAAAAGATAGTGTCTGGTTTTCCTGAGGGTCTGTGAACGCGTCTTGGATTTTCAGAGTGAAGTTTTCTCAAGTTTTTTTTGGTCTTTAGTGGCGAAAAAAATGCTGCATGCTAGCAGTGTGATATGTAAGTGTGTGTAATATTTAGTTTTTGTGGCTAAGATGCAAAAAAAAACCTTTAAACACACTAAGCCCTACAACCACCACAGCACACTGCTCTGACAACCACAGTGTGTGCAGTAAATTAAATTATAATACATCTTTTTTTTGGTTTTGATATTCACAACAACTTATCCGTGCAATCTTAAAACGATTGTGTCGGGATTTCCTGAGGGTCTGTGAACGTGTCTTAAAGTTTCAGCGTAGTTTATAGAAAGAAGAAAAGATGGCGGCACGTGAAGTTCTCTTATGATTTTTTACGATAATGCTGCAGGATAGCGGTGTGATACGCAGGCGTATGTAACCCCATCCATCCATCTGTAAAACGCTAGTGTCTGGATTTCTTGAGGGTCTAAGAACGAGGAAGATGCACAACATTTTTTTTTTCCTAAAATTTAGTTTGTCTGCAGGATAGCGATGTGATATGCAAATACTCAACACACACTGACCCCTACACCACCACAGCACACCTTTAGGACTTATATTGATAATATAATGACGATGTTTTGACTCTCCGCCTGCAAAATTGCACCAAAAGGATAGAAACATCCATCCAAAAAAAAAACCGAGAAGTGTCACCTGTCTGCGGCGCGGACGCTTACGAGTGGGTTATAAGGTTGGAGATGCTCTGGTCCTACTGGGGGGGGGGTCCCATGGTGGTGGAGAGGCTTCTTTTCGCCAGAATATTCAGGTGTAAACACTGCGTCACGCACGCTCGATTAGGAGTCAAATCGGGGGGAATGGTGAACAGCGGAGGGACCTTTATTTTCCAGTTGTTTCATCGTTCTACTGCGTAATTACTCATTCTCCTTCACACTGGGCCTCTGCTCTCATTAGCAGGGGCCTCGACCCCGGGAAAATATTTCCAGGATACGTCAGGTATCGGAGCTGCTGGAGAGCAGAGCAGAGCAATTCTCCAAACGCTTTACCGTTAAATGGTCTGGCAAAGAAAAAATCACAGCTTTATAAATTAGGATGGAGGTGGTTTAGAGAGACCATTGTAAAGTTTTAAAACGTGTGTTCAAAATGGTAATGCGCTCACATAAATTTGCTTTTCTCCAACACACACACACACAAAAAAAAAAAAAACGCTGGTTCGCTCCAGCAGCTTTATGTTTAACGCCTGCATTCTAATCTATAGTTAATTATGTAAACATCTGTTTACAGCTTAATTTTCAAACAGGGGCGACTGAATAATGTAGTACTGCAAAAGTGAAAGCTGCCCTCTGTGTTGGATCTGAGAACTGTATTTGCACAACTATAAGGGCACATTAAAGTCTTGTATTTTCTTCAAAATGTTGGTGCTCCCTATGTATGTATGTAGGAAGTGTGGGCATGGATTGTAGATAAAATAACGGGGATGTGCGTTATGCAGAACATCGTTGTTTTAACAACCTGAAAATGGTAAAGAGACACGCTGATAAAGCACAGTTTAAACTGAAGGAAATCAGCTACACAGCTGAGTTTAAGACATAAGACAGGTGGTACGAGTTGGAGGAAAGACTGGATCAGTGGATCACAGAGCAGAGACTGGATCAGTGGATCACAGAGCAAAGACTGGATCAGTGGATCACAGAGCAGAGACTGGATCAGTGGATCACAGAGCAGAGACTGGATCAGTGGATCACAGAGCAGAGACTGGATCAGTGGATCACAGAGCAGAGACTGGATCAGTGGATCACAGAGCAGAGACTGGATCAGTGGATCACAGAGCAGAGACTGGATCAATGGATCACAGAGCAGAGACCGGATCGGTGGATCACAGAGCAAAGACCGGATCGGTGGATCACAGAGCAAAGACCGGATCGGTGGATCACAGAGCAAAGACCGGATCAGTGGATCACAGAGCAAAAAGACTGGATCAGTGGATCACAGAGCAAACACTGGATCAGTGGATCACAGAGCAAAGACTGGATCAGTGGAACACGGAGCAAAGACTGGATCAGTGGATCACAGAGCAGAGACTGGATCAGTGGATCACAGAGTGAAGACTGGATCAGTGGATCACAGAGCAAAGGCTGGATCAGTGGATCACCGAGCAAAGAACGAGCGGGAGAAGCGTTCCCACGGTCACCATTCGACTAAAAGCAGTAAAGCAGCAGAAGAAATGAAAATTGAACATTTCCGTCTTGGTGCTTTCGTTTCGGTGCCATTTCTCCATCCAGACCAGGACTACGGTAGCGCAGCAACTTCCAGCGGATTATAACGCATCATTTAGAGGAAAGTGACTCTGATGGTGAAGAAAGTGAAGCTGGCATGTTTGATGGAGATTTAGCTGCTGTTGGAATCAGAAACAGAGGATGAGGACTTTGATGGTTTGATTGATGACATTCCTTGGTTCTATTTTTAAATACACACACTTGTGTGCTTGTTTCATCCGTGTGTTTTACCATGCACACGATGATACTTAAATAAAGCACAACCAAACTCAGTTTAGCTCCCGCTCTATGTGTGTATATATCTATTTCTGTATATGAACCCTATAGTTGGGTGCCTTATGTGTGTGTTAAATACAGTAATGACACACAGGCTGAGCCTTTCAGTACGGCGCCTTATAGTCGTAAAAATACGGTAGAAAAAATCAAATTTGCATTAGCTGACGTGTGTTTTTCATTCAGGTAAAAAAGTGATTTTACGTCCTGAGAGAGTTGTGTTTTTCAGAATTCTGCAGCCCTGCTGCCACATATGGAAACCGAGGCTTTAAAAACCCGGCCTGTTAGGAGCCTGTTTGGGCTGATGCCGGTGACAGATCTGCAGCTTGCAGCAGGTAGATTGTTTCCCTGAACACGGCCGACGTGCAGGAAAATCATTAGACGGGGCGAACGCGACAGGCGTGATGGAACGCTCCAGCGTTTACTATTCGAGGCTCTAAAGATGGAGGAAGTCGTGTCGCTGCCCAGATATTAAAGCCCGGGGGCAGACGTGTGATTTGTAATACCGGAGCTACAGTAATGAAACTGACTCGACTTGACTACTCCACCTGCAAGACAGATAAAGAAAATAGTTCTTCTTCTTCTCATAACCCGCTGTTCAGAGGTTTTTTTTTTTTATTATATCAGCAATAAGTGACTTTTCTATCTACTTGCCATGACACTAATATTCTTAAATTAAAGGTCACTAGTATAATTGAATTGTTTATGCAAACTAATAACATTAGTGGGTCAAATATGATGGTGCCGAGTTGGAGGAAAGACTGGATCAGTGGATCACAGAGCAGAGACTGGTTCAGTGGATTACAGAGCAGAGACTGGATCAGTGGATCACAGAGCAAAGACTGGAGCAGTGGATCACAGAGCAAAGACTGGATCAGTGGATCACAGAGCAGAGACTGGATCAGTGGATCACAGAGCAAAGACTGGATCAGTGGATCACAGAGCAAAGACTGGATCAGTGGATCACAGAGCAAAGACTGGATTAGTGGATCACAGAGCAAAGATTCGATCAGTGGATCACAGAGCAGAGACTGGATCAGTGGATCACAGAGCAAAGACTGGATCAGTGGATCACAAGGCAAAGACTGGATCAGTGGATCACAGAGCAGAGACTGGATCAGCGGATCACAGAGCAAAGACTGGATCAGCGGATCACAGAGCAGAGACTGGATCAGTGGATCACAGAGCAGAGACTGGATCAGTGGATCACAGAGCAGAGACTGGATCAGTGGATCACAAGGCAAAGACCGGATCAGTGGATCACAGAGCAAAGATTCGATCAGTGGATCACAGAGCAGAGACTGGATCAGTGGATCACCGAGCAAAGAACGAGTGGGAGAAGCGTTCCCACGGTCACCATTCGACTAAAAGCAGTAAAGCTAGCAGAAGAAATGAAAATTGAACATTTCCATCTTTCAGTTCAGGGGTTCATGTGAAGACAATACGAGGTTATTTGTCTCAGCCTGGTAAGAAAAAAATACAAAATCAATCCTCTCGTTGGTTTAAGGATATCTGTCAAAATCCCTGTCAATCCAATACCAGCCTGGATATCGACGTTTATGACACGTAAAGCGCGTACGATTTTCCAATCAATCAAGGCTTGCCTCAATGACAAACAATACACGTCAATGCGTGTGTGTTGTGTACAAATTCACAGCATCTAAAATCATTAGCTCGCGTCATTATTTGCGCTTCACTTTCTCAATAAGACGAATCATTTTCTGTGTAGTTTCAATGCTAATTATAGCTGCTTAATTATACAAGTGACAAGCTATTTATTTATACTGGAACAGGGAAATGTCAGTGAAACCACTTAAATACAACAAATCTAATAATGCAGCAACAAAGCTTTTTTTTAGGAAACTGATGGATCTTTTTGATCGTAAACAGCAAAACGAAAACGTGGTTTTCCCCATTGTTGTTTGTCTGTAACGAATAAATCTTTACTCACGTTCGCTTTAATTGTCAAAAACAAAGCAAATGTGGCACCTGAGCATTTATTTATTAATTTATTTATTATAGAGAACTGCACAAGGTTGTTTGTGCAGTTTAGTTTCTCCTACATTACATGACATTTTGGAATATTCCTATAGAAATCGCAGAATAGAGCAAGCATCTGGTATTTTTTTCCCCATTATTCCCTTATAATTATAACATAATGATCAAAATCTACAGCAGGGGTCCTCAATCTTTTTTCCTGTGCACCTAATTACAGGGCGCAGGTTTTATATATGATTATAAATAAATAGATATATACACAAATAGAGTTGGAGCAAAACTGAGTTTGGTTGTGATTACAAAGTACTAACATTTTTTAATCATCATGGTAAAACACACGGATAAAACAAGCACACGAGTGTGTGTATTTAAAAATAAAGCGGGGTAATGTCATCAATCAAACCATCAAAGTCCTCATCCTCTGTTTCTGATTCCAACAGCAGCTAAATCTCCATCAAACATGCCAGCTTCACTTTCTTCACCATCAGAGTCACTTTCCTCTAAATGATGCGTTATAATTCGCTGGAAGTTACTGCGCTACCGTAGTCCTGGTCTGGATGGAAAAATGGCACAGCTTCATAAAACGAAAGACGGAAATTAAATTTTCATTTCTTCTGCTGCTTTACTGCTTTTAGTTGAATGATGACTGTCGGAACGCTTCTCCCACTCGTTCTTTGCTCTGTGATCCACTGATCCAGTCTCTGCTCTGTGATCCACTGATCCAGTCTCTGCTCTGTGATCCACTGATCCAGTCTCTGCTCTGTGATCCACTGATCCAGTATTTGCTCTGTGATCCACTGATCCAGTCTTTATTATGTGATCCACTGATCCAGTCTCTGCTCTGTGATCCACTGATACAGTCTCTGCGATCCACTGATCCGGTCTCTGCTCTGTGATCCACTGATCCAGTCTCTGCTCTGTGATCCACTGATACAGTCTCTGCGATCCACTGATCCAGTTTTTGCTCTGTGATCCACTGATCCAGTCTCTGCTCTGTGATCCACTGATCCAGTCTCTGCTCTGTGATCCACTGATCCAGTCTTTTCTCTGTGATCCACTGATCCGGTCTTTGCTCTGTGATCCACTGATCCGGTCTCTGCTCTGTGATCCACTGATCCAGTCTCTGCTCTGTGATCCACTGATCCAGTCTTTGCTCTGCGATCCACTGATCCAGTCTTTGCTCTGTGATCCACTGATCCAGTCTCTGCTCTGTGATCCACTGATCCAGTCTTTCCTCCAACTCGTACCACCTGTCTTATGTCTTAAACTCAGCTGTGTAGCTGATTTCCTTCAGTTTAAACTGTGCTTTATCAGCGTGTCTCTTTACCATTTCCAGGTTGTTAGAACAACGATGTTCTGCATAACGCACATCCCCGTTATTTTATCTACAATCCATG
Organism: Eupleurogrammus muticus; assembly: GCA_036785175.1. Classification (NCBI taxonomy): domain Eukaryota; kingdom Metazoa; phylum Chordata; class Actinopteri; order Scombriformes; family Trichiuridae; genus Eupleurogrammus; species Eupleurogrammus muticus. The sequence goes on from JAYKQN010000014.1 coordinate 103,443, forward strand.
AAAATATGACTCTTATGTGCAACATGAAAAAAAAACTCAAAATGCTCTCTGGTATTGTACAGGTGGCCGTATCCGGCCCGCGTGCCGTAGTTTGGGGACTACTGCTCTGCAGTTTCTCATCAGGTTACAGTCGGCTTGTGTCTTGTGACAGAAGTAAAAAGTAAAAAAAGCTGCAGTCTGTAAATGTAATAGACATCATTGAGCAGAGGAGCAGCACAGGAGCAAAAAGAGCAGGAGTGGGCATCTTTGACTAACTGCTATAGATTAATTGATCCAGCCGTGAAGTTAATGAGCTGGATCCTTCTTCAGAGAGACAAGTGCTGAGACGGGGATGGGGGGGGCAGGGGAAGGGGGGGTAATGGGCTCCCACAACTCAGAGCGTTGAGGAAAAGGAGAAAAGCTATTTATCTTGGAACGTATACTTTATTCACCATGTGACAGAATCGCAAGGTAATTGACGGGGCCTGTAACTGCTGATTTTATTACCCCCCCCCCCCACCCCCACCCCCCAGCACGTCTTTCATGTGATCCACTGTCAAGGCGACACGGGACCTAACAGCGGATTTAGATTTTTTGATGAGAATTATCAGTTTTTTTTTGCAAATTTGAGAAATTTGCACAGTGGTATTTAAAGGATAATAAGGATTTTATTTTATTTTTTTTAATCGGGTCCTTAATTCTACATCATAATGTCATGTTGTGTTATTTTCACATTTGTTGATCTGCTGAAGATTCTGTGTCTGCTTGTGATCTGGAATCAATGCAGTCGTCTATTGGGGTTGTGAAGAACATTGGAGCAGACGTGTAAGGATAAATCCACACTGCAAAAATCTGGATTTATTTTTGCTTTTTGGGAGATAAGAGAAATAGAAATAGACACAATCACAGTTTATCTACAGTAAAACTTTAAGAATAAGACCTTAATTCTACATCACTACGTTATGTTCTATCACCCAAGCTGTTATTTCCACATTTGTAGATTTGTAGAAATCATGAAACAGCTTCCTATGGACAAAGTGATCAGACCAGAACATAGGTAGTTTATCATTTATTGATCATGGTTCAGTAGCACTAACAACCTGTAGGTGTGTTTTGTTCAGTTTTTATTTTATTTTTTTATTAATTGTAGTAAGTGTTTATTAACAGCTCCATTGATTGTCTAGTTACCTTAGCTGGTTCAACACCTGATAACACCTTCTTCATTTGATAAGAGAGAACCTGATGTGATGCAGAAGCTAGCAGATAAAGTTAATTAAAATAAAATACTGCATCCTGAATGAGACGTTTCTGTTGAATTTTTTATGAACACAAACCAATCCTTTACCTACATAGTGTTGGTGTGGCAGCAAATCTCAGTAATGAATCAATTAAAAACTTGCAAATACATTTTTTAACTAAATAACTAGACACCACTTAAGGTGAAATATGCAATATTTCTGAGTTAAAACGTCTAAAAATGTACTAAACCTATGATGAAAACAAACTGTACTGAACCATAATCAATAAATGATAAACTACCTATGTTCTGGTCTGATCACTTTGTCCATAGGAAGCTGTTTCATGATATCTACAAATCTACAAATGTGGAAATAACAGCTTGGGTGATAGAACATAACGTTGTGATGTAGAATTAAGGACCCGATTAAGTCTTTCCTACTGTTTTTTTAGCATCCAAACCAGCAGTGACGGTGAACAAATGATTGTTTTAAGGGAGTAGAGGACAGTTATTATTGCAGATTAATGCTATTATACAGCAAAACATGTACTTTGTATGAGTATTGTTGTGTTTTTATTAGTCTTGTATCACTCAATAGTTGAAGAGGATAATGTTAATTTAAGGTTTAATTGTTGTATATAATGCTTAGATGGCATCCAAAAGACGTCTGAACCCAAAAAATTATAACCAGCATTGTTACTATTACTAATATTCTATTGATTTTTAGTGCAACAGTTCTTAGTGCTACTGAATTATAATCAATAAATGATAAACTACCTATGTTCTGGTCTGATCACTTTGTCCATAGGAAGCTGTTTCATGATTTCTTCAACACACCAAATCTAGAAAATTAAAGACGCAATTGAAAAAAACACAGAATGCTCCTTTTCTCACTTCTTGACCTCTCGTCCTGTGACTCCTCCTCCGTCTCTCTTGCCGCGCCCTGTGTTTTTTTTTATAATTCATTTATATTTTTCCCTCTGTTACTTGGCAGTGGGCAATGAGCCTGTTCGGTCCCCCGTTAGCTTCTGATTACAGCGTAGATTGTGGTGCAAGCACATGTTGCTGCCCGCTGAGCGCTGATACGTTTCGTCTCCGCCGCCTCGCCAGCCGGGGACGGGGTTGGCACAGACGACTCTTTTCCTCGAATACCAATGCCTCCTCTTTGCTCTATCTGAAAAAAAAAAAAAAGATATGAACACGGCTGCACCTTCCTTGAATTAAAAAAAAAATTGACTCGTGATGAAACGAAGATGCAGAGAGGCCTTGGTGATGACGAGTCTGCGTGGAGCTAAGAGATTATATAGCTGCTCCTGATCTGTATCATGCCTATATTCCACACACACACACACACACATGCATGCATGCACGTGCACGCGCACAGACTCGCGTGCACGCTTGCAGAAAGCCAGATTTCTCAGTCGGCTGGTCTGTCATTGGCCGGCTGTTCAAAGGGAGAGTGTGGGCCAAAAAAATACTGGCTGTGAGGTTACCATGGTAACAGCCTGCCCAGGGGCGTGGGCTGTCTGCTAAATTGTGGTCTGGTTTGTTAAAGCTCACACACACACACACACACACATGCACGCACGCACACACACACCTTAATTCAAACAGAACGCGTCCTCCATTGTCGAGCAGACACCTGCTCTGTTTCATTAGCATTAGCAGTTTTTATTTTTTTTACGTCCGTGTATGAAGAAGCAAACAGATTATCGCGACAGATATCACACACACACAAACACACACACACACACACACACACGTTTATCTTCCTTAAGACGGACACTGTCCATCTTCTCGTTACTTCGCCACTCGCGCTGCCCCTCTGTTGAATCCAGTCAGGCGTGGTTTTCCTCCTTCAGCACCGAACTCTTATTTACTGGATGTGAGGACACGGTGGTGTCAAAAAAGCATCAGAGAAACGCACAATAACACACATTTTTTTCTCTCGTGTGGTGCAGCACGGCGTGGACTCAGAGTTCTAATTGGAGAATATCTCAGATTTTTTTGTTTCGTGTGGCTTTGAGCATCGTTGGTTCAGTGCAGAGAACTGTGTTTGAAACTGAATTTAAGATCCACATTAAATTTAATTAAAATGATTGATAATGAGACATATTCACATCCTGTTAACATACTTGATGAACTAGTTAGTAGAGAAATAAAGTTTTACCTCTCCTGCTTTTTTTGTACATATTATTAATTAAATTAAATGTATACATGTATGCTTCTTAGTATTTCTATTTTTTTTTTGTAAATAAATATTATTTATTTATTTGTTTGTTTGTTTATTATGTATAATGGACAATGCCAAAACTGCCAAATATATATATATATATATATATATATCCATCCATCCATCCATTCATTTTCTATCCCGCTTATTCCTTTTTTCAGGGTCGCAGGGGTCTGCTGGAGCCTATCCCAGCGCATTTTATGGCGAGAGGCAGGGATACACCCCAGATGGTCGCCAGCCAATCGTGGGGCACACACACCATTCACACACCATTCACACACACACTCACACCTATGGGCAATTTAGATTTGCCAATTAACCTGAGCATGTTTTGTATTGTGGGAGGAAACCGGAGTACCCGGTGAAAACCCACGCAGACACGGGGAGAACATGCAAACTCCACACAGAAAGGTCCCAGACCCAGGCCCAAGGCGGTCTTGAACCTGCGACCTTCTTGCTGTGAGGCAACAGTGCTACCCACTGCTCCACCGTGTCGCCCATATATATATATATATATATACATATATATATATATATATATATATATATATATATATATATATATATATATATATATATATATATACATATGTAGAATATGAGTGTATGGATGTGATATTTTTAGGTTTTTGAGTATTTATAGATTTTTTGAACATTTATCATTCTTTTTCAGTTTCACCATTTGACATTTTGTTTGGAAAAAAAATCACTTTTTTTTTTTTAATTACAAAAAGAAGTTAAAAATTGACTTTTAAATGTCAAGCAACCAACATGAACACTTACTGTACATGTTGTGACACCTGATGAATGCAAATGAAAACCAGTGTTTTACTTTCTGACTTTCTCATCTTGTCACACATGATGCGTCACTGACCCACATGTGAGATGCCAAACGTTGTTTGTGCAAAGTGTGCAAAATTTGGCAAATGCATATTAAACGATTCATGAATAAAACTTTATTAGTGCACATAGCAGCCATGCTGCATGTGACATACGAGCAGCCACGTGCACATGCTGCTCGTTGTCCTCCAACACCTGAAGAAGAAGAAGAGCGGAGTGTGTGTGTGTGGGTGGTTGTGGGCGTAGCTGCATGTCTTAGCGGCTCTGACAGGGCCAGAATGGACAGATGATTAATGACCAGGGGGGGCCTCTTCAGAGTCGCATCTCTTAATAAAAACAGACGAGGTGCGCTGCCCTCTCTCAGACGTCCCTTTTATTCCTGAGAAAACCCTCTCTGGCCCCCTTTTTTTTTTTTTTTTTTTAACTACCCCACCTCGCATTCCCTCTATGGGACAGATTAGGAGGTGATGACAGGAGGCGGTGGAGACCCACACTGAGCAGACTTACTGAGTGACGTCCTGATTCCTTTAAGAGTTCAAGCTGAGTGGCTGCACGTTTGACAAGTTGCACGCACCAGAAGATGTGCTTCAATGCAAGGAGAGAAAACACTGACACCATACTTATATCAGTGCGTTGTTTTTATGCAGGACTAAGTGTTACGCCGATTTTCTAATAACTTTATAGAATAATTACTGCAGCAAACTGGCTCAGAATGACCAGTCTTGCAAAACGCTGCCGTCTTTGAAGGTGAAGCGACCTGCAGACGTGCAGGAGGACGCAGACCTTAGTTTCATGCATTATTTTACATTATAGGACTTTTTCAAAGACGGACTTCTATCCATGCAATCGACGTGGCCCCCTTTTTTTATTTTTGGTAGAAACTCCTCTATGTTGGTGCAAACCAGCCCTAGCCTCCAACAGTGTGACGTTCCACCTGGATGCTATGCACCAGGGGTGTCAAACCCAGGTCCTGGAGGGCCACGTGGCTGCAGGTTTTAGTTCCCACCATGCAGTAACACACCTGATTCTACTAATAAAGGTCAGTAGAATCAGATGTTAGACACATGTGCTGTACACTCACTGGCTTTGGAGTATATGAGGAAATACACCAGTAACCACCCAGCTGCTATATATGAATGAATACCTTATAACCCATAATATAACAAAACACATGATGAGCTTCCTGCCTCTGTCTCCAATCGTTTTATTTGTGCTTTTCGATGACTTTGTTTTATTGCACGCCTGTGTGTCCTGGAAGAGGGATCCCTCCTCTGTTTCCCAGAGGATGTTGTGTTTGCTTTTGTACGAACTGTAAAGTCCATTTGGTGCAAATCTGTGATTTCTGATTCTGGGATATACAAATGAAATTTAATTGAATTGAAATTGAACTGAAAATAAAGCCAACATGTTAGTAAGGCGAGCTCCGACTGAGCGCGGAGATCTGTGTGTGTGAGCGGCTTTTAGTGGGAGTGAGGGGGGGGGCAGTCTTTACTGAAATGGGGGTCAACTGGGGTCTTGACCCAATCATAAGCATGTCTGTGTGAGTGTGTGTGAGTGTGTGTGTGTGTGTGTGTGAGTGTGTGTGTGTGTGTGTGTGCATGACTCCAAAGCCTCTAAAGGCTGATCCATCCCATGTGATGGATGGGGCCCGTGGGGGGGCCAGGGGGGGGGGGTTAAGGGTGTATTGGAGTCGTGCTTAAAGGTCACTGACGCCAACTCACAACTTGTGTGACCCTCCGACTTGAAACTCAAAGACAAGCAGGGCTTTTTTTTTTTTTTTTACTTTTCAAGAGAGAAAAAGACTCATAACTTTATTCTGTTTAATTTCAGCTTCGACATTGGAGAGTTCGAGTAAAAACGTGATAACTATATCATATTAAAGAATGAATCTCTCCCCCTTTCTTAAATCTGGGGGTTTATCTGTTAAGCTCCAGCTTCTTCCTTTTCCACGTCAGCGTCTGCTTGACTTTCCCACAATTCGCTTTTTTTTTTTTTTCTATCTGGTGGTTTTTAAACCTTGTGCATACACCAGAGATGCCGAAAGTGAAAAGTCAGGAGGGAAGATTTACTGTACTGTAACTGTGACCATCTCCGTTCTAATCCGTCCACACATTTACATCTTTATCGTGCACACACCTGGCGATTCCTTGCACGACAAGTTAATGTGATTCCTATTTCCACCTCGTATATATATATATATATATATATATATATATATATATATATATATATATATATATATATATATATATATATATATATATGTTTTGCAGCTCCACGTCCTAATCACATGTCTGTTATGCTGTTGTATGTTATTTTATGATTAAAAAATATATAAATATATTGAATGGTAATGAAAGTAATTCTACAGCTATTGAAAGGACTTTAAGGAATCATTTTATCAAGAAAAGAAAAATCACATCTAGAGGAACATTTTTATGGACATAATTAAAAAGACAAAATATCTCTTATACATGGAATTTGTCCCTAGAATGCACACAAATAAATGTCAATTAAAAAGTTTATTTCCATTCAGTCCAACATCCTGATTAATTTGCAAGATAAGGATGTAGTATTTTACTGTACAACACTTATCTAATCTAATTTCATATCCATTACACTAAATTCTCTAAACCTGACCTCTCTTTTCTGTGTTTGAAACTAAATTTAAGAAGCATATTATTATTATTTTTAATGATTGATAATAAGACAGATTTACATGCTTGATGAACTAATGTTTTACCCCTTTTAACCTCCTATTTTTGTAGATATTACATGTACCCTTCTTATTATTTTTGCAATTTTTATGATTATTATTATGATTATTATTATTATTAATAATGTTTTACATTATTTGTATACATGTACCCTTGTTATTATTGCTTATAGTTTTTGTATTATTTATTTATTTATTTATTTATTTATTTATTTATTTATTTATTTATCATTCTTTTTCAGTAACAGCATTTGACATTTTGTTTGAAAAAAGTCAAATAATTTTTTTAAAATGAAAAAAAATAATGCAAATCAACTTTTAAATGACAAGAAACCAACATGAACACTTTCTGTACGTTTTTGAAACACACAATTTACATTTTGTGACACCTGATGAATGCAAATGAAAACCAGTGTTTTACTTTCTGACTTTCTCATCTTGTCACACATGATGCGTCACTGACCCACATGTGAGATGCCAAACGTTGTTTGTGCAAAATGTGCAAAATTTGCCAAATGCATATTAAACGATTCATGAATAAAACTTTATTAGTGCACATAGCAGCCATGCTGCATGTGACATATGAGCAGCCACGTGCACATGCTGCTTGTTATGCAAAATGCATATTCAAATGTAATGAATAAAACTTTATTGGTGCAATGTGCAGTAACACAAGCAGCTGCAGCCACGTGCACACGGTGCTCGCTGCCGTCCTCCAACACCTGAAGAAGCAGAAGAAGAAGATTAGGAGAAGAAAAGCGATGACTGACAGGGATCAGCATCCCGCCTCTCTGACATGATGAGGTCGTCACTGTCGGACCGTGGTGAGCGGCGATCCGCGGCGGCTACAACTCTGTCAACGAGCCGCAGACACGAAGCGAGAAACGGGGAAAAAAAAGAGGCGAGAGCAGAGCAGCGAGCGAGAAGGAGAAGGAGAAGGAGAACAGAATCCTGCAGAGACCTCTAGAAAGAGACGGCGTTGTGGCTTGTTCTCCCGTCAATTGCCTGTTGATCTAAAACGTTTCTATCCCTCCTGTCCCTCAGAAAACAACACGTTCTGATGAGTGATGCTTTAAGGGTTTTCTCCCTGGCCTCCTCCAATACAAATATTCAGAGTTTGGGCCCAGGTCCAAATTTGAAGAAGCATATTCCTGCCCTCAAACATTCCTCACGTTGTTTCTCGTTCTTTGACTGCTTCTCCTGTAATGACGATCCGTCCGTGCTGCGTTGGGAGGCGTCTGCTCCTCCTCCTGATCTCAGTTTTCTCTCGTCCACAGCAGACGTTGCTGGTCAGGTGCTGGACAAGGTGGCGGCGCCGTGTTGTTTTAACACGTGTTGCTGGGTCGATGTGGAGGTGGAGTTACAACACGACAATAAGGATGAAGACAGTTTGTTTTCAGCTTCAGAAACAAACCACTGGTTTGTTGTATTTTATTTTATTTTCAGACGGAAGATTCAGCGGCTTCCTCATCTTCCTCTTCCTCCTCTTCCTCATCTTCCTCTTCCTCCTCCTCTTCCTCCTCTTCCTCTTCCTCATATTCCTCCTCTTCCTCCTCCTCCTCTTCCTCCTCCTCCTCTTCCTCCTCTTCCTCTCCCTCATATTCCTCCTCTTCCTCTTCCTCCTCTTCCTCCTCCTTTTCCTCCTCTTCCTCCTCCTCTTCCTCCTCTTCCTCTTCCTCCTCCTCTTCCTCCTCTTCCTCTTCCTCATATTCCTCCTCTTCCTCCTCCTCCTCTTCCTCTTCCTCCTCCTCTTCCTCCTCTTCCTCCTCCTCATCCTCCTCCTCCTCTTCCTCTTCCTCCTCCTTATCTTCCTCTTCCTCCTCTTCCTCCTCTTCCTCCCCCTCTTCCTCCTCCTCTTCCTCTTCCTCCTCTTCCTCCCCCTCTTCCTCCTCTTCCTCCTCTTCCTCCTCTTCCTCCTCCTCTTCCTCTTCCTCCTCTTCCTCCTCTACCTCCTCCTCTTCCTCCTCTTCCTCTTCCTCCTCTTCCTCCTCTTCCTCCTCTTCCTCCTCCTCCTCTTCCTCCTCTTCCTCCTCTTCCTCCTCCCTCGTTTCTCTCCCTTATTTTCGTGTCCATTTACCAGTTAAAAAATTAATTTCTGATCTGTGTTTTATCGTCTCTCATAATCTCTGATATCTCTAGAACTTATTACTTTATAAAAGTTCTGTGCAGCTGCTCTGTGCTTTGTGCCCCCCCCCCTCCTTTATTTATTTTTTTAATGTTCCTGTACTACACGGTGCCTGATCCTCTCACACATGAAATCAGTGTATCACAGCTCAACACGAGTCACAGACGATCGCGTGCTGAGTATTCTCCCTTCACCAAAACCTGCAGAACTGTTTTACCAGACAGCTGTGGATCATCCGTGTTTCTACAAGGCCAACGTTCACCTCGCGTGACCAGACGCCCCCCCATCGTCCTACTTTATTTTAAGCATCAATACTTTTAAAAGCTCGTTGATGCAAAAGCCTGAAAGGTGTTTCTTCCTGTTGGTTATTTTAAATAAACTCCATTTACATCGATGGCATGTCGATGTGGCCAAGCAAACCTGATATCGATGCATTTATTTCCTCTCTCCCTCTCTCCGATGCTCTTGCCAGATGTTCAACCCCCCCCTCGTTCTTTAAATAAGGAAAATAATGTGTATTGTTCCAACCTCCGCGGCTCGTTTTTCAGCCAGTCGGCTTTTACAGTCTTTTACTCAGGCAAATAGTCGCAGCTGGAGAAACTTGTCCCATTAAATTTATAACCCTTTCCCCCCATGGAGTAAGCTACACCGCGACTTCCTCCCCCGTCAGTAAGCCTGCTAAAATATTAGACATTTATCACGGTTATTACAGCCGGTAAATCCGTCCGCGGAGCGCGGGGGGGCTCAGGGCTCGGTATTCTGTCGGGATGTGAAAGTACATAGATGAGGTTTTAGCCGCTATGATAGCGGCCACAATGGTCTGTGTGCTCCACCGTGGCCTTTGCAGAATTTAGGAGTCATGCACTTCACACGACACTACGGCGGGATGACGCCTCGCTGTTTAAACGTGCACCTGCACACACACACACACACACACACACACGTGCGGCTGACTGGCAGCGGAGCATCGATGGGACATACAGTCGCCCCCAGTGGGGACCGTCCTCATAATCTGAGAATCAACACAGAGAATACAAACAAAGCAAAGCCGCCGTAAATCTGATTAAATATCTGCACTATAGTGATGAGAATACGCATTTATGAATGTGACACAATGTTGGAACCTGAACCTGTGGATTTATAAGGAAAAAAAAGGTCAAGGGTCAAATAGAACGAGATGAAATCATAACTCTATATAGAAGAAAAGGTCACCTTGTTGCACTTGTACTTAGATTAGGTCAGATTACACTATACACTGTACAAATAGCAAAAATTGCGTATTTTACCTGAGTATTTCCATTGGATGCTACTTCATACTTCCACTCAAATACATATTGGAGGGAAGTATTGTACCTTCTATTACACACCATGTATTTATCAGCCTAAGATACTTTTCAAATACATATTTATATACAATAAAATACACTTTAATATTCTCTTATATATATATATATATATATATAATGTGAGCGAGAGAGTGAAATCTGCCATAATTACCACTATTCTACCCATACTATGGATAAACAAAATATGTAATAGGTGTAATAATATATAAAGCAATGTGTTGGGCCGTTATTGTTCCACTAGCACAGCTGACCGATGATGACCAACCCTGGTTCTGGGCCAATGTGAGTCCAGGTTTTCACTATCGCTGCACTATAGTGATTAGAATACAAGATTTATGAATGTGAAAATATAAGAAAAAAAAGGTCAAATGTCAAATAGAACGAGATGAAATCACAGCGTTTACATTTTTTTTTAAAGGTCACCTTGTTGCACTTGTACTTAGGTTACCCTTATTATTTTTTAAAATTCTTATTTCACCGAATAGAAAAATAGAGTATTTTAATTGAGTGGTACCATTACTCAATTAAACATACATATTGGAGGGAACTATTGTACCTTCTATTCCACTACATGTATTTTACAGCTTTAGACACTTTTCAAATGCATATTTATAACAATAATATACGTTAATATTCTCGACAAATTCTACGAATTTTGTACACAGTGTTGTATATTTTTATAGCTTTTATCTTCTTCAGTTTTTATTTTCTTGTCTTTACTATGTACGCTGCAGTAACAGACAAATTTCCCTGTTGTGGGATCAATAAAGTTCTATCTTATCTTATCTTATTTATTGTCAGAGAGTGAAAACTTCCATCAATACCACTGATCTACCCATAGTATCTCAAATTGGCTCCTCATGGATGAACAAAATCTTTAATAAATGTCCAGTTTTTTGTTCCAATCAGGCAGTAACACCTGATTCTACTAAACGAAATCTGTAATAAGTGTAATAATATATAACACAGTCAGTCTAATGAATACTTTTAAGTACTTTTAATAGCCAACGAAAATAATTATATTGATATTCTAATCACATTATGGTGATAATACCTCGACTTATCAAATATTTTGATGATTATATATTTTATTTCCACTGATCGTCAGTGGGGTTTGCAGCTACCAGTCTTTACCAGTATTTCCACTTCCACCACAGTAAAGGATCTGAATACGTGACTGTCGAAGGGTGACAGGTGCGAACGGCGGCCGTCACGGCGTAAAAACTCCCGCTGTCCGTCGGCCTCAGGTTCCCGTCGCTGATCCACCAGCCTGTGATGGCCAACTTGTCAGTGTGATGTATCAGTGCTTTTAGAGCAAAGCAGATTTAGTCTGGTGCCTTGTGCACATTTACAGGGATAACATGATTGTGCACTCAAAAGGGTACTTTGAGGGGAACTTTAATTTTTCTTCTGAATAGCGTTTTTTTTTCTCCAGAGTGCATTGAGCGTTTCGTTAGTATATCAATGCATTTGCAATGTTTTTGTACCCTGTTCACGTGCACATGGGAACCATCTGTTCATTTGTCATATTGGAGGTTTGGTTCATGAATACGGTATGAATGTCTATCAGATGTAGCTTATAAGCAATTGCATCAAACATAACCGACACCTAATAAAAGTGAAGTAGTCTAACACTAAAAGTTGCTCATTTCTCTTAATAAACATGCGGTTTGCGAGACATAGAACATTTTCTAGCGCTGCATCGAAAGGTAAATTCCCATCTGCCGCCATGTTGGATCGACAGTCATCAACTTCTGTGTTTTCGTCATGGTCTTTCTGGGTGCTTGGTGTCCAGACTGAATTCCAAAGTGAAGTGAATTCACATGCACAAGTAAAAAAAAAATCCATCATGCTACTAGTGGTCAACAGCTGCACTGGGAACCTTCACATCTGTGAGATGCATATTAAACCAGAAGCAGAGTGGATGTTCGGATCTAGGTGCCTGCAAGGCGCTTGGCTCCTCGGTTGTTTTCTTCATTCACTTTCTGACTCTCCTGTTTTGTCTCTCTCTTCACAGCATGCCCGCCAGGCACCTTCAAGTCAACCCAGGGTCCAGGTCTGTGTCTCCAGTGCCCCACTAACAGCCGGTCCACAGCTGAGGCCGCCACCATCTGCGTGTGCAGGAATGGGTACTACCGCGGCGACGGAGATCAGCCGGATGAACCCTGCACGAGTGAGTGCATCGTACAAGGCTTTACCTTCACTCACCTCACGCCTTGTGTTCTTATAGCAGCCGTATCCATGTATGCATTATCCACTTTAGAGTAATGTCACATCAAGACTAGCCATGCTAACAACGCTGTACATTGATTTTTGTAGCAGCATTTGAATGACTGCGTGTCTAAGCCCTTGTCGTCCTCTGTGCTTGGTCGTAATAATCACATGGCAAGGTTTCTATTTATTGACAGACCTATCACCGTGCCGGTGAAATTCCCCTCTGTTTTCCCCACAGTTATCTCCTTCACTCCGTCTCTCTCTGGCTGTCGTTCTTTCTCTCGCTCTGTCTGCTATCATCCCCCGAAGCCCTAATTACTCAGGCAGATGCTGCAAAGCTTCGACACTGTCCCGCTGTTATCGGCTGGAGATCCAATAAGGCCTCTCGCAGCATCGCGGTTATCTTAATATGATGTAAAAGCAATATGCTAAGGCTTTCTGCCATCCCTCCTGTCACACAGGTTTCTCTTACATGGCCTGTTCAAGGCTGCAAGGTCTGTATAAAAGATATGGACACTGAATGTGTGTTGAGCCATCATTGTTCCACTAGGACAGACACTAGACCATTGATCACCAGCCCTGGTCCTGGAGGGCCACTGTGGGTCCAGGTTTTTGTTTCAAAACACCTAATTCTACTAATCAACCACTAGAGTCCTTGCTAAGGACCTTCATTGGTAGAATCAGGTGTTTTTTGCCTGGCACAGCGGCTCTTCAGGACCAAGGTTGGTGACCGCTGGTCTAGACGCCGATGATACTGTATTATACGTCACATCTCAGTTTTTTCATAACACTGAATGTTATCTACGAAAATCAATGGGGCAACTCTTAGAAATGGCTGAATAAGTGAATGCTCCATCAAATCTTTAGGTGAGAACTATTGTTTAAGTATATCAATGCATTTGCAAAGCCTGTGGTTTTGTACCCTGTTCACGTGCACATGGGAACCGTCCGTTCATTTGTTAATATCTGAGGTTTGGATGCATCTGTATGTAGCTTATAAGCAATTGCATCAAACATAACCGACACCTAAAAATAGTAGTCTAACACTAAAAGTTCATTTCTCAAACGTGCGGTCTACAAGACTTAGAACATTTTCTAAGGTTGCATTGAAAGGTAAATTACCATCTGCCACCATGTTGGATCCACAGTTATCAACAAAGTCGCTTCTGTGTTTTCGTCATGGTTTTTCTACAAACTCCATCCCACCCTCCTTGGTGTCCAGACAGAATTGCATAGTGAAGTGACACTCCAGGACCAAGGTTGGTGACCCCCTAGTCACCAACCTATTATACATCGTCTTAGTTTTTCCAGAGCACTGAATACTATCTATGAAAATCAGTGGAACAAGTGGGCTGAATTAGTGAATACTCCATGCAAATCTTTAGGGGAGACCTAGGTGGTAGTGGAAAACCCCCTAGGACTATGTGACCCTAGTTGTGGCCAGTGATGGAGATCAACCAAAAACACGTCCCTGAACTAAAATTAGCTTTCCGTAGCCTACCCTTGATTCAAGCCTCGGCCTACAGCTGCGTAGCGGCCGCTAACTTGACGCCGGAGACACTGAAGAGACCCTCTGCGGGGTTCTAGTCACAATCAGTAGGCAGGAAGTCATTATGTGGACTCGAGGCTTAACTCGGCTCTGGCCCAAAGCCGTCGTCTGGGCACAAATAAATCAGCCACGAGGGAGTTGGCTCAACCTTTGCGTCACTCGAACTGTGACAGAGTCTCACTAAGCCCCCAATAAGTCTCTGCCAATAAAGCAAGCTCAACACCTATTAGCGCTAGCGTTATAGCTAAATAATGCACTTTGGTGGTTATTATCAAGAGTTGTGAACGGTACGGCCTCCAGGCGGCAATGTGGAGGCTTATTTAAAATTTCCTTCAAAAATCCGTGCTGAGAAACATTGTTTTGTGAGTCTGTTCATTTCTTATGCCTTGAGGTCAGAGGTCATAGCAGGTTCATGCAGTTGAGTACACACTGATGGACGACGGCGCCAAGAACGTAACGTGTTCCTGAGTTTGTCCACTACATTGTGGTTATTTATTCATTAAGTTTTCAAGTTTACTCACAGAAACCCTGCTAATTGGCCTGGGGAATAGACTCTCCTTTCTTAATCAGTTAGCAGCTGTGTAGCGAAGCCTTAACGGTTCAAACGTGCGCTGAATGCACTTGTTTTGCCGTATGTGCATTTTAAAACTCTGAAGTGGTGCCTTGAAGCTATTGTGCAGCGGTATCGTCTCGAACGCTCTCCCGGGTGTACCCTTCCAACACCTTTTTAGGCTCCATCGGATGTTCTCAGCGGACGGCACCCTTCGTTCACCTTGAGTTTTCTGCACCCTCCCATGGTACGCCACGTAGCTCTCTCCCCGGCGAATTAGTGAATGCTCCGTCAAGTATAGCATCTGCCTCTACCTCGAGGGCCTTGCATTTTCCCCTCGCCGAGCGTCTCGAACAGATCCCTCTGGTCCGTCTTCTGTTACTTTTCTTTTTTCCGTCTAGTCGCCGGCGACTTTTCTCTTTTCTCAAACGTCACTATATATTCCCTAACGTTTAGGCTGGGCTATTTTTATTTTTAATGATAACACATCCTTGGTGTCCAGTTACATAACTGTTAAAAGCAAATTGACATTGCAATCGCTAGTCTAGTATAAAATAATATGTGAATACCCGGAAACTGTATCCAAATACTTGAAAAAAAGGATTCGTAGTGTATTTATATTGATTTAGTATTTATTTCATGTCTTTAAAGAAGAATTTTTCTTGTTATTTCTGTTCTTCAACATCGAAAAACCTTCAAGCGGCTCCGGCTCCTCCTCGATTTGTGTTCCTCTGAAGGTTGAACCATGAAGTGGCGGTTGAGCTCGACGCTCAGGGTTCCCATAGATCTCAGCAGGAGGGTTGGGTTGGGGGTGTTGGGGGGGGGGCAGGGAGATCATCCGAGCGAGAATTCCTTTAATACCGCGGGTCGTGATGAGAGCGTCGCCAGAATATCTCCAATCAGAGCCTCATCTGTGGCGGCAGAAGCTTTAACTTTAACACTCCAGATCGCTCTGATTAGCTCGCTGATGGATTGTCCAGTTCCCCGGCTCTGCCAGCGGGGGGTTTGACGGGGGGGGGGCTTGATGACACCCCCCAGAGGGACATGCCAAGCCTGGGTTTCACTTCAAACTCCCCTCTCCATCTCCCGTCCCTTCTTTATCCCAATCTGCTCCCGTCTACGCCTGAGGACAGGAACACCAAGTCTTCTG
Organism: Eupleurogrammus muticus; assembly: GCA_036785175.1. Lineage (NCBI taxonomy): Eukaryota > Metazoa > Chordata > Actinopteri > Scombriformes > Trichiuridae > Eupleurogrammus > Eupleurogrammus muticus. The sequence goes on from JAYKQN010000014.1 coordinate 119,382, forward strand.
TCTCACAGCAGGAAGCCCATTTTTTCCTCTCGGTTTTGGCCTCCCCCCTCCCCCCCCGGCGTCGGGTACTGGTACCAGCCCCAGTCTGACGTACCTCCGCATGTGAGCATGTATCTGTGAGAACCGGTTGGGTCAGCCAGTTCCAGCATGCTGTGCCGGTGGGTTTCTCTCCACGTGTGAGAGTCATGAGGAAGAAAATGACAATCCAGAGTGGTGGTTACCAGGCTGCTGCTGATTGGTCCGTGGGGGGCGGGGGTGGCGAAGGGGGGATGCAGAGACGCTGCATCCCAATGTGAAGAAGGAAGGGTGAATGACAAAGACAGGGGTGCATTTAAGAAAAATAACCATGCACAGGTAGGGTTTGAATTTGCAAGAAATAAAAGGGGGTTTGCAAGGTTAAGGAAATAAAATATGTCTGTGGAGCTTTTCTACACAGTCAGACAGGATATGAGGAAGAAACATGCGGCATATGCATGCTTACGTGTTGGAAAACCACCACGTCTCAGCCACACAGGGAAAATGTTTGGAATGTGATTGAATCAACATAAATGTAGAAAAGTAGGACGGGTTCTGATGGGTTTGGACATTCCTGATCTGCCGTCCACGCTTCGTAACGCAGTCAGAACCCATCAAAAAAACGGCTGCCTGAAAGGACGGGGGTTATCTGTTTTTCCATTCTCCTCATCATCCCATTTAGGTTTTTTTTTCTCTCTTCTTTGCTCTCTCCCATTCACAGCCTCGCCACTCTCCTTGTTCTGTTTTCAAAGAAAAGGGAAGGAAAAAAAAAAGCGAGAGAGCTGTCAAAGTGCATAAATATTCTCTTCTTTTCTCCCCGTTTTTTTTTATTTCATTTCAACTGGGTTGTCAGTTGTGGAGTCAGTGGAGGGCGGTGCTTCTTACAGTTTCCTCTCAGTAATTCTGTAGTAAATGGAGGAGCCGAATCAAAGGTAATTGTCTGGCCTGCTCTAATCCCTGTTCGGGCCTGGAAGACATAATGATGAACATACATGTGCACATGTTCAAGAACGCCAGCCACTATCAAGAGCTCAATAAATGCAGAGTCATGGTAATTGAACACAGCTCCTATAGATAGTGGAGCGTGTAGTTTATCCTTAGAGAGAAAAAAAAAATGCAGCGTATTCATATTTATGTCTCCTCAGACAATACTTGCAGATGCATAATCTCCATGCACCGTGCACGCTAACACTTCTTCTTTCTTTCTTTTTTTATGCGTGCACGTTCAAGGTAAAAATGCAGGTGCAGGACGAGAAGTAATTGCAGGATTGCACTTTCACGCCATATTTCACAAAATGACAGCGACTCTTTTATCCAACATTATTCCTTATAACAAGTTTTATTTGCATGCATCCACAACCCCCCCACACACAATCAGTGTCTCCACACACACACACACACACACGCACAGAGACCTTCTGTTGGTCCCTCATGGCCAGTTTCACTTCACAAAAAGCAAACACTTTAGAAGAATAGGGAACGCCGGGCCTCAAAGAATCCACAGCACTGGATGAGTAAACAATGTGCAGAAGTGTTTAGAATCGTAAAAGAAATCCTATAACTCTGTTATGCAGATTGTAATATTACAGAAGTTGAGCATGAGCTTGTTAAATGGCTTTTTTAATCCTTTCTGCTCGTCGTCATTTTTGCCTTAATGAATTTGAATCCTTTAAAAGTCTTGACATGGTAGTACTCAGGACTTTTTGATATCATAGATCATAAGTTTTTTCCCGCTCACGGATTCAAGGACCAGGCAATAGACCGGATGAAAAAGTCAACGTGTCGTGTTTAACATCTCGATGCCGGACAACGACACACGTTTCAATGCGGTTATCAGTGGCCTTGGGAAAACAATGCAGGGATGGAAGTTAATGTGGATCTGGCATCAGCCGTGTTTGTTCTGTTGATGTTAGCCTGTAATCGTACATGGTTAAACTCTAAGGTCTAAGTTCAGGCGATGTTGTGTTTGCTTGTGTGCGAACTGTAATGCACATATGCAAATAAATTGACTTGGATTGGTCTTTTGTTTTTCCCTTAATCTCCTCCTTAAAACAACTATATCGGATTAAAAACCTCCAGATTTCTCACCATTGGCGTCCATTTTTCCTCGTGTGACGTCATTGTTTCCTCCAATGCCGATGCAGGGACCCTTCTGAAGCATTCAAAGTTCACACTGGAGATCACGCACAAGTCGTGTTGGCCTGGAAATGATGGACAAACTTGCACAAAAATGAGCATTAAGCTGTAATTTCTCTTTGCAAGAAACAGGTTTAAGGTGTTACCATTAACTATTCACATTAATTATGAGCTGCAAAGGTTGCTCGTCTTTCAACAGTTAAACACGTAACGCGATCTGGTTTTGGCTCGTCTGCATCTATTGCCCAACACTCTGATCCCCGACGTGTTGCTGAGCTCCAGCGTGGTGAAAATGGAGATACCCGCTTCACTCCTTCACTGTTTTATCGATTGGAACCGAGCGTTTGATTGGATGTTGGATGTTGTCTATGCATTTAATGTTTTATGTTGTTTGTGAAGGCCTGGTGTCTATAGTCATCACAGTAAACGACGACTAATGACGACCCGTCATAAACATTTACTACCCAGCACATAGTTCAGACTTTAAACTTGGAGTTCACTTTTAATGCTGAAGACCAGGGTGTCTTTCCTGACCTCAAAATGCACTTATCCATTCTGGAATTTTGCGAGCCTGTGACTGTGATGTATTGAAGTATGAAATTCGGTGCAGATGGGTGCTGCACGCACAGACCCTAAAGTTCACCCTAAAGTGTGTGTGTTTTTACTGGAGAATATACTGTGTCACGTCTGTTGAAGTGAAGTCTGAAGGGTCTCCACTCGTCATTTAGACAGGCTATTTAAAAGGTATGACATGTGTAATGTGAGGACTCATCATATGGTTCATCCCTGTTCACAATCTCCCTTTTCCCAGAACCCCTTTGTGCATAATGCAAAGCCTATACTGAAGAGAAAAAATAACCTGTGCTTCCATATCTATGTCTCCATTGTCTGTGTGCAAATGATCTGCACCATTAAAACAGAGACGCTATAGCACACGTCAGTGAGGGTGTAGGCGATGATAAAAATGAAATTATAAAAGTGACAGCAACATGCATGTAGGTCTGAGCGGCTGCAGAGGCTGTGAGAAACGTTCCCCGAACAAATTAAATCCTACGGCGAATTAAAACCAGCCAGCGGCTGCAAATCACCGGACAAGTGGAGTCACGTCTGATTTCTGGTGGCGTGTGTGTGTGTGCAGCTCAGCTGGAACTAGTTATATGTATATACACCATTCATCATCATTTGTCTTTTTGTTTTATTGGTGCTTTAAGAAATTCAGACTTTTATGACAAACAAACAAACTTGAAATAAGCTCATGTATCAGCCAGTGGAATAAATAACTCTACTTAATATTGGAATTTTCTTAATATTAGTCAATGTTTTTATTTGGTAAAGGAGTTAAAATCAAGGAAAAAAAAAACAAAAAAACTTGAAATAAACTAAATTATTTGCCAGGGGAATGAGATAATTCTACAATTATTCCAATATTAAGTAGAGGTATTTAATAATACAATTTTACCTTTTTTCTTGATTTTAGTCAATTTTATTATATTTATTTATTTATTTATTTATTTATTTATTTATTTATTTATTTATTTATTTATTTATTTATTTATTTATTTATTTATCCATTCATTCATTCAATCATTTATTTATTTATTTATTTTTTCATTCATTCATACATTCATTCATTATCATTTTAAGTTAGTCTTGTTTTCTTAAAACCCAAATTGTCCTAAATTGGGAAAAAAAATATTCCACTGACTATTTTATTTTATTTATTTATTTTTTAAATTTTTATTTTTTCCACTTGATTTAGTCTCACTTTAAGAAGAGAAGACTTTTATTAACAAATTAGAAAATTGACTTAAGTGAAGGGAATAAAACTCAACTATCAGCCAGTGTAATAATTCATCTCAATATTGGAATAATTGTAGAATTATCTATTATCGTTTTTCAATGTGATTTAGACTTTTTTTTACAAATGAGAACATTGTCACGGCGCTGTCACCTCGCTCCTTAAACACCCAGCGGACAACATGGCTTCTCCAATTGTTAACGCTTCGTTTTTATCGTGTGTCTGTGGGCGGGGCTTATGGTAATAATCACTCCACAGAGGTCACGCCCTCTTCCCGTCGCCGACCTCTCTGCGTCGTGGAAGCGCCGGGACGAGGTCGCTGCGACGTTCCCATCGACCTTGCCTGTGTTTGTGCCGGCTCCACACACCAATCCCACGTGGATTTACAGTAACAGTGATGAATCGCGTCATTGTCGACTGAAGTAAGAATCTGCAATAATGCAGCAACACAGAAACTCCACACGGCTACAGCATCGTATGAGGAGCGATCAGTGTGTAAGCCACAGTAAGAATAGGATTATTCTAAAATTGAGAAAAAAATCAATATAATCGGTTATTTTCATGATTATTTCAAGGTTTTTTTTATTCGAACCTTTTTTGATCTTATTTTAAGAAACGTTTATTACAAAATAATAAAATCGACTAAAATTACAGGAAAAAACTTGAAATTAGCTAAATTATCTTTTAGTAGAATGAAATAATTCTTGGTTTTAGAGAACAAGAAAAATTGACTAAAAAAATAGGTATTTGCTAATGGAATAAAATAATAACCTGTTTTTATCTTGTTTTAAGAAAAACAAACCTTACTACCAAATAATAAAATTAACTAAATTTAAGAAAAAAAAAAAAAAAAAACTTAAAATTAGCTAATTTATCTACCAGTGGAATAAATAACTCAATACTGAAATAAGTATAAAATTATTTTATTACTTCCTATTAGTTCATTTAATGTTTTGTTTTTCTTGACTATTTATATAATAAAATTAACTAAAATTATGGGAAAAAAAAACTTTAAGTTTCTGATTTGGGTCAGTTTGGTAAATTTAGAGAACAAAAATAATATTTTATAAAAAAAAAAAAAAAGACTAAAATCAAGGAAAAAAATAGGTATTTACTTGTTTATTTCAAGCTTTTGGATTTGAACCTGTTTTTTATCTTGTTTTAAGAAAACCAAACTTTTATTACCAAATAATAAAATTAGCTAAATTTCCTTCCAGTGGAATGAGATAATTCTACAAATTTTCCAAAATTAAGTAGAGTTATACTATATATATATATATATATACTTTGTTTTTTGTTGGTATGAAAGCATCAGTTCGCTCTTTGCACCAAATCACAAACTTTGGTCAGAACGTGAATTTGGGCCCAAAACGACTTCTTATTTCACGGCTGCCTTGTGGGTTTTTTGCAGCAAAGTTCGTCCCGTTTGTCCTCTTTTGTGGAAAAATAGCACGTCTCCTCGGCCTAGAGACTTATTTATTCTGGAATTTGGGAATTTCGGCAAAAACAACAAAAACGATGTGAAACAGGAAGATACGAGTCTTATTGGTGCTGAGGATTGCTGAAATGGACCCATCGGGCCAATTTCTGTTGGTTTCAGCTGTGAAGGCAGGATCTATAGGCTAATTAGTGAGGAATCAGATTCCCTGTTGCAGACCCAATAATCAAACTTTTCTTTCTTTTAGCTTCTGTTTCCCCCGTAGGAAAAGGTCAGTTCACCTCCTCCTTTAATGGCAAAGCTCAGGCTTGGTGCAGGGACACGTCTCCCAGTTAAAATTCCACGTCGCCATTCCAAAACGGATTTTTAATAACTGAGGAATTTTTCCTCCCGGCCCGGACCCGACATTAAGCCACCACTCGAGCAAAACAATAGTTTTATTATTTCCTGATTTCTCTCTGAATTATCGTCTTCCAGGGTTCTGCTCCGGCTGCCGTGAACCTCCAGAAGCCGCCAGGATAAGAATATTCCACGCAACGCTGCGTTTTGCTAAATAACCAATGTTTGATAGACACAAACGTTTCGCTCTATGATCTCTCCGGCTGTGAACGGAATAAATTAGCATTCCAAATGTGCCGCAGATAGAGGGGGAATAAAGAGGAAAAAGAAAAGGTGCTTTTTTTATTTTGTGGCATCGACACTTTGGGTTCTACAGAGATTAAACTGACCAGGATCACGCTGCAAAAGAAACGAGTAAAACATTTAGTCCAATATGGAGTAGAATAGATTATTTTAAGGTTTTTTTTCCCATTCATATTAGTCAATTTTATGTTTTTTTAAAGAAATGTTGTATTAAAACAAAACCAAGTTGACCCAAGTCAGGAGGGGAAATAAAATAAGCTAAATTATCTATCTCTCTATTCCAGGAGAATACGATTTTGAAATATTTGTAGAATTATCTCATTCCACTGGTGGATTATTGAGTTTATTTCCACTACTTCTTGGTTTTACTCATTTTTTTTTATTATTTTCCAAGGGGAAAAAATTCACTGACAGATACTTGGTCTTGTATTACGAAAAAATTATGAACAAATGATAAAATTGAGTAAAATCTAATAAATAAATAAATGAATAAATAGTCTAAATTATCCGCCAGTAGAATAAATAAATCTACTCAATATTGGAATAATTGTAAAATCATCTCCTTCCACTGGCAGATAATTTAGTTTATTTTTATAGATTTTAACTTGTTTTCAACTTTTATTACCAAATGATAAAATTGACTAAAATTAAGAAAAAAAAAATTGGTGTTGAGTCGAATTATTTACTCCATTGTCAGATATATGAGCTTATTTCACGTTAGTTTGTTATAAAAGTCGTGTTTTCTTAAAACAAGTCGGATTGGAATCTGATCAGGAAAAATCTAATATAAATTCAGATTTCTTTTTTCTTCCCATTTGGGTCAGTTTGGTGTGGTTTTAGAGAACAAGACTAAAAGAAAAAAATTAATTAAATAATCAAGAAAAAAAACTTGAGTATTAAACTTTTATTACAAAATAATAAAATAAACTAAAATTAAGGAAATTAGCTAAATTATCTTCCAGTGGAATAAAAAGTTATCCTATTAGTTTATTTTCATGTTTTTTTTGACTATTTGACTATTTTTTTTAAGAAAACAGAATGCTTATTACAAAATAATAAAATTTACTAAAATTAAGGGAAAATAACTTGAAATTAGCTAAATTATCGTCTAGTGGAATGAGATAATTCTACATTTATTCCAATATTAAGTAGCTAAACAAAGCTAAATCCAGCTTTGGGTCAGTTTGGTAAAGTTTTAGAGAACAAGACTAACACTTACTAAAAAAAAATAATGAATTAGAATAAGATAATTCTTCAATATTGGACTAATATTAAAAAACGAGCTATTTCCAGAGAATGAATTAAACGAGCATATGGCTTTACGTGAACGTCATCTCCATCGTGAACGAGACCTCGGTGGTTTATTTCCTTTATTTTACTCAATTTTAGCATTTGGTAGTAAAAGTTTTTTTCAAGCTCGAAGCAACGGAAATAAAATTGAAAAAAATAAAAAGATTATCTGCCAGTATGAGATAATTCTACAAATATTCCAATATTGAGTAAAGTTATAGATAATTCAAATTTCAAGTCTTTTTAATTTTAGTGTTTTTTTATTTTTTTTTTTTATTTGGTGATACAAGTTTTGTTTGCTTAAAACAAGACCAAATCGGGAGGTAAAAATTTATAATTCTTCTCAATATTGGACTAATTGTACAAAAACAAGCTATTTCCAGAGTTCAGTTTTTCTTAATTGAGTAGATTTATTAAATCCACTGGCAGATAATTTTGTTTGTTATGAAAGTCACATTTTTTAAAGACAAGTCTGAATTGACTGAAAAATAAAGCTAAATTCTGAATTTCATTTTTTTTTCTGATTTGGGTCAGTCTGGTATCATTTAAAAAACAAAACAAAAAAAAAATCAAGGAAAAGAAAATGTAAAATTAGCTAAAGTATTTGCCAATGGAATAAGATAAATTAAATTAGCTAAAATGTTATTCCAATTATTCCAATATTAAGTAGCTAAACAAAGCTAAATTCAGATTTTTTTTTTTTGGTAATTTTCTGATTTGGGTCAGTTTGGTATGGTTTTAGAGAACAAGACAAAAAAATATAAATAAATAATTGACTAAAATAAATAATAAAATTGACTAAAATCAAGAAAAAAAACTAAAAAAACTTGTAATTAGCTAAACCCTTACGAAAATTAACCATGGCTTTACCATGGGAAATACCGTGGTTTTACCATGGTTTTTTGGGTAACCATGGTTAACCATGGTTTTTTTGTGGTAACCATGGTTATACTATGGTTTTTATGTAGTAACCATGGTTCTACCATGGTTTTTGGATACCATAGTATTACTATGGTTGGTTCATGGTACTTCCAAAAACCATGGTAGAACCATGGTTACTACATAAAAACCATAGTATAACCATGGTTACCACAAAAAAACCATGGTAAACCATGACCCAAAAAACCATGGTAAAACCACGGTATTTCCCATGGTAAAACCATGGTTAATTTTCGTAAGGGAAGTAAGCCAATTCTACTCATTAACGGACTAAATTCGCTGTTTCCGTGTCGATGGTTCCTTTCTTGCAGCGCTGATAAACTGCCCGTGTGTCCGCAGGCGTCCCGTCCAGCCCCAGGAACGTCATCTCCATCGTGAACGAGACCTCGGTGATCCTGGAGTGGCACTCGCCGCGGGAGACGGGCGGCCGCGACGACGTGGTCTACAACATCGTGTGCAAGAAGTGCCGCGCCGACCGCCGCTCGTGCTCGCACTGCGACGACAACGTGGACTTCGTGCCGCGCCAGCTGGGCCTGACGGACACCCGCGTCTTCATCAGCAACCTGTGGGCCCACACGCTCTACAGCTTCGAGATCCAGGCCGTGAACGGCGTCAGCAACAAGAGCCCGTACGCCGCGCAGCACGTGGCCATCGACATCACCACCAACCAGGCCGGTGAGTGGTCGCCGTGACGATGGCGGCGATGGCGCTGACGGTCGATGAACTGGTCGTACGAAGAATTTCAAACCAGTGTTTGACCTCGTCATTTGTAGCTAGAAATAGCCTCTAGTTAGCGTAAAAAAAAACTGAATTACGTTGTTTGGCCTTTCATGAACATATAATAAAATTTACTTAAAAAAAAAACGTAAAAGAAATTAGCTAGCGAGGTCTCGTTCACGATGGAGATGACGTTCCTGAGCTCGTTTCGTGCAAAAACCAAACTTTGGAAATAAGAAAAGAAAAAATTGAATAAAATTCAGAAAAAAGACTTGAAATTAGCTAAATTATCTGCTAGTATGAGATAATTCTACAAATATTCCATTATTAAGTAGAGTTATTTATTCCACTGGCAAATATATTAGAAATTAGCTATTTTGATTTTTTTTTTTTTTTTTTTATAGAAAATATCAGTGGAATAAACAACTCTATGTAATATTGGAATATTTGTAGAATTATCTCATACTGGGAGATAATTTAGTTTATTTCAATTTTATCTTCTTTGCTTTTAGCTTGTTTTAAGAAAACAACAAGAAAAAGAGAAGAGAAATTTGAGTTCCTGGGCCGTCTGCACGGCCGCTAAGATTTCACATCGCTGCAGCGTGAATAATGACTTTAAAAAGCCTGAAGCTCAAGGGCAGCTGGTGTAGTGGAAGTTACACACCCATGACCCCCCCCCCCCTCGTTTTCTCTATGTTTGGGCCTTTTCCCTGTATCACATCGATGGTTTTGCCTTTTAAAAGAAGTGATGAAGGAGTCTGACCCCTGAACCCCGACGCAGCAGAAAGACGTAACCTGTGTTTTCACTAGTCATTCGTAGCTAGAAATAGCCGCTGGTTGCATATTTTTTTATTACTGGAGTGATCATTTTTAACGCTGGTCGAACCCTGTCTGTAAACCTTCAGATTGATACAGAAAATACAGAAATTTTGAAAATTACGTTTCTTGCTTTTTTTCCATGCAGACAATAGGACAGTTGCAGACAAATACATCTAATACAGTTGAAACTCAAAAACTGGTTGCGATTAAACTTGTAAAATTGCATCTGAATCAAAAATACTGTCTCATTCAATGCATTAGATATCAAAATAGGACATATAGACATTAAAGTGCAAGGACGAGACAACAGTAGACATGTATAAGAATGTAAATTACAAAAATTACAAAAATGTCAAAACCTGGTTGCAATTTAACTTGTAAAATTGCATCTGAATCAAAAGTATCATCTCATTCAATGCATTCAATGTCAAGTCGGCTTAATTTTCAATTTTCTTTGCATGAACTGATCATACAAAGAAATGAAATTACGTTTTTTGCTTTTTCCCCATGCAGACAGACTTAGACAAGACATAGACAATAGGACATATAGACATTAAAGTGCAAGGACTAGACAACAGTAGACATGTATAAGAACGTAAATTACAAAAAAGCCAAAAACCTGTTGCAGACAAAAGCATCTAATACAGTTTTATCTCAAAAACTGGTTGCAATTCAACTTTACACTTGCATTTGAATCTAAAATACTGTCTCATTCAATGCATCTGATGTCAAAAACCTTTTGCAGACAAATGCATCTAATACAGTTTTAACTCAAAAACTGGTTGCAATTAAACTTGTATATATTTACAAATATTGTCAAATATTGTCTCATTAACTACATTCAAGTCAAGTCGGCTTTATCGTCAATTTCTTTTACACAAACTGGTCATACAAGGAATTTAAAATGACTTGCTTTTGCAGATATTCAGACATACTTACAGTAGACATGTATAATAACATAAACTACAAAATAGAGTTTTGCTTTTTAGCATAGTCATAAATAACAAGAGCTAAATCTGAGCTTAAAATCGTTGTGTGTGTGTTACCATTGTTGTAGTGTGTCATTCTGACACAGTGATAATAGATAATGAATAAAAGCAAATATCTTGTTCTTGGTACAGTTAGTTTAATAATCAATAGAATTGTCTTCCTCAACTAGCAGACACTTTTGCTTATAAGTTTTTTTTCTTCCTAATTTGGGTTAATTGGAATAAAAGGTTATTGTAGAGGAAGAATTTTAATCCTGACAAGTGAAAACGTCTTGTTTTTGGTACAGTTAGTCCAGTAATGGAAATTATCTTCACTGCGCTGGCTGATAAATTTGCTTATTTACAAGCATAAGCTTGATTTTAGTGGATTTAATCCTTTTTCTTAAATAAAATGTCAAGATCAACTTTTATTCTGAATAACCCAAATTGGGAAAAAAAAACGAATAAGCAAATGTTTGAAAATAATTCTACTAATTATTGCACTAACTGTACCAAAAACAGGATATTTTCACTTTTTTAGAAATTATTATTATTACGAGAAGAACATTATGATTGTATTGTGTATTAACTGCAGTTTTCTGTTAGTTTTATTCCTCATATGTGCAACATAAAAAATGCATTAAAAAAAGACATATCGATATTTGAGGAAACATATGGTGGAAAAGTTCTCCTCAAGCCCACAGCATCATCATCATCATCATCACCATCAGTGAAAACTCTATTTTCTAATCTCTTAATTGATCCCAATCGGTCAGAGAACCATTTTCCATCACATTTAACGGGGAAATAAACATCGAGAGCAACGTTTTTTTTCTCGTGTTTGTCGGCTTTCACCTCGAGTGTTGCGTAACGTCCGCCCAGGTTAACGTGTGTGTGTGTGTGAGTGTGTGTGTGTGTGTGTGTGTGTTCACTGTTCAATACTTAAATGTCAGCCTGGAGGAGAGCGACCCAAGATAGATACAGACAGCTGCTGTTTTCAGGCCACTGCTGACATATTCTTCACTCCTGCTGTTTCCTCTCTCTCTCTCTCTCTCTCTCTCTTTCTGTACATTTGCATGCTCGATCTCTCGTTCTCTCACTTTAAAAAAAGCGACCTTCACCCTGCTTTCCCTCCTCCTCCGTCCGTGTGTTCTGTGACGGGATCTGAGCCCAGCCAGTGGAAATGACAGGTCCAGGATATCGCATTTTCCCGTTCTGTCCTTTGACTATTTCCCCCCGCCTCCGCTGCAGAGTTCCTTCATGCTCATGTAGGTCTTTGACTTGTGCTCAGAAGCACCTATCGGGGACGAGTATCGACCAAGTGAACAATTTAAATGAGGCTTTTGTTCATTTCTCCGTGTTTCCGCGGGTGATGCGGACCGTGAAAATAACAGCGAGCTCTTGTGGGACCTAATAACAGACTCGGAGTTACAGCGCGGCTGAAAAAGATGAGATATTGTCGGGCGGAAAGCTTCCCCCATGTGGAACCATGTGACCACGCGGGAGTCCAGAATCACTGATACCTATTTCCACTTTAATTGTGGGATGAGCGTTTATCTGGAAAAGAAAAAAAGAGCTGGATGGAAGCGGTAATTGCTTTATCCAGATTCCCTTTTTTTTCGTATAGGCGTTCATTCGGAAATTAAATCTGGGCTTTGATTCCGACCGAAGTGAACTCGTCTTTATCTCAGAACGGGAATGATTTTCTTGCTTTGCTGAACCTCGGCTTGTGACAGTGAAGGAGAGGGAGAAGGAGGCGGTAAATAGGTCTGATTATCAGCGTGGCCCTAATGGCGCCGACTGTCCCCGTTTGACAGGCTAATAGCACACTTCTGAGATGCAGAAGAAGCAAAGCCCGGGCCCATTGTGGGAGTCGGCCGCGGTAATGAGGTGTCTGCCAGTAATCTGCCAGGCCCGTGTCCAGCGCTGCACGGCCCTCTGCAGCCAGGTAATTGCACTGTTCCCGGTTTTGACAGGAAGGGGTTGGGTTCATCGGTCGGAACAAGCAACAAAAAGGGTATTGTATGTTAATAATGCATTTTCGTAAAAAAAAAAAACCCTAAAAAGCACAAGGCTATCTTTGAAAATGTCGCCCTCAATATTTATTTGTTTCACACAAAAGAACATTTTTCGCCTGAAGGAATAAAACATGTTGCCATGGCGCCGCCGTGCAGGTTTTTTTTTTTTTTTTTTTTGCACATGATGCAAGGACTGGGAGAGGTAGCGTAACGACATGGCTTTGGAATTTCATGTTTCACGTTCCCCGACACGCCACTCGTGACAACACACTGTAATTCTTGCGAATGTGAATTAAAACAAAATCTCAATTCTGAAGCGCTCGTATACGAATTCGGATCAGTTTTAAAAGCAGATTAGCAATCGATTGTGAAACACTGTTGAGATTAAACACTGTGCAAACTGGTGTCCCTGTACCAGGACTTAATGCTTTTTGTGATTGTCTCATAATTTGCAAGGAATGTCGAGTGTCATATTTCCAACCCCATGAAAGGTCTAAATAGGTTTAAGAAAGCTATTTATAAAGCAAGCGTCTGTGTGTCTGTGGCTCACATATCTCTCCATTTGTTGGCTTGACCTTATCTTTGGGATATATCTTGTACAGGGCATGATGGTGCATATTTTTTTTGCGAAATCCTTTTGGATAGATACTTAAAAACATTCATTAGAAGTTGAAATCCATGTGTGCTGCAGTGGTGTAGGGGTAGAGCAGCAGACCCATGGTTGAAGAAGTTTCTCCTCCTGTCTGGCTACTGTATAGTATAAAAAAATGTCTATGCCACAGAAAGTATTTTATAAAGGCAAAAAAGTAAGTTCAAAACCCATAGACTTCCATATCACGGCACTATCCTGCAGCAGCATGTATTCTACTATGCTATAAATCTCTGTAACATGAGGATTCCTCTGTTGTCCCGTGTCTTTCTGCACTAATCTTGCAGCCAATGTGATTGAATATATTGTAACGTCTCTCAAAAACCATGCGTTAAGACGTTTTATCCCAGCACTATCACCTTACACCTACAATGGAGGGTTAGGAAAGAAGTTTCTCCTCTCGTCTGGCTACTGTATAGTCTATGCACACAGAAAATCTTTTACAAAATACAAAAAAGTAAGTTCAAATTCCATAGACTTCCATATCACGGCGCTATCCTGCAGCAGGGTGTGTTCTGCTATGCTGTGATGATCCTTTTTGCATCGATCATGCAGCCAACGTGAATAAAAATATCGTAGCGTCCCTCAAAAACCGCACACTAAGTTGTTGTAGCCTGCTAACACAGGTCTTACTTCAAGACATGTTCACGGACCCTCAGGAAGTCCCAGCACTATCACCTTACTCCTACAATAGAGGGTTAGGTAATATAAGCATCACACATCACAGTTTCTATCTGTTTCTAAATGGCAGGACGGTTCAAATGCAGAAGACAAATTTAGCTTTAATTAAGAACCTTGGAGTTTGATGCACATCAGAGCTGCTCACATAAACCCAGGATGTGGAGAAGTTGAAGGTTTTTCTTCGAATGTTTTAATTGCAATTCCGTATTTCACTGGACTCGGTTATATAAAAACTTTAGACAGCTACTTGAACATTAATTCGTGACAGAGCAAAGTCAAATTCGGCACAGTTAAAGGTGAGGACTACAGTCCCTTTTTAAATCCCTCTCAACGCTGTCACTCAACGTGGAGCCGTTCTGCTGCCGGCGCTGGTGTGAGATGAGTAACATCAGCCGAGCAGATGATGGTTAACTTCAGGTTCAAGTGGGACGAAACAATAAAATAAAAGAACAAAATACAGCAAATAAACCTTGTTAACACACAGCGATGCAGGGATTCTCAAACTCTTTTGCACACTTAAACGCGTGAAAACTAGACACAATCTCTATTTATTTATTTATTTATTTATACATTTATTTTCACCTCAATATATGCAATGGAAATAACATTTAAAATTTACTAAATTTGTGTGCAAAAAAAAAAGAAAATAATGAACAAATAATAGGAAATAAATACTACCAAATTAAATATATTTGTAGAGGACTGAAACTGCCATAATCAGGAATAAATAAATAAATAAATAAATAATGATTTAACACATAAATAATATTACGAGTGAATGTCCATTTAGCCTATTTATTTTACATTTAATTAATTAAATAAATGTATTTAATTGTGTGTTATTCTCACGTTTATTTGATTTTCCATTATATGTATTAATTTTTAACTGTATTTTATTTATTTATTTATTTATTTATTTATTTATTTTCACATCAATATGTACAATGCAAAATAACATTTAAAATGTAATAAATTCATGTGCAAAGAGAAAATAATGCACAAATAATAGGACATAAATACTACTAAATTAAATACATTTATTTATTTATTTTCCAATATGTCAGACCTCTATACAAATGATGCTATATGCTGTCATTATGAAATTATATATTATTTCAGAAAAAAATTCTGTATTTTCCCCAGACCCCACTTTGAGAACCACTGTACTAATGTACAATATTACTGTCACAATATTATCCAAGTGTAAAAACATTATACAAGGTAAAATAATGCATCAATAACATCCAAATACAGATAATTAAATTTAGTGATGTTTTATTTCTCTGTCTGTGTCTCACTTTGTGAAATTTAACATCCATCCATCCATCCATTTTCTATCCCGCTTATTCCCTTTCGGGGTCGCAGGGGTCTGCTGGAGCCTATCCCAGCGCATTTTATGGCGAGAGGCAGGGGGATACACCCCAGATGGTCGCCAGCCAATCGTGGGGCACACACACCATTCACACACACACTCACACCTATGGGCAATTTAGATTTGCCAATTAACCTGAGCATGTTTTGTATTGTGGGAGGAAACCGGAGTACCCGGTGAAAACCCACGCAGACACGGGGAGAACATGCAAACTCCACACAGAAAGGTCCCAGACCCAGGCCCCAAGGCGGTCTTGAACCTGCGACCTTCTTGCTGTGAGGCAACAGTGCTACCCACTGCTCCACCGTGTCGCCCGAAATTTAACATGTGAGACAAAAAATTCCACCCTGATATAAAAATAATTAATAATTTAGAGAAAGTGGATCCATCTCAACTGACCACAGATGTGTTTTCTCTGTTGGTCTCTATTTATTTTAGAATGTGTCTCTGATAGTAAACAGATATCCTGCCAATTAACATCCATGGGTTTCAGGCCAGATAGCAATTAACTTTCTTTTGAGTTTTTATTTTGGATGGTTTGATTCTGCCATTATTCCAGGTCAATAATTGGGTTTCACAGGCAGCGGCGTGTTGTTTAAACAGTAACAGGACTCTTTGGGCTGGTTCTGGTCCTGGGTTCATGCTGGTTCAGCTTGACTGAGCAACATTCAGGTGTCCTATTAGAGCCTTAACAATCAACAGGTAACAGCCTGATTCTGCCTCATACCAGTTTATCTCATCTCTTGTCGTTTGAACCAGACTCACTTCTTCAGTTTTAATGCTTAGATATAGTAGTATATAAGTGTGTGTGTGTGTGTGTGTGTGTGTGTGTGTGTGTGTGTGTGTGTGTGTGTGTGTCTCAATGGCTGCCTGTTGATCAATGGCAGGACCCAACAGTCGTGTAATGTGAACTCATGTATTTATTAATCATCATTGTCCCTCCCTTTTTGTATTCTTTTTTATTGCTTGAGTACCAGCCCACCCAAACTGGTCTGTGCTCAGCCCCCCAGGGTCCAGCATGTGATGCGCGGAGAGGGGGCGGGGGTTGGGGGTTGGGGGGTTGGGGTGGGTCAAGGGGTAAAGTACTCATGCGGTGGATGGCAGCAGGGTGTTAAGACGTCTGACAGCTTTGGGGGAAGAAGCTGTTACGGAGCAGATTGTGAGGGATGGAAGGAGGATCCCTCCATGATAAACGAGGTTTTCTAGATACCCCCCATCCCCCCACCCCCCACTCAGCTCATCAACCCACCCTCTTGTATATTTACAAGACACTGTGCAAACTGGTGTCCATGTACCGAGCCCTTTCAAGTCATTTTCTCATAATTTGCATGGAATGTCGAGTATTATATTTCCAACCTCATGAAAGGCCTAAATAGGCTTAAGACAGCTATTTATAAAGAAAGCGTCTCTGTGTCTCTGGCTCACATTTTATCATTAAAAGTTGAAATCCATGTGTGCTGCAGTGGTGTAGGGGTAGAGCGCCCATGGTTGAAGAAGTTTGAAGAAGTCATGTCTACATCTCTATTATCTACAGAAAATCTTTTACAAAAGACAAAAAAGTAAGTGCAATTCCCGTTGACTTCCATATCACGGCACTATCCTGCAGCAGCATGTATCCTGCTATGCTGTAAATTCTTTCTGCACCAATCTCATCAGCCAATGTGATTAAGAATATCGTAATGTCTCTCAAAAAAAACACACTTTAAGATGTTTTATTGCTCACGCTAATACAGGTCTTACTCCAAGACACGTTCACAGACCCTCAGGAAATCCCAGCACTATCACCTTACACCTTCAATGGATGATTAGGAAAGAAGTTTCTGCGCCTGTCTGGCTACTGTATAAAAAAAATGTCTATGCCCATAGAAAATCTTTTACAAAAGACAAAAAAAGTAAGTTCGAATCCCGTTGACTTCCATATCACGGAACTATCCTGCAGCAGCGTGTTTCCTCCTATGCTGAAAAAGTTCTGTATCATGACATTTCTTTCTGCACCAATCTTGCAGCCAATGTGATTAAAAACATTGTAATGTCTCTCAAAAAAAACACACGTTAAGAGGTTTTATTGCTAACGCTAATACAGATCTTACTCCAAGATACGTTCACAGACCCTCGGGAAATCCCAGCACTATCACCTTACACTTACAATAGTGGGTTAGGAAATATGATCATCAAAAACACATCACAAGAAGGTGTGATATACCCCTGATTGGATCGGAATTCATGTTAAAAATAGAAAAAAACTGGGGGGCCTGGTAAATTGCTTTCATCAAAGTGTTGCCATGGCGACGACACGTCAGATTCCCGTAATTCCTGTCATTCCCTGTTTTTGCCCATTCCCACTCCAACAGTATTGTGTATTTGTGACGTATTTGTGCAAATACATCATGTTATACGTATCAATATATATAAAGCTCATTGAGGTGAATCTGTAAGTTATGATTTTGGACCATACAAATAAAATTCACTTCACTTGAATCCTACATGCAAAATTTTGCAAAAAAAATATGCATTTCGAGGACGTGCAAGCGCCCACGCAAATGTTGCATCAAATATTGCAATTGAGCTGATTATACCCCTAAGTTGTTTGCAAATTAGCTTCGAGAAGACAAAAGGTGAGCGGAGCGCGGACAAGGCCGAGGAGAAGGAGGAAATAATGGAGGCGAGGAGGGAGTTGAGGGGATTTAGTGTGAATCACTGAAGAGGCCATTTAACCGCCCTAGATATCCCACCAGGTGTCTGGAAAGGAAGGACTGATCAATAGTGTGATTTAGGAGTTCATTCACAGCCTGCGCTTTCCAGGAGACACACACACACACACACACACACACACACAAATGTTATACAGTACACTGGCTTCTCTTAGACGATCATTCATTGCCTGGACTGAAGTTAGTCAATGTTTGCTATTGGAGAAATAGACATTTTATGTCCCTTTGTGAGGGAGTGTGGTTTAATTTAAGAGGTAATAGACACTCCGCTGAATGTATTAAAATGTTAAATGACCACAAAGATAAATATATGGTGGAGGATGGCAGTAAAAGTACTTGAGGTGAAATCTACTGTGCAGAAATGGCAGCCATATTTTCTTATGTAATCCATCCTGGATACTTAACCTGGTGCCTCGGATGAGGGGTGTGGGGGGTTATTTTTCTTCCTTAACAGCATACAGCTCCTTTTATATTTTGATTGGTTGTGTGGGTTTCAGTGAACTATGCATGAGAAATAAAAAAAATAAAAAAAATCCATAAATCTCAACGCCTGATGCCAACATTTCCCTGATCTCACTGGCACAGCTTTTCTTGACCTACATTATGTGCCAGCAAATCCCTCAGAACCACGGAATGCCAAGTGTATCCACAAACAATTCCCCTCCACTTTAGCCGCTTGGGTTTTTTTTCTGTTTGGAGAGCCGATTCCCACAGAAATGTAAACACGTCCTCGGCCTTGTATCCTTGTATGGACAGATCCGCCTGTTGGGGGGGGGGGGGGGGGGGGGGGGTCGCGGGTCGCGTCCGAGATTCCGAGACGATACCGGCGGCTTCGACTGGAAAACCCAAACAACCCGATATGAATTAGAGAGATTTGCTCTCCGTGGGGTTTTCGCAAATCGAGACGAGATGTTAGGCAAACATGTCCGCGGAGGGTATCCATCACACCGCTCATTATGTCTGTTCACTTTACGGCCCGTTTGTTCTTTTTCGGGGGTTTTCCTTCCTCTTTCATGTGTCCGAGAGTTTCATCATTTTTTTTTCATAGGACGCCTGTTCTCATAAACGTTGGCTCCTGTCCCCGGATTTGAGAAAATTGAGGTATTAACTGCGGGCAAAGGAATAAACGAGTGTCTTTCTGTACTCTAGTGTTATAGAGCGATGCAGGAAGCACGGGTTGAGTCTTTACGCTGCGAACATAAAGTCCAAAAGTCTGGACACACTTTTCCGTTCTCCGAACGAGCTGAGCGAGAGTTCGTCCAAAACGTCTCGTCTGGCGTCTGTGCAGTCTCCACGCGTAATGTGATTTTGGGGGGGGGAGGAAAAATAATTCCGACCATGGTTCCCTGACAGAAACCCGCGGTGCCGAACTGATCCCTCTTTATGATGTTTGAGAGAGGCCCATTACCATGCAGTCATGGCTGGCTTGGCCCCTCTGAGCCCCCGCTAATAGGGGGGTGGGGGTAGCAGTCAAAGCCATGCCTTTAGCACATGACCATAGGCTGCCCTCCTCGTCTGAGACACTGAGCCCCTATTAGGAGGCTGCACGGTTCAATGGCGTGCCAGCGTCCTAAAGCACGAATCATAAGGAAAGACGGGACGACTCCTGCTTGTGAATATGCTTGTGTGCACGCTCTATGTCCGATCGGTTGGAGGTAACGTGGGGTCTCACGCCGTCTTTTTCCCATCCATTTTCCTTGTTTTGCACAGTTGCATTCATTAATCATGTGCAAAAAATTAAGCCGTGTTTCTGCATGCAGGTGATTGACTTTAATAAAGATGCAAGAATTGCAGCCAAAAAAAATCTCACATCTGTGAAAAGGAGACTTGAAACTTTAGTCGTTTTTGGCTAATAAAACCAGTGGCGGTTATAAAGCTTGTTTTTTTTTTTTTTTTCTTGGCGATACAGGAGTTAACTTGAACATTTTATGAGTTCATTTCGCTGGGAGCGCTGCCGCTTGTCTCTCTGTGGCTCTGGAGTTTCTCTCCAGTCGGAGGAAAATAACCCCCGATGTCGCCGGGGTTAATTGGAGACGACAAAAGCGCAACAGACGGTCGGCGTTACGATCTTGTTTGAAAACAAAGGGGGCGTTTAGGGGTGAAGAGACGAACAAATTACACTCGGACGCAATACATCGAGCCGTGTTAGAGAGCACGACGGGTGCCGAGTGGGAACTTTAGAACTTTACACATCGACGTAAAGTCAGCGAGCGTTGTTGTATTTTCAACTTGTGTCAACCTGTGAATTCAATAAAGGGTCCTTTTGGGTCTTTATTCATTAGCCTCTCCTCTGATTGGCTGATTGTCACTTTTGTACTTATAGTCAGGTGACCTGCAACCTCTGCAGGAAGAGGAAGCAGCTGCATGACATCACAAAACAAGGAAGTACGAACAAGCATGGGAATCTCTCTGGTTTTGATAGAGATTTTTTTTTAGACCTAATCTAAAGTGAGAGGGGAAAGAGAAAAAAAAAATATCAAAGTGGCGATTTGCATGATATAGAAGCTTAAAGATGCAGTACGGCACATTTGAGTGAATCATGGTGATTACAGCGACCTAACAATAATGGAGACGCACGCCGCTGTAACTCATCTGTATTCAACAGGACAAACGTAAAGAAGCTTCTCAATCGTTCTGCACTTTTCTTTCATGCTCTCTCTCCGCCCCTCCTTCCCTTTCTTCCCCTCTTTCTTTCCTTCTCTCTCTCTCTCTGTCTCGGCCCGACACGGGGAGGCTTTGACTTTGATTAATGGTGAGCCGAGCTCTGCATTAAAAGCCGGAGGGGGGGGGGGCAGATAAAAGTGGAGCACGGGAGCAAGGGAGGAATGGAAGGGACGGAGGGAGGAGACGGGAGAGCAGGACACAGTCACCAATCACTGTCAGGGGGGGTGGGGGGTTGTGAGGGGGGGGGTCTGACACATGCTACCAGAACACATGGATGTGGGAAATGTTTGCACACATTTTCTTTACATCTCTGCTCGCCGTCAGTGGGAAGCGCCGGTTCCTTTTTTTTTTTTTTTTGCAAGGGTGTCGAGACTTTTCGTGGATAATCAGACTTGATGAAAGTTTTTTTTTTTTTTTTTTTCCACATCCAGGTGATGTCTCAATCTTTAATCTCATGAAACTCTCGCTTCTCCCGCCGCGTTTTAACTGGCGCAAATTACACCTGACAGTGACGCTTAAGCTCACAAAAAAAACGAGGTTTCTGCGCCTGGATGCACGAATCCAGTTTAGGATTGGGGGGGTTTCTCCTCCTCTCCTCCTCCTTTTTTTTTATTTCTTCCACTGCAGGAATTTCTAACCCCTCCCTGGGGTCTGTCAGGAACAGTGTGTGCCTGTGGCCGGTAATTGATAATGCGGCCCAGGCAGCCCCGGCCCTGGTCGCTGGAGCGTGAACCAGCCTGAGAGGCTGGAGTGCAACGAGGTGAAGCTCAGCCCTCACACTCTCTGTCTGCGGTATGAGCGAGGGAGGGGGGGGCGGTGGTGGGTGGTTGGTGGTGGGGGGGGAGGTGAGAGCCAAGGGACGGCAGACGGAACAGAATCCATTCATGCCGACAGGATAAACAGAGCCTTTTCTTTTGTTTAAAATTTCGGGCAATTATCCTACCGCTCGTGTCTTGAAACACACACACACCCCAATCTAAACAGCAGAATAAGCCTCCTTCTCCCTACAAAACACCAACTTACAACCCATAAGAGCTGAGAAAAAAAAAGAGGTTAGGAGCCTTTCATGGACTCGGTGTGACCCCCTAAAAAGAGCAGTCCCAGTTTTGTGTGTCATTACTGTATTTAACACACACATAAGGCAACTAACTATAGGGTTTTAAATACAGAAATAGATATATACAAAACGGATAAAACAAGAACACAAGTGTGTGTATTTAAAAATAGAGCAGGGTAATGTCATCAATCAAACCATCAAACCATCAATCAAACCATCAAACCATCAATCAAACCATCAAACCATCAATCAAACCATCAAAGTCCTCACCCTCTGTTTCTGACTCCAACAGCAGCTAAATCTCCATCAAACATCAGCTTCACTTTCTTCACCATCAGAGTCACTTTCCTCTAAATGATGCGTTATAATAAAACGAAAGCATCAAGACGGACCTCCTTGATAATGTTCAATTTTCATTTCTTCTGCTAGCTTTACTGCTTTTAGTCGAATGGTGACCGCTGAAACGCTTCACCAACTCGTTCTTTGCTCTGTGATCCACTGATCCAGTCTCTGCTCTGTGATCCACTGATCCAGTCTCTGCTCTGTGATCCACTGATCCAGTCTTTGCTCTGTGATCCACTGATCCAGTCTCTGCTCTGTGATCCACTGATCCAGTCTTTCCTCCAACTCGTACCACCTGTCTTATGTCTTAAACTCAGCTGTGTAGCTGATTTCATTCAGTTTAAACTGTGCTTTATCAGCGTGTCTCTTTACCATTTTCAGGTTGTTAAAACAACGATGTTCTGCATAACGCACATCCCCGTTATTTTATCTACAATCCATGCCCACACTTCCCCTACATACAGACATACATAGGGCGCACCAACATTTTAAAGAAAATATGAGACTTTTATGTACGCCTGTGTTTTGAATACAAGTGTGTGTGTGTGTGTGTGGGGGGGGGGTTCTTGAGAAAAGATGGCGAGCGGAGACCAGGTGGAGCGATGACTCGGTCTCAGCGGGCGGAGCAGGACGGAAGCCAAGAGGCTGGTGGGCACAAAATGTAGAGCATGCTCGTGCACGGGGCCGTGTTTACGCCTGCAGACACGGGGCGGAAGGTTCCGTTTCCAGTCGTGCGGGCATGTACGGAATGTGTTATGGAGCCATTCTAATCAAACTTACCTGTGTCTTCACGAATCGATCCAGATTTTTTTTTTGGCCTATTTCCTCACATTTTGCTATTCAAGACATAGAAGCCGAGCAGTTTTGACCCTTAAGCTAAAACAGTGATCTTCTATAATATATATTATTGCTTATAGGACTTTAGTTGGTTAGTTTTAAAATGTGAGTCTCCTACATATGATACACACTTCATTTAACAGGTCTGATGAATTCTCAATACAGATGTGAACTATATATTAATTGCATATCAGGTTCATATGTAATTCATATATCCCATAAGAACCCAGACACATTAATGCTATAATCAGTAACATGCTTAAATCATTACACTATACAGGAGAAAGTGTGAGGTAAAATATGGATTATAAGTCTAGTTTTACTTTTCCTATCAACACAATTTTAACCCATAAGAACCCAACTTTTCTTTTAGAATAATGCTATTTATTTCCAAAGATCTGTATTTTAACATATATGTAACATTAGGCATTAATGGTAAGTTAATGTTAATGTCCCAAAGTGACATATATATATATATATATCTTGGGGAACCAAAGTTCTTGGTACACCGGTGTCACTCTGGCTCCTTATGGGTTAATTAAAACATTAGCATTTGCATTTTTTTATTATCTATCCTAGATTGATATATCCACACTTAGTCTTCTACTCCTTCACATTCGCTTTTCTGGAAAATCTGAAACCTCCCGATTTGATTAACATGCGGCCGACTGACTCCTGGGAAGCGTACGTCTTCAAATAACACTCAGCGCTATTGAGCCCAGGCCTGAAAAATTCTCACCGGCCAAGTCGGTGACATTTAGGAACTTGTCAGGCGGCGCTAGATTACACATATTAACACAACAGATAGATGCAGGAAAACGTCAGTATCAGCGGCGGGGAAAATGAACTATTTCCTCACGCAGACGAAGCCCGGGGTATTGCACTACTTTGACGCCACTGTCAGCAGTGACAAGATATCCGTGGATTTGTAAATGTCAACAGTGAGAAAATCTGCCAAGGCGTGATAACCAAATTATTGAAGGGAGGGGGGGGGAGGCAGGGGGGGTCATATGCAATTGCATGTGACACCTGTTCTCAAGGTAAAAATTCAACTCCGTTATTTCAGACCTGCATTTCCTTTAAGAGAAAACTGAAATGCTAAAAGTAAATGAGCAAATGATCATTATTATCAATTCCTGCATGCCGTGATCATGTAGGGGTGGAGTTCTTCCTCTATAGCCATATCCCGGCTCCTCCTCATGTTGCTTCCCAGCACTTTACTTATAATTCAAAGCTCCGTTGTCCTGTTTCTTTCTGCACAAATAGTGCATCCAATGTTAATGAAGCCTTGAAGCAGATCTCGGGGACCTCATGAGAAACCACATAAGACTGGTTAGCAGGTTTAGCTGCTACTTCACAGACCCAGACCCTCAGGAATTCCCAGCGCTATCACATAAAAAAAAATCCACTTTTCTACAGTAATACATATTCCCTACAGGCAATGCACTGGTATTATTAAATGCTGCATTGGTTCTGACTTAGTAAAGAACAGAGTTTCACCAAGATGTGTGTGCAATGCATTTATGAACTAAGCCGTGAAAACACACACACACACACACACACACACACACACACACACACACACAGTTTTATTACGGATGTCTTCCCTCTGTCCAATAACACAATCTCTAGGCAGCATGTGCAGTAGAGAAGAGGTGGTGGAGGGGGGGGGGGTGTTGGAGCAATGACAGTATAGGACAAAAATGATGGAATGAGCAGGAAATTACAGAGTGTGTGGGTTAATTGACAGCCCGTGTGTGTGTGTGTGTGCATCCAGGTGTGCAGGTGCTGGAGGATGGTAAAACGTAGTTCACAGCACTGCATCCTATTCTAACGCGTTTTATGCAGCCGCTTTAACTTTAAGATCTTTGCATGGCTTGTGAATGAGGCTCCTCATGAGAACAGATAGAAATTTCAGCTCCTTGTTATGTTGCAGATCCAGTGCAGCCTAAAAACAATGGTGTTGTTTCCTGCCTGCGCTGTTTAGTAATTTCATGGCTCACCGTGATATCATTTGATCAGTAACCAAATGATGTCACAATAAACTATTTATAGCTCTGTGTCAGTCATGTGTATGGTCGTACTGCAACAACATCGGATGTTATATTTGCTCATTTCATTCCTACATATTTTTCACAAACCAGTGACCGAGTGAAAGGGTCACGAATAGAACGATTTAATAAGCATCACTGCAGGCCATCTTTAATAATACATTTATAGTGTACGGCATGTTATATAACTTTGTGAATATTACTGTACCACAATGAAAAAAACAAATTATGCTATGTACATGATTTGATGACTAAACATGCATTTACATTAGTGAGTACATTAGTAAGTAACGTTGAGACGGAACGTTTAAAATCGCCGCAGCCTGCAGAGAAAACAGTGTTTGCTACCCTGAAGGATGCCACACACCTTGCTCCTGTTTTCTGCACACGTAGCCAAAAAAAAAACGCCCCGTCCAACGGCGGACAAAACTCAACACGATTGGTAGCCGGACGCCTGCCAGACCCGTAGCGACGGGTTTCTGCTGGCGCGGAAAAACCGGAGCCGGAGTCGTGCTAACTGGAGCTGAAGCTGGGCCCAGGTCCACGCCCTCTGGGTCTCGCTGCCAAATCTGGCTCTGGCGAACTCGTGTTTGGTTCCCGCGGCCCGAGCGCGGCTCTAATTATCGGCCCCCCGAATTAGCCGGCTACCTAGGTGCTGATGAGTTGTAGTGTTGAACCATTACGATAAGTGTGTGTGTGTGTGTGTGTGTGCCTGAAACAGCGTGGCGGTGATTCACTCAGAGCACTGATGCAGAATACCAAAAACAAAAAGTGAAACGTCGTTCCTGTGTATTCTGTATGAAAATGGTCAGAGATAAAAACATGATAGTGGCGCTATGAGAACCTTCAGAGCCTGGAAGATGCTAAACAGCCCCCCCACCCCCACACCCCCAGCAAGGGCATTAATGACACTAAGCCCAACCTAAATGACTGCACATAAACTGGGTACATAAATAAACATTTATGGTCTGGTGGTAGTTTCTGTCTGTTTCATTGAGTGCAGGTGTAGTGCTAATTCAGGTAGCTGACCACATTGCATTGGCTATTGGCTATCAGTAGGAATTATTACATATAGGACTCAGCCTCATAAATTTTACTAATTGGAACCTTCAGTTTACCTTATCAATAGCGAGTAAGGGTTCTTCACCACATGGAAGATGGCATTTTTCACTCTTGTATGACATTAAAGAGACAGCTTTAATATTAATCCAAAGCATTTATTCAATAAGTAAAACCATACAGCATGTGTGTGTGTGAAAACTAAAGCCTTGTATCGTACAGTATGTTTCGAGTTTATAATGGCCAGCTTTGTATTTCCTTTGTGTGAGGAATTCTTATATTTACACAGGTGCTCCTCCCCCAGAGGAAGCAGACCTGTGAGCTTGGTGCACCAACCAGAAGGATTACAGAAATGGTAACGGGTACCATGGGACCGGTACAGTTCCGCTGGTCCTGTACTGTAAAAACATAAGATAGGCATAACATAGCTGCAGGAAAACTGCATGCACATGTCGGGAAAGCTACGACACGGCTGCTGTAATGGCTGCTGTTAGATACGGATGAGCAAACCTGTAAAGGTTGAAAACTCTTAAAACAGGCAAGTACAATAAGTCAGTCGTGATCCAATGTGCAATCTCACCGTGTGTGTGTGCATGTGTGCGTTTCAAGGTTAATTTAGTGAGTTTAAAGGGTTAAAAACAGAGGTTAATTAGTATGCTAGGCAAACCGCTAACCGTACACACAAAAACTCATCCCTAAAAACAGCGAACCAATGCACATTAACGCTCCTGCTTAGCCAGGTGTTCCACTAATGCTTTCATTACAGCCAGTTATGTTACAGATGTACTGATGCTGTGTCTTTTTGTTCTGTGTGTGTGTGTGTGTGTGTGTGTGTGTGTTTGTTACAGCTCCCTCAATTGTTCCCATCATGCACCAGATCAGCTCCACCATGAACAGCTTCACACTGTCGTGGCCACAACCTGAGCAGCCCAATGGGATCATCCTGGACTACGAGCTGCGCTACTACGAGAAGGTGAGATAAGTGTGTGTGTGTGTGTGTGTGTGTGTGCGTGTGTGTGAATTGTCCTCTTCGCCCACTGTTCTTTGTTTTTTTTACTGCACCAGATGAAGTGAATAGCTTGACCTCTGCTCCGGGCCCAGGCCTGCACTGTGCACAGTGTTCTGCTGCAAAAATGCATCACGTCTAGGGGGGTGGGACAGGCGGGGGGGTGGGGGGGGGGGGGGCGTGCATCGACCCGTCTGCTCGCGCACACAATACATCTGCTCTATCAAGCCGCCCCGGCCCTACCCCACGGAGCCCGTGCTGCCCGGGTATTGACCTGTAGGCTTTTTTTCCCGGGGCCTCGGCCATAATGACACAGAAGGGATCAGACGCTCCGGCTTTGTCTCGGGGTCCTTGCTCGTCCCGGAGCCCGATCAATAAGTATAGGAAAGGTCGGGTCGTGTACAATTCCCCCTCGCCAAATACTAGTTATAAATATTTTTTCTATATGAGAGAAGGACAGTCGTGTTTTTTTTTTTAAATGATGGAACTCAGTTATCCAGTAATAGCCGTTTTCGCCCCCCTCTGGCGTTGCGCGGGGCCCTCCCAGAAACCTTATCTGCCAGACGGCTTACCGTTGTGTAAATAACACTTATGCAGCCTCCCCATTAGCTCATGAATATCAATGAAAGCTAATCCTATTGATGTTTATGTAGCGTGTCCTCGACACAAATAGACGAGCGCGAATTAGCGAATTAACGAGGACGCGATCGCTAATTGCGCCGGGATGATTCAGGTGACAAAGAGGATGCACTTCCCCCATATCTAAATATACCACCTACCCCCCCCCCCCCCCCCCCCCCCCCCCCCCCCCCCGCCGCCCCCCTCCTCCTCCATGCAAGTTTCTGTCTATCGGGAAAACCACGTGAGGCAGAGAGAGCCAGACTCGTGGAGTCGGGGTGATTGCTTCGTGACACTCAGGCTGGTGGAGATGAGATTTCCACATTGCTGGTCATCTCCTGACGTTCTAAAGGGGGGGGGGTTGAATTCACAAAGAATTGATTGCGGCCCTCCTTCCCCTCCCTTTTTAAGGTCCGATTCACAGAAGAGATGTCTCTGACGGAGCTAAACGCAGCGCTTTGCCATTATGAGCGAGCCACGTGCTTTTTTTTTTCAGGATTTCAGGGCCTTCCCCCCCCCACACACACATTTCAGCACATAAATTGGCCCGTAATGAAAGGCAAAATGAAAAGCCTCACATTGTGTGTCTTTAATTAGCAGTGGTGCAAACACACACACATGCGCACACACGCACTGCAAAATCACAAACCAATTTTCATGCATTTTGTTTCTTTTGCTTCTGCAGCATCATTAATACAATCTGCAAATATCAGAATACAGACATTAATATGAGTCGGGCAGGTCTGAGACGTGTCTAATTAATGTCTGGATCTCAACGATAATGTTGTTCGGTGCATTAAACAATAAAAACGCATTTCAGCATGCAGTGATAACTCCAGTAACAGCAGATTGGTCAGAATCTGACGGCACATTAAAATATCGTTACTCATGTAAAGAAAAAGACCAAATTCAGACAGAATCTAAAGCTTTTGATGCCTACTGTCAATATAAATAGCATATAGGCATGACTTTCATTTCCTAATCATGTGTTGGTGATTAGTTTTAGGGATCATATAGGACATGTCTGTTTATACCAGATCGAAACTCTGTTCCCAGAGTTGGAGATTAACGTGAGAGGACGATATTTCCGTATATTGTTTCGCTCGCTTCGAACAGCAGTCAACCTGCTGCCTCGTGCTGGTATCAGGTGTTGGGGAGGACAAATAAAATGTTCCAGATATAGAGGAGGACGTCTCCCCTGTGTCTGCTGCACCTACGTCCGATGGTAATTGATGTTCTGTGTTCTGCTGCAAAAAGGCTGCACAGGTCGGCCTGACACACAGATTCCAGGTTCACACGCTGGGATTGGTTGTAATAAAGCAGCTTTTTATGGATGAATCCTGAGCTTTTTAAATCCACCATACCATTGCCTACCTGAATGTCTGGACTGAAGATTTTGGATTTCACATCATCCGATATCAATTCGATATCATTCAATGCATCACAGGCTTGAAGATTTTGATTGACATTGTGCTCGAGTCGCCACCAAATCTCTAATAACTTCACTGCTCATTTACATAGAAAAGGGACAATTTTGCGCCACACGCTCGCAATTTCGTCTAATTTCCATACGTGCAGATAGCAAGACGCTATTTGCTCAGTGGCTTAAACGCGCTTTTAGCCCGCTTGTTGCATATGGAGTAGCGGGGGAATTAAATTGCGTTTCATCGGGGTCAGCGCTGCTAGCTCTCCCATCGATTCTCCGAGAGGTTTCAGAAAAATCTGGAAGTTGCAACGCTGCTCTAATGTGATGATGAATTATGGACGGACAGCTCACTGTGTCTATCACACACGCCTTAGCCACTTCCACGGACAACCTATCGGTAATAAAGCCATCAAATATTTAGTTTTACACAAAAAAACAAGCTTTTTGCATTTGACCAGGGGATGTTACATGGTATGTTATGACCTATTGGCTAAAACAGCGCTTTATTATTTCGTAATGTCTCCCCAGAGGTGGAATAAGTATTCCTTTGCCTTTAAAAGCAAGAGGCATCAAGGGGTGTCTATTATGCATGGAAAGATGGTGTGTACCCGTTTTTTTGGATGGATATTCAAGACATTATCATTATCATTAAAAGTTAGGACCCCTGATGTGCTGTGGTGGTATAAGGGTACAGTTCTTTCTATGATAAAGGTTGATGCCACATGAAAATCTGGAGAAAAAAAAGTTTAAATCCCATACATAGCAGTGATTTCCTTACAGTGTAAAGCTCCACATCACAGCTCCTCCTCATGTTGCTTTCCGGCGCTTTCATTACAATTCAGAACTCCTTTTTCTGCACAGATCGTGCAGTCGACATCACGAAAGTATTGTAACGTCTCTCAAAAAAACACACGCTAAGACGTTATTTGGTTTAGCTGCTACTTTATTCCCAGCACTATCACCTATAACAATAGAATCTGGCTTTAAACTCATTTATTTAGAAACACATATAAGAGAACACATTTATCATAAATCTGGTTTTACTTGGCCTATTAACATAATTTCTAAAATATAATGTAGATTGAGATTTGAATGATTAACATACATTTTAGCTGTTTTTTCTATATATGCATGTCGCTCTTTATCTCAGGGTAAGTCATGCATGTCTTGCAAAAAGTACAATTTGTCAATTGAGACCAGGCAACACACCATCCCTTGTTTGGGCAAACATGAAAAACCCACTTAAGCTTCCACTTAGCTACAGGAATACATACAAGTGAACGTATTGGCATCAAAACTGAAAGTAAAATAAAAGTCTTATCAGCTGCTTAAACTTATATTGGATTATCAGTCGTTCTGCATTCATTTATATGAATGAGATGGGAAGTATTTTGTTGACTCTTTTAATATTTTAATCCAGAACATTGGATGGAACAATCGTAGTCGGAGTAAAAAAAAAAAAAAAAGGTCAGGTATATTTTCCTGAAATATAGTGGACATCAACCCGGGTTTGAACCAAATCAATAAAACTGCTGTTCTGTTGAGTTGTGTTGTTGCGTTGAATGGCAGCTCCACCGCCATCGATGTGTGTGTGTGTGTGTGTGTGTGTGAGTGTGTGTGTGTGTTTGAGTGAATGGAGGCTAAAATTGTGCAGCACTTTGAGGTAAGAACACTGCATTCTGACAGGAAAAGCTCTCTCTCTCTCTCTCTCTCTTTGTCTCTTAACCGACCTTCTCATCACAAACTAAGCCGTCCCATGTAAAATGAATTAAAGGTTGGAAGAAAAAAAAAAAAATCTCATTCCCATTTTTCTCATACTCTCATACTTTTTTTTTTTTTTCCTCCGGTTCCCAGAAAATTTTGGGGAGGGTGGAAATAACTCAGCATAGCGGAGGTCAGGGCCTCCATTAAGGCTGGAGCTCTGGTCACTGATGGCTCCCAGTGTGTGTGTGTGTGTGTGTGTGTGTGTGTGTGTGTGTGTGTGTGTGTGTGTGTGTCAGCATCCATTCTGGATGACAGCAGCAGTCACTGACCGTTCCTGCATCTGCATTTTTGTTGCTTCACATACAATTAGCAATTCCTTCAGAAGGGACGCCAAGAGAAAGTGTTTATTATTCTTTTCTTTTCCCCCCCAGACAACCACAACACTTTTTGCAGACACACACACACACACACACACACACACCGATGTCGTGCAGACAGGTTTCGATGTGAAGCGGGACATGTGCAGAGTTCACATCCGACGCCTTCAGGCTTTCATTCTTTCTCCCTGTCTTTAATTATCTCCTCCTACATATTCACAATGAGTAAACTTTAGTTTCCACAATGGAGATGTTTGAACCTTCTCCCTTCATAAAAAAAAGAAAAAATTGGCAGATGATAATGAAGATGATGATTATTCCATGAATAATTAATTAATGTCCGAGCACCCGCAACCAGGGAATCCACATCCATTATCTTCTACCTATTTTGGTTTAAGTTTGTTTGTTTCGCGATAAAGATGTCTGAACCTTCTAAAAAAAAAACATGTTCACGAGCCCTTTTATGTTTCATTTAGTCCCAAACTAAGACGCTAACTCGCAAGGTGGAAAAGTGGAAAATATATATATGCAGTGAGAGGGAAGCCGTCGCCCTATTTCCTCATTTGCATATCGACATCTAATTCGTTTTTTTTTGCATCCAATTACCGTAATTTCCGGACTATAGAGCGCACCTGATTATAAGCCGCACCCACTACATTTTAAGAGGAAAAACGATTTTGTACATACACAAGCCGCACCTGTATATAAGCCGCATGTGCCCACATTAAAACATGCAAACATATTTATAAAGAAAGACGGTACACAGAGAGAGTTTTCAAAGTTGTAATAATATAACTTAATAATAATAATAATATAACTTTCTGCGACAGGGCAGTAAAACGGTAGCAACACGCTAGCAACACGCTAGCAACACAGTACAACAGGTCTGGTAAAACAGGTCTGGTAAAAGAACATACTGGTAAAAATCACGGTAAGCGTCTTCATCTTCCTCAGTGTCTGAATGAAACAGTCATATAGACGTCACACACTCCCTCAGCCTCTCTCTCATCCTTTACGTGCAGCAGCTGTTTCCTCTTTATCGGACAGCTCGATTGCTTTTAGCTTGAAAGCTGCGTCATATGCCTTTCTTTATGCGTTTTCCATGATGAGGGTATGTTCACGCTAATTTCATTTATGCACAAGACAAGAAGTTGCAGTCTTCCTCGACGCATATATTCCACCGGTCTTAATCTTACCTTTTCTACTCGAGCGCCCCTGGTGGCCGTTAGAAAAATTACACAAATAGGCCGCATCACTGAATAAGCCGCAGGGTTGAAAGTTTGGGAAAAAGTAGCGGCTTATAGTCTGGAATTTACGGTAGTTCATTTGTGCCCCCCCCCCCCCCGAAATTATTAAGGCGCATTATTTGTCTTTATTGTATCACCGTTTGTAATTTCCACATACATTTTCCCCCCTCCTGTTTTTATTTCTTTTTCTTTTTCACCTTAGGCAATACATTTAAATCATGAGCATTAATAGGAGATTTGCTGCTTTCATTTCCACTTTACAAACATAATATTAGAAAATTGCCTCATACACACTCCACCCCCTTAGCCGCCCGTGTGTGTGTGTGTGTGTGTGTGTACGTGGGCCTATGAAGGGGACACATGGTGTCCCACCACGTCTGTCTTGGTGCCAGGTGGCCATGCTGTCCATTTTTTGGGCGGTTGGCGTTTTTTGGACAAAACAGACGCAGACACACACACACACAGACATGCAACTGCCACAAGCGTCAAGTGAAGTGAAATAGAGTATTTTTATAGTCTATATATAAATATATATCATGTATAAAGTAGTTTTTATGATCACAATGGTGCTGGGTCCTCACTGAAAAAAAAATCCACCTTAAAAAACGTAATATTACAAAACCATAGTAGCTGTGTAATAGAAATCAGTGGATGATGATGATGATGATGATGATGGATGGGGATTCAGCCGTGATGTAAGAAAATCCAGTGAATTGAATTTTCACATTCCACATCCCCATGAAAAGACGTGAGCTCCTCCATCGGTCACCACCAGGAAGACGTTTTTCCTCCTTCCTGTCCATCACCCCCGGCGACACTTCTTTTGATTGGCCAATCTGCATCTCTCTCTATTTAAGAAGGTCAGGATGTGGTCCTCCTAATCCCCGTTTGACTGGCAGCGGGTGGGGGGGGGCTCTCATGGCTGGAAGTCCCTCCTGGCATGGCTTTTTTTTTTTTTAATAATGAATAAATTTTATTGGCTGCAGAGCCAAATGCCAGCTCCTTTCTTAAGTGGCAGATGTGGGTTGTGCACGTATGCGTGTCACATAATCCCCCCCCCCCCCTCGTTTGACTGGCAGCATGAAAGGGCCATTCCAAGCTGGAGCTCCCCTCGAGGGGGGTCCACCCTACCCCACCCCCCCGTATTGGCGTTTCGCCATCTGTCGGCTCACCTGTCCCCAGGCCGCAAAACCCAACAGATGGGGGTGAGGTTCTGCAGAAAAAAGCAGAGAGAAACTGACTGATAGCGGGATGCAAGAGCATCCTGACCCCCCCCCCCCCCCCGCCGGGATTGAATAGGTGACTCCGTATCTTTCACGTCAACTCCGAGAATCACGCCGCGCTTGTTGCGTTTGCGTCGGCGTGATCTAATGGGTAGTCGCACGAAAACGATTCAACTTCCCAAAACCCGGTTACCTCCAGCATTCCATTTATAAAACGTCTCTTTTTCACCCCCCCAGCCCCCCGCACACCGCCACCACCGGAACATTTGTCTTCATCAGGCCCCCGGAGTGTCCAATAAGAGCTAATGTGATTGCACACACATCATTATGCGATGGGGGGGCGTGTGTGTGTGGGGGGGATTTCATTGCCGTGTTTGACGACGTCGGAGCGACCGGAATGATTCAATTACACCGATCAGATCGGATAATGATTCCGACGTGGGTTGATGCTGCTGCCTCGTGTCTCTTATCGCTCCCTGCCATCGCCCCCCCACCCCCCCCCCCCCACCCCCATCCACTTCGCATCTTGTCAGATTATTTTATTCATATTTATATATTGTAAGATACAGTCCAGCATTCCTCTATAATGTGTTTACCGTGCCTCTATTTACACTGTTTTACTGACTTGAGGGAATTCTGCCCCCCCGACCCCCTACTTCCCACCCCCCCCATGCCACATCCAGCTATCAGCAGTGGTGGGTGTTAGTGTAGGTGCAGTCTTATTTTCTGGCTGTCATATTCACTCTGGGTTATGGGGGGAGGGTTGGGGTGGGGGGGGGGTGACAGGCCTAAGTAATTACTGATCCCTGGTAGCAGATACCTCCAGTGAAACCCCCCCCCCCCCCACAACTAGGCTGCAGCCTGCGTCGCTGCCTCTCTGGAGCCTCAGTAGGAAAATACAGCTGCAGGATCTGGGGGGTTGAGGGGGGGGGTGCAACTATGCATTTAATAAATGTTTATACGCTTGCATCCACTATCCAAAAAAACAACGATTTTTAAACAATGCATGAAGCGCTGACATGTTAATGAAAAGGACGGCGTGGGCGGACTTGGCCCGCTGTCAGACGACCCGCCGCGCGGCCCCCGCCCCAGACAAGACGACGTGGCGGTAAAACTTATTGCGGTAATTAAAGCCGCCTCGTGAAACATCCGGGGAGACAAACACGCAGCGATGCGCTGCCCCTATCGCCTTTAATTACCATGTTGTGTCTGTGCGTGGACGCTACTGTACCAACGATAGGGGAGGGGGGGGGGTTTGCTGCTACCAAAACCCTTATTGGAGGATAAAAAGAAAGAAAGCACCGTTCTGTCTCTGCTGCTTCTGCTCTGTCTTGCGCCTCCATCAGTCATCTGTCAGTGTTCTACACAACGCCTGAGGCTCTGGGATAAATAAAAAAAAAAAAAAAAACTCTATGACATGCAAACTAAACTGATTTTGTTCCGAAATTGTGTCCCATGGAGCATCTGTAACATTCCCAGAAACCACTTTGTTGGACCCCCAGGACTGGATCATCGTTTTTGTTTTGTTTTTTTCAATTGCACCCTTAATTCTACATCACAACGTTATGTTCTATCACCCAAGGTGTTATTTCCACATTTGTAGATTTGTAGATATCATGAAACAGCTTCCTATGGACAAAGTGATCAGACCAGAACATAGGTAGTTTATCATTTATTGATTATGGTTCAGTAGCACTAACAACTTGTAGGTTTAGTTGACTGATGACTTTTCTTCATATCGAGTTTCAGTGCAAAACAAGCATCATAGAAACTATCCATCCATCCATTTTCTATCCCGCTTATTCCCTTTCGGGGTCGCAGGGGTCTGCTGGAGCCTATCCCAGCGCATTTTATGGCGAGAGGCAGGGGGATACACCCCAGATGGTCGCCAGCCAATCGTGGGGCACACACACCATTCACACACCATTCACACACACACTCACACCTATGGGCAATTTAGATTTGCCAATTAACCTGAGCATGTTTTGTATTGTGGGAGGAAACCGGAGTACCCGGGGAAAACCCACGCAGACACGGGGAGAACATGCAAACTCCACACAGAAAGGTCCCAGACCCAGGCCCCAAGGCGGGTCTTGAACCTGCGACCTTCTTGCTGTGAGGCAACAGTGCTACCCACTGCTCCACCGTGTCGCCCATCATAGAAACTAATGAAATGAAAACTAAAGTCAAAAGTTGATTTCAAATGTCGTCTCATTTGTTAACAACAGGAGTTATTACAACTGAAAACTTAAAATATACACATGTAAAATAATTTACTAAACAAAAACTGGGTTAAGAAATTCGACAAAAGTGTTATTTTTTATAATTAAGATATCATGAAACCAAAATGTTTTGATTATGGTTCAGTAGCACTAACAACTTGTAGGTGTGTTTTGTTCAGTTTTTAGTTTTTTTATTAATTCTAGTGAGTGTTTATTGATCAGCTCCATTGGTTGTCTAGTTACCTTAGCTGGTTCAACACCTGGATAACACCTTCTTCTTCACCTGATGTGATGGCAGCCATCTTTCTCGAATCACTAAATGATAAACTACATATGTTCTGTCCTTAAAATAGAGTAAAACTACCCATAAACCATCACCACATGTTGCTCTGTCTGCTAGTGAAGTTATAGATTCAGTTCTTGATTCATTTCTTGATCCTTTTGTCCATTAAAAAGTCAGAAAACAGTGAGAAAAGTTCAGAGTTCCCCACAGTCCAAAGTTACTTCTTTAAACGTCCAAAAGTCCAAAACCAGAAGATGTTCAGTTCAACAACTATTCTGATAATAATTTATATGTTAATGAAATGATTAATCGATTAGTTGTTTGGTTAAAGAAACGCTGTCAAAGGTTGAGCAATGTTTCCCAAACCTGAAAAACCTGTCGACAGCACAAAGATCACCAGAAAATATCAGATTTGAGAAGCTGAATGAATAAGAACACAGCTACCAGTTGTTAGTGCTACTGAACCATAATCAATAAATGATAAACTACCTATGTTCTGGTCTGATCACTTTGTCCATAGGAAGCTGTTTCATGATTTCTACAAATCTACAAATGTGGAAATAACACCTTGGGTGATAGAACATAACATAGTGATGTAGAATTAAGGACCCGATTAAAACACACACACACACACACACACACACACGCACACACACACAGATAATCTAATATAAGTTTAAGCAGCTGATAAGACTTTTATTTTACTTTCAGTTTTGATGCCAACAGGTTCTCAGGATGGTGTGTTGCATGGTCTCAATAGACAAATTGTACTTTTTGCAAGACGTGCATGACTTACCCTGAGATAAGGAGAGACATGCATATATAGGAAAACAGCTAAAATGTATGTTAATCATTCAAATCTCAATCTACATTATATTTTGGAAATTATGTTACTAGGCCAAGTAAAACCAGATTTATGATAAATGTGTTCTCTTATATGTGTTTCTAAATAAATGAGTTTAAAGCCAGATTCTATTGTTATAGGTGATAGTGCTGGGAATAAAGTGGCAGCTAAACCAAATAACGTCTTAGCGTGTGTTTTTTTGAGAGACGTTACAATACTTTCATGATGTCGACTGCACGATCTGTGCAGGAGGAAATGGGAAAGCTCTGAATTGTAATGAAAGCGGCAGAAAGCAACATGAGGAGGAGCTGTGATGTGGAGCTTTACACTGTAAGAAAATCACTGCTATATATGGGATTTAAACTTTTTTTTCTCTAGATTTTCATGTGGCATGAACTTTTATTATAGAAGAACTGTACCCTTACACCACCACAGCACATCAGGGGTTCTAACTTTTAATGATAATGATAATGTCTTGAATATCCATCCAGTCATCTACCATCAATAAAAGACTGATACGTCATGTTTGTCTTGTTTGAAGCAGAGTTATAGCTCTGTAATCAAATCAATCCATAACCAATCACATAGAAACAACCTATGTTCTGGTCTGCATCACTTTGCCCACAGGAAGAAAGGAAAAAAAAACGCCTTATTCTTCAACAGCGTTTTCTTCCCTGATCTCCGTTCCGTCACCTTTTCACGTCGCCTCTCTGCGTTTCAGGACCACGCTGAGATCAACTCCACCATCCTGCGGAGCCAGACCAACACGGCCCGCGTGGAGGGCCTCCGGCCGGGGACGGTGTACGTGGTGCAGGTGCGGGCGAGGACCGTGGCCGGCTTTGGCAAATACAGCAGCAAGATGTGCTTCCAAACCCTCACAGATGGTAAGGACGGGCGAGCCAGGAGAGAGAGAGAGCTCTGTCACTCTGTCTCACACACACACACACACACACACACACGCCATCACTCCCTCTAACACTCTTACTCTCACTTTATATTTGTCGGTGCATTATTGTTAGCAGGTGAGATAGAGGGGAACCGTGATGTTTGATTGCACTTCTGCTTCTACAGCTAAATTAATTTCCTTCACGGTCAGGTTTCAGTGTGTGTGTGTGTGTGTGCATTGAATATGTAGAACGCTGGGTGTCTTTTGTTTGTGCAACTAACTGTGCTTGATCCAAAATGCTTAGCTAATTGTTTTTTTCACCCGGGCTCCTTCTGTTACTGGAGAGCCGTCCCATAATGCATAGCTGTGATTAGTGGTTGATGAGATCGTTTTTTTTTAATTGTTAAGGAGAGAATGGGGCTTAAAAAAAAGAAAAAAGGGTGACAACACCTGCTTCACTGGCGAGGTTGTGGCATTACATTTCTGGATTGTGTGTGTGTGTGTGTGTGTGTGTGTGTGTGTGTGTGTGTGTGTGTGTACATTAACTCTAGCTAGTCTTGGTTGATATGAGGCGTTCCTCTTTCGTTCGTTTCGACGCAGCGTTGTTAACAATGACGATAACATAATAATTTTTTTATGAAGCTCCAACACAGACGCCGTTTTACAGTTCATCCGCTGGCTCGCCGCCACGGCACGCCGTTGGTCGTCAAGGCAATTAGCGGCTCCACCTCCTGCCCCTCCCCCCCACAGATCCCTCCACACACGTCTCTCCTCAGGACGTATAAATCCCTCTTGTCGTCTTCTCAGCACGTTTTCATACACCTCTGCAACATGTCCTTCTGCCGCCTCTACACACACACACACACACACACACTCAGGTGTGGACTTGATTGGCAGGTGCGGCGAGGTGAGGTTTTCCCGCTCTCCAATCGGGCTGAAGGCCCCGGAAGAACGAACGAACGAACCGGACGCCGTTTTTGCTCCTCCTCGCCTGCAGAGATTTATCTGGACTCTCTCAGGCTTAAATACGCCTCTGAAGACAGAAGCCTGTGTGTCGCCAGGGGAACGTCGTTCACGCCGCCTGCTTCCAGGACGTGAAAAATGCCTGATGAATGCACGGGTTAAAAAGAGCGAGCAACTCACGTCACATTGCGTTTTCCTCGTGTATCTTTATCGCTTTGATTCCAACAGACTGGGGATGGATTCGGAAGCTGATTTGCCTGCAAGCTCGCTAAAGCTGACACACACACACACACACACACACACACACACACGCACACACACACACAGACTGGACAGAGGTCCAGCTATGTACATGAGACGCATCGGGGCTGTAGGTGTGATTGGCAGCCGGTGACTTTCCCTTTCAACGCCCGAGAAACAACATTCCAAGGTGCGCTTTGCTCGTCTCGCTGTTTTTTCTGACAGGTGTGGCAACAGAGAAGGCCGAGACCCTAGTCAGTCTCGCTTAAGCTCGGCGGATTCTGAGCGGAGAGAGATCTATATGTTTGCTTTGTCCATCAGCACACCCAGTCTCACCGCGCCCCCCCAAACACACACTCACACACACACACGTCCATATAAACACAGCCGTGCTCCTTCCTAAGCCGTTATCAATATCTGTCTGTCTGTCTTTTTTTATTCTTCTAACCCAGACGACTTCAAGTCGGAGCTCAGAGAGCAGCTTCCTCTCATCGCCGGGTCGGCGGCGGCGGGGGTCGTCTTCATCGTCTCGCTCGTCGCCATCTCCATCGTGTGCAGCAGGTAACCACGTTTTCCATGTTGTTTTGTCCTTTTTTTTAAAGTAATTCTGACATTCTTTAATAATCGGTGGGTTTCCAGGCAGAGCTTTGATTGAACTATGCTCAAAATTCAATTTATATATATATATATATATATATATATATATATATATATATATATATATATATATATATATATATATATGTATATGTATAATGATTAGGGTTAAGGTATTCCAGTTGGTTGCCAGATTTTTTGCAGACACACTCTACTACTTGTGTAGTTAAAATAAAAATAAAATCAAAAAATACAATAAAGTTTGATATTTCAGTTCAGTTCTATGTTGCACGAGAGAGAAAGTAAATGGTCATAAATAGGTGGTAGTTAGTTTAAATAACTCCCATATATATTATATATATAATGAATAGGCTTAGGGTATTCCAGTTTTTTTTGCAGACACAGTCTATTATATTACTTGTGTAGAAATTAAATGGTCATAAATAAGTGGTAGTTAGTTTAAATAACTAAACTCCCATATATATATATATATATGTATATATATATATGTATATATGTATATATATATATATATATATATATATATATATATATATATATATATATATATATATATATATATACATATATATATATATATATATTATCATTATATATATATAATAATTATGGTTAGGGTATTCCATATTTTCTTGCAGACACAGTCTATTATATTACTTGTGTAGTTAAAATGAAAAAGATATGATAAAGTATGAAATTTCAGTTCTATGTTGCACAAGATAAAAGGTCATAAATGTGGTAGTTCGCTTAAATAATTATCCTAAATCAGGTAATTAGCATTACATACATTACCTAATATATATATATATATATATATATATATATATATATATATATATATATATATATATATATATATATATATATATAGCTGAGGTTTCACCTGTTGTTTCAGCCATAGGTTTATATAATACGTGTGTGTGTGTATCTGAAGACTTAATAAGCTTAATAAATTCTCCACTGTCTGGGCTGGTGCCTACGTTCCCTTTTGTCTCTCTTTCCCTTTTTAATTAATCACACTCGCCGGTCGCCCCTTTGTGAAAATGCACAATGCATTATATAAGTATAAGTATAACATAAATGCATTTAAAAATCCAACCATAGTCAGATTAACACGTAATCTGATTTTCTCAGGTGTCAAACAGCTGTGTATAATGAACCATATGTGAACATCCTACACATCCAGACACATGTTCCCATGTTTATTTAGTATGAGCAATTGATTTGATGTAAAGGAAAGCGGGTTCCTTTAGTTCTATAGAGAACATATGAGCTCCAGCTTTGGCCCCGTTAACTTACCACAGAGAAAAATCCAATTTAATTGCGCGTCGGTTCGTCCCGTCGTCACATCCCCGTCCTGCTCCTTTTCCTTCAGATGTATGAAAGTGGAATTTTCCGCAGTGCCGTGTGCAACTTTGTGCAAGTAAGTGTTCATCAAAGGCTCTTTTGATGCCGACGCAGAGGAGACACATGAAAAGCCAGCGATCCCATCAAGGTCTTAATTAAAAATCAGCTCATTTTCATAAACTTCGTTTGCCACCGTCTAACCCCCCTACAACTGATTCAATTTCAGCCGCGTCATTCACGGGCTGTACGGGGGGAAACGTGAGCGGGATCGGGCCTTGTTTACCGCTCCTTTCATCCCGTCTTCGCTCTCACTCTGTCTCTCTGCCTCTTTCTCTGTGTTTAATATTCATGCATGCTCCAGGAAAAGGGCATACACCAAGGAGGCCGTGTACAGTGACAAGCTGCAGCATTACAGCACAGGAAGAGGTGAGTCCGCCCCATGCACAAACTGCTGCTGCCTTTGTTCACACTTGTCCTGGTAATTAGCAGCAGACACGACCAGGACAAATGTTATTTTCTGAGACTTTCCTAGATTCTCAATAGCATCCGTATATGGTTATATATATGTAGCCTTCAATTATTATTTTTTTCTTTTCAACTCATATGTCATATATGTCTTCTTGCACCTTATAAGGATTTTTGGTCTTTGTTAAATAACTTATTATTATCTTTTCTCCCTCTAAACTACTTTATCACAGCACTATATCACAAACACTCTTTGCTTTCTTGGCCATTTTAACACGTTTCTCTACTTCTGCACATTATCACTTTTTATCTTAATTTTCTCTCCTGATTAAGAACTTTATACATGCCTATATTTGTGTCTTAAGTGCCTTTGTGGGCATTATATTTATTTATCTAAGCTACATGGACACCTTAATTTCCTATATATAATAATTTCATATATATATATATATATATATATATAATCATTATTATTATTAGTATTATTATTTTATTATAATATGTTTTCAACTCCAGTCTTTCTTTTCTCTAACAGTCTTAATTTTCAGTTGGTTGCCATTTTTTTTTGCAGGCAGGGTTTTTTATATCACAAAAATCTACCGTTTTATCTAC
This sequence comes from Eupleurogrammus muticus, assembly GCA_036785175.1. Lineage (NCBI taxonomy): Eukaryota > Metazoa > Chordata > Actinopteri > Scombriformes > Trichiuridae > Eupleurogrammus > Eupleurogrammus muticus. The sequence continues at coordinate 161,666 of JAYKQN010000014.1, forward strand.
TTGCGTATATATGTATATATAAATCCTTAAAGTTCTTGTCAAATCTTTCTTTTCTCTAAAGGTTTATTTTCAAGTTAATTTTTTTTCTGATTTGCCTTTGCCATTTCATTTATTTATTTATTTATTTATTTATTTTTTTATTTATTTATAATATTGTATTATTATTTCTTTAATCTACTTTTGCAGTTGAAATGAAAATAAAATTATATATATATATATATATATATATATATATATATATATATATATATATATATATATATATATATATATATATATATACAACTGAAATCATTCTTTTCTCTAACAGTTTAAGCTAATTTCATTCTGATTTGCCTTTTTCAGTTAGTTGCTGGATATTTGCAGACATGTTCCATCACATTACAAACACCTACTGTTTTATCTACTTAAACTAGTTGACAGATGCACAAAAAATATGCGACATTACAAGAAAAGTTGAGTCCACCCTGATACTGTGAACCTTTTACTTTAAAAGGCATAAAAGATGAGGAAAAATATTATTTTCCCTAGATTTTCCTAAACTTTACAGTATATATAGTATGTGTATAGCCTTTAACTCTTTTTATAGACTTGGTTTATTCTATTACAAACATCTACTGTTTTATTTACTTGTGTAGTTGAAATATACGTAAAATTAGACGACGATGCACAAACAATATGATAATAATAAATTAGTGGTAGTTGATCTCACTTTAGAATAACGTACCTGTCTCGTGCTGTTTAATGATCCTGATGCCAGTTTCAAACGCCGTCATTTCAAAGTGATAAATAAAATAACAAATTAAAATTACGCTTGCGGATCCCTGGTGAATATACATGCTCTGTTATCTGTTTATTTTCTTCCTTTTGTTTGCTCCACCTCCCGTTTTCCCTCCTTTTTGTCCAGTCTTCATCCGCTGTCGCGTGTGATGTCGGATATGCGTGCACGCACGCGTCGTAGTAAATCGCCTCCAGTAGAAGCTTCTTACGTCCGTAGATATAAATGGTTTTTTTTAAAAAGATGAGAAGCGACTTCACGTCCTCATCGTCAAAATTACCTCTTTTTTTTCAAGGTGAGGTTAAATAAACCGCAGATGATATGGGATACTATTCATAGGTTTACTCCTTCCACCTTCATAACGCTCCAAACTCCCCCTGCCCTCCCATGATGCATTGTGTTCTCCTACTCTCTCCAGACTTTGACTGACAGTTTTGTAATTACAGTGTATCAAATGCAAACAAATAAATAAATGAAACAACGCCGCTCAGCCCGATTGTTTTGGGTAAAACTCTGAAAAACGTGTCAGGTGACGTGTCAGGTGGCTCCGCCCCGTGTGATTGGACCACGTGATTGGACGCTTCCCATACTGTGAAACCATTACACCAAACACTAGGCACACACACACACACACACATCTTTATTTCCCCACAAATCTGCATCAGTTAATCAGCGTCTCTGCACGCTGCGTGTTTACTGTACTCCCCGACGCTTCCCGAACGCGTTCCCTTAAACCACTAACGTCGGTTAACGGCGTTCGTCGCTTCTGTAGCTTCAGCTGTTGTTTGAGCTTCAGCATCTGGTGCTCACGCTGAATGAGGATTAGAAAACTCATTACACGGACGCGGCTGCCAAATATGTTCGATGCTTTAGTTATGTTTTTTTTGCGTGCGTGCATACCACATTCATACATTTGAATTTAGCGTGTTTGTGTGTGTGCGTAAACTCAACCAAACCAAAGTGGCATTTTTCTGCAGAAGGCTCCACGTGCACGTTAAACCAGATCCTGACGCTCCGCTATCTATACAAATGTGACCGTTAATCCCACATGATTTTTTTAGATCCCATCTGTGATTTCCATCATAATAAGCCACACTGTGCGCGCGTGCGTCTGACAAACGATTTTCTGACATCAAACGGCGGATAATTAGTTTGTGTTTATCAGGAAAATAAACCCGACTCATTATAGTCACAGAATTGATTATTACGCGTCCTGGACCGGCATGAGAAGCAGCGGCTGCGTCCCACTGTAAGGCACGCGCTGTCCCGTAATTGTTTATGTTAATTCCTCAAAGTGGATAATCACATAAAACATATAATTGCCGTATACAGAAACGGCTAAATTACAATTATTGTCAAGGCGAAGGGAATTATAAGAAGTTATGTTGCCTCGGTGATAAACCAGCGCAAGAAGGTGGCATTTAACTAAAAAAGATGAGACAACAGTTTTGCCCCGATACTGTAAGTAAAAGCTGTGTTGTAGGAGCCGTAATTGATTCCACCCATTGCCAGTAATAGAATAACGTACGCTTTACTACAGTACGGCTGATTTGTTGATGCATTAGGGCCATTCGGTAAATGAGCAGGGTAAAACTAATCGCGGGGTAAATGCCGGGCATTGGTGAAACTAACATGGTTAAGTGCAGCGCAGTAAACTATAAATGTAGAATGCCGGTTAACTAAATACTCTTAAGCCTTTCCCGCAAATCGTTTAGATATTTTCTGGAGATTTATAATCCCGAAACCCAAGAAATTAATGAGTCTGTGCACTTTTCCCGTTGAGACATTACATGCAGCCACCTAATTGAAGCAGGTAGGAATTTATAGCGTGTGGCGTGCTGTGCTGTGCTGTAAGCCCCAGAGTATTTGCAGCAGCCATACGTTCCCTCCCACCAGGATTGCTGTGTTTTTTATTATTTTTTATACGCAGGGTAAAAATAGAACTGACGTTTGGATACGTTTGCTTCAGTAAGAAAGAGAAGAATCTATGAAATATTAAAGCGAGATCTATTTTTATTTTTTTTTTATCCGTTGGACCCTCTGGGTCCAGGTTTTTGTTCCAACCATTCTATTAATGAAGCTCCTTAGGAAGTGGATTATTTAGTAGAATCAGGTGTGTTATTGCCTGGTTGGAACAAAAACCTGCACCCACAGTGGCCCTTTCAGAACCAGGATTGGACCCCCCTGAGTTTCGTAGGACGCCTCGAACCCTCCAAGACCGGGATGAAAGTCATTGAAATGAAAGCTCCGGATTGTGGATTGGAGAGGTGATGGGTTCACGTACGTTTTGAGCGTCGCCCAGCTTCGGCGACATATTATAAAAAAAAAAACTGATGGATTGACCTGAATCTGAATCTGTACGGAATTGTTATTGTATTGAGCAATTATGGCACAGGTGTCCAATCCTGATCCTGGAGAGCTACTCTAGGTCCAGGTTTTTGTTCCAACCAAGCAGTAACACCTGATTCTATTGATGAAGACCCTTAAAGAAGTGGATTATTTAGTAGAATCAGGTGTGTTACTGCCTGGTTGGAACAAAAACCTGCACCCACAGTGGCCCTTTCAGAACCAGGATTGGACCCCCCTGAGTTTCGTAGGACACCTCGAACCCTCCAAGACCGGGATGAAAGCCATTGAAATGAAAGCTCCGGATTGTGGATTGGAGAGGTGATGGGTTCACGTATGTTTTGAGCTTATACTTGTAAAACAACCTGATGGATTGCCTGAATCTGTACAGAATCACTAATTTTGCCTTTAAGGCAATGGGGGGGGGTTCAATCCTGATCCTAGAGGACTACTGCGGGTCCAGGTTTTTGTTCCAACCAAGCAGTACCACACCTGATTCTACTAATGAAGGTCCTTAGGAAGTGGGTTATTTAGTAGAAGTGTTATTGCCTGGTTGGAACAAAAACCTGCACCCACAGTGGCCCCTTCAGGATCAGGATTGGACCCCCCCTAAATTACGGGGTCGAACCGTTCAAAACCGGGACCTTGCATCGCCCCATTCTGTCTCACCCGTGACTTATGCAGAAATTGCCTGGATGGGGAAGGCTTTATTCTGATCATGGCTCCAAGGTTTTACTAAACCGTGCAAGCGACGATTTGACGTCCATCTTGTAGCGGCGTGTATTGAGTGTGTTTACAAGTGTTATTTATTTATTTATTTATTTACCGCCAGTCGTCAGCAACCGGTCCGTCAGCACAGAACAATCTGTCCTCCCGTTTTTCAGACGAGCTTCACCTATCGCGGCGCGGCATAAAGAGGCGGTTGATAGCACGTGGTGGTTTTTATCTCTTTATGAGCTCCTATAGGGAAAGGCTGCGCGGAAATTGGTTCTACCGCTATCAAAGAGCAGAGACTGCTAGGGTAAGGGATAAAAAGGGTGGGAAAAAATCTGTCGACGTTCACTCTTTCTATATCCCTCCTTCTATCCCTTCATCTTTCTTTCCTCTCACTGTTTTTTTTTTCCTTTTATATTCCGGTCTTGCTTCTTCCCTTCCAAACACTGAATCATCCAACCACCATTTTTTATTTTGTTTTTTTTGGTCCACAGTACTTGGAACTAATGCTGTTTCTATAATAATCCACCCGTATTATTCCATGTGTGACAATATATACTTATATACTTGTTTCAGTGTTGTGAATAGACACAATTGTGCATTTATATATATATATATATATATATATATATATATATATATATATATATATATATATATATATATATATATATATATATAGATAGATAGAATTATTACATTTTATTATTACAAAAAGTCAATATTCAGATGCAGAGGGAAGTCAGAAAAAGTCATTAGTGTCATTTCTAACTAAATTGTGGTTGCTCAATTATTTGGTGATACTTCTTTTGAGATTGTCAGATTTCAAGAAAATTAATAAAAATTAAATAAACGTATTTGAACATTAGTCCTGGGCACTGGCAGCCATCTTGGTTTTGACCTCTAACTGCCCTCAGGGGTCAAATCTGACTTCCCTCAATATCTGAGAAATTAACCTCATAGTGTATACTAACTATTTTAGACGTTTCATAATCCTAATGCTGGCTAATCCACTGTACTATTTCCAAGGTGGGTCATAAAGCAAATCGATTGTTTATTAATTTCCAGTGTTTAAAGCGTTTAAAGACAATAAGTGATGTGGTGTCACGTTGTGATTCAACGTCTTAAGACACGCTAGCATTTTCAGTCTTATTTCTGATAAATGGTACGCCCAAATTGTACTGAGCACAGTTCCCATGTGTCACATGTTGTTCTAAAGCCCACGCTATTGGCTATCAGATTTGAATGGTTTCATCATGGGAAAATTCCATTGGCTCACACTGCTGTCAATCGAACTATAGGAGGTCAAATATTTGTAATCAGTTCTCATTGGCTTTTAAGATGCCATGCTTTGATTGGCTAATGTCAATTGATTTAAAACATCTTCAAGATCATAATTGTCGCGTTATTTGCACATAAAAACCAACAAGGATGCGGCGTGTCTTAAGTCGTCAGTGATTGACACCAGAAATAGTTTCTCCTTCTTCTTCCTTCTTCTGGAAAAGCTCACTGAGCACTTTGGTTGTTCTAGAACTCTCTTTGCGAGCCGACATGTCTAACTGCCCCTCCCCACTGGGCTGCCCGACCCACTTCTCAGGCTCCCCGGGGATGAAGATCTACATCGACCCCTTTACCTACGAGGACCCCAACGAGGCCGTACGCGAGTTCGCCAAGGAGATCGACGTGTCCACCGTCAAGATCGAGGAGGTCATCGGCGCAGGTAGGTGCAGCGCGGTGCGGAGTGTTTCTGTGTCTAGGGGTTAACCTGGATCTGTCCAAGGTCAGGATAACCAGCCCCCCTCCCCTTTTTTTTTTTTTTTTTGGCGGCGACGTCAGATGGGAACGTGTCAAGGGCCCATGTCAAGCCGCATATGGGCCAGCTACCCTGGGACCTAATGGCATTAGAAATAACTCAAGCCTTGAGGCCTATTCCCAGCGCTTCTGTTTCTGGATCCTATTAGCGTTGCTCTCTGACATGTTCTACCTCTACATCCCCCCCCCTTTTCACTTACTCCGCATTTGATACGGTTTTTGTTTTTCCCGAATTCTTACCTTTTATTGCTCGAAGGAGTATTCTAAGAAACATTTGCGCCCTTAAAATATCTCCGGCGCGCAGCCCGCGTGGTTTTCCTTCCTTCTTTGCGGCGGGGAGCGCTTGCTGATAACAGTGTGTGTTGATTCATACAGACACTAAAATACCTCCGGTAATGAGACCGGGCCTAGAATAGCTCCTGCCGAACCGGCCTCCTCGGCGAGCCAGGTGTGAGGACAGGATAGGGGTAAGGATGCAGGGGACCGGCTAATTAAAGATTTCCGTTTTTTGGGGGTTTTTTTTTGGTGATTTCGCTGTGTGGCGTCTCCACAGGAGAGAAAGGTGGTGATAATTAATCAAACAAATTCCAGATATTTGCAAGACAGGGCTCCCCCCCTCCCTTTTCATGTTGTCTGATATTTACAGTAAAGCCACTTGTCTTGTTGGATCCATGAGTCAGGAGAGAAACGGTTATAATGAACTCATGTAACATCAGAATTACTATACAATTCCTGTTCACATAATCTAGTGCACATCTGTTCATCCTATTACTTAACGTTTTCCATTTTTTACCCATTAAAGGTTTTTTTCAGATAGTTTTACCTTGTACGATATGAGGATCTAAAGCCAAATCTGTGTACATCTGTGTGCAAATGAAATTGACTTGACTATATTACACTGCAAAAACTGGAATCTTAACAAGTGCAAATATCCAGTTTTTGGTACAATTAATCCAATAGTGAGTAGAATTATCTCATTCTACCACCACTACCATCATTGATTTTTCTTGAAACAAGACCTAATTAGCAATCAATTAATACAAAAATTAAATTAGCAAAATTATCTGCCAGTGGGAATAAGTTTTTTCTATATTATAATATTGAACCAACTGTACCAAAAACAAGATATTTTCACTTCACAGTTTTTGCAGTGCAGCCCTTTAGTTAATCTATGAACAGTTCATTTGCATAAGCATCACATATGCATCATTTACTCTACGTAGAGGTATCTTCATAAGTTCTAAGCGAGTAGATTTCTACCTAACGAGCTTTTGTCATTAGGTGAGTTCGGGGAAGTGTACAAGGGCCGCTTGAAGCTGCCCGGCAAGAGGGAGATCTACGTGGCCATCAAGACCCTGAAGGCCGGCTACGTGGAGAAGCAGAGGCGAGACTTCCTGTCTGAGGCGTCAATCATGGGCCAGTTCGACCACCCCAACATAATCCGTCTGGAGGGGGTTGTCACCAAGAGCCGGCCGGTCATGATCGTCACCGAGTTTATGGAGAACGGCGCCCTCGACTCCTTCCTCAGGGTGAGGGATTTGTATTTTTACAGGTTTAAGCACTAAATCACACGGAGCTGCAGACTGTCGGCGTACGGACGCTGATCACACTTCAGACCTCTGAGCTGTGTGGAAATCCTTGGATAAATAAAAAATAGAAGTACAAATACACCTTTTATATGAGTCAAAGGAAGTATTACCTGCTGAATATAGAAGTACTACCTACTTAATATACAATAATAAAGTACATTGCAAAGACTGAAATCTTAAAAATATATATTTTTGGTACAATTAGTCTAATATTGAGTAGAATTATCCGATTTCAGAATTTTTAATCTCATCATTTTTTAATAACTTTCCTTGTGTGAAGGTTTCAGTTTGACATTAGGAGTTTTTCAGTAGATTATTATAATATATATATTATTTTTTAATAATAAAAAAAATCAATTAATAAATATTGATAAAAAATGTATTACATTGATTGACATTGATCATTATTGATAATTTTTGTTAAAAGGCGTTTTACACTATAATTTAGCTTATTTTATTTTTTCCTTGATTTTAAACAATTCAATCTACTTTTTTCAACTTTTACTTTCACTTATATGAAAGTATATAATTTTACTCGATATTGGACTAATTGTTTTAAAAAAACAAGATTCCACTTGTTAGGATTTCAGTTCTCGCATTGTATTAAAGAAAAATTATTTATTTATGAGTTTTCAGCAATGTGACTGATATTAATTCAATACTAATAGTTAATGTATAAGCAGCTTTTTAATTATTGTAGCACACAGGTAAATCTGACATGGTTCTGTTGCATAAATTTTAAATAAAACTTTACGTCTCTTGAGGGAAAATTCTTGTAATTGCTGAAAACTGTGAAACACGACAAGGAGACATTCCTAATTATAAGCACACCATTAGTTTAACATAAGAAAATTGTGTATATCTGTATAGCAACTTGTAAGTAAAGCTGTAAATAAAACTTAGCTTATGACGTAAAAATACTCTTAAATTGAAACTTCTACTTGAGTAAATTGTACTAGTTACTTGCCTGCGTACATCCAGGGTGAACAGAAGCTCGCAATGAGACGCAAATTGGAAAAGCAATTGTTAAACAATCCCAGAAAAAGACATTTATTCCGAGAATCCCTCTGAATACAAATTGGATTCCGCCTGTAAACCCGGCGCCTGGCCCCACGGAGAATTCCTTTCATAACAAGCAGCGTGATTTTAATCATTCTTATTTTCACATTTCCGCGCCGGCGTCGGCCTTTAATTTCTCTAATAACGCCTCCAGCGATTAACGCACTCCTCGCTCTTCCTGTTATATCCAGGATTGAGCAGACGTACGTAGTTTAATCAATATTCAACTCGCTTTTTTTCCCGTTTTTTTTTTTTTTTTCGTCCCCCCCCCCTCCCTCCTTCAATCTCATGGATTGCTGTTCTCTTCCACTTTGATGGGGGGGGGGTTTAAAGGGGCCCTTTGAAGTCGGCTTTGCTAACCGCCACATCCGACTTGTGTTCCCATCGATCTCCCTTACCCTCTTATTTGTTCCTGCGTTTCGGGGGGTTCAAAGCTCGCCGCGCCGCTCGCACGGGGGGGCGGGGACGGCGTGCGGCGTGCACGGGCCGTTAAAAGAGAGGAATACCTGCACGCCCCGACGGTACAACGATCCGACGCCGCGCGGCGAGAAGCATCGACCTCAGGAATCCATTTTGCTTATCTAATACAAGTATACGCTTCCTCTGGATTTGAAAAGGCGAGGAACGGCTGGGGGCGTCGATCCAGGCGTAAATAAGACGTGAAGTAAAACAAAGAGGGGAAAAAGCGGGTGAAAACAAAAACAAAAAAAAAAACTAAACTGAACCAAATGAGCGTAATTGCTTTCTTTGAAGGAAATGAAGCTTCATATCGAGTAGAGAATCGAAATTGCAGATAAGGCGGCGTGTCACTTGAGAACTCACTAGGCTGCAAAAAAAACGGAAAACTGGATGTGGAGTAGTGGCACGCTCCTCACGGCTGTGCTGTTGCATTATGCAGGGGAACGTTCACAGATGTTCACAGATGTTTCTCAGACATCGGAAAGAGTCACCAGCAAAACATCAGCAACTAAACTGCTGCCTGTCGACCAGAGTGACTTCTTTTCTAAATAGCAGGTTTATGCATTCAATTTACACATTACACCAGCTTTACAATTGTTTTAAGTGACTTATATTCAAAAATAATATTGAAAAAAAGATGTACAACAGCATAAATCTGTATCTTTTTGGTTTGGAATTGACATTAACCTAAAATAACTAAAACAAATAACGTGTGCGAACTCACATACCTGTCATAGGTTTTTTATTCTACATGCTCTCTGTGCTCTGGAACACTGGAAGACAATAATAATAATAATAATAATAATAATAATAATAATAATAATAATAGTAATAATAACAATAATAATTAACAGTAAATCAGCATTAAAAACTCAATAGCTTCCACAGGTCGTGATAATTAACTCAACTAATTTTTGAGTTAATGCATGAAAATAACACATTACATAGTTTGCAAGTAATGCAATGTAGGTTACAAGTAGCAGCAGCTTAGAAAAATAAAAGACTTCTTCTACTCCCAGTGCTTCTCAGACCTTTCCCCTGGCATTTATGTGAGTTTTTAACCTCAACATGAACATCTGCAGCTGCACGATTTCCCCTTACAACACTGACAAAAAAAACTCAGAAGGAAAAAAGAAAAGCATGGCAGCAAAATGCTATCCTTCAAAATAAAAGTATGAGCTTCACTGCCTTGTTTATAATACAGAGAAACAATCATAGCACGACGTAACATGGAAAATATTTTCTACAATTAGTCAATATTGAGCAGATTTTTCTTATAACACTGACAGATAATTTTGCTTTTTTGTTTTTTTTCTGATTTGGGTTCATTTGGTTTTGTTTTCTGAACCCCTATAAGGTCTTCAGGTCTGTGAGTTCCATTTTCAGTATTTTTCTTAATAAAAATTATATTAATAATTCAATTTTTATTGAAATTGATAGAAAAAAATATGTTTCTAAGGCAGATTTTGTGTAAACTGACCTGAGAATGTCACATTTCTAATGAAATTCAAATAACTAATAGACTATAGCTTTGGAGTTCATTTGTATTTTTGTTGATATTTATCCAATTGTGGTTCTTTTATGATGCATTTCCCAATTTTATTTTAATGAAACCAATAAAAAATGAATAAACAAGCAACATTTCCATTCATAAATGTGATTTAACTGGTTTATCTGCTGAGTATTTTAACAAAAAATGGGTTTTATTATGTTGTATTAAAGGCCCCATAATGCAATGAGTCCATCAGACCCAGTAGAAAACAACAAAGCCTTAAAAGAAAGATTAAATCAAGAAAACATCTTGAAATGAGCATCATTATCTACTGAAAACATTTCCTCTTGTTGGGATTCCAGCTTTTACGGTGTAGGTTTAACACATCTGGTCCTCGTGCCAAGAATTACAAAGCGCGAGCGTGCTTTTAAATAAAGATGGGAAACAATGATTGTACAATGCATTTTTATCTGCCATTCGGCGGCGACCCAAAACAATTATCTCACCGCCGTTAAAGCGGCGATATTAATTCTCCGTAATCGCTCTGTCCTCCGGCTACGCTCCTCGTGCCAAAGATAATATCTGAAACGCGCTTTCCTCCTCGGTGTGCGTTGTCCCGCAGCAAAACGACGGCCAGTTCACGGTGATCCAGCTGGTGGGAATGATGCGCGGGATCTCGGCCGGGATGAAGTACCTGTCGGAGATGAACTACGTGCACCGCGACCTGGCCGCACGCAACATCCTGGTCAACAGCAACCTGGTGTGCAAGGTGTCCGACTTCGGGCTGTCGCGCTACCTGCAGGACGACAGCTCCGACCCCAGCTACACCAGCTCTCTGGTGAGTGCCCGCCGCTGGTTGACCTATATTCTAGCTTTCATCATGAAGAGCGTCATCGTCCTGCATTCATCTCGCCTAAAAAACAGAAAATACACTGAAATAGAGCTGCAACGATTCAATGAGTCAATGAATTACATTAATTATCAACTTTTAATAATCTATTTATTAAGTGAATGTCCATGTCTCTGGTTCCAGCGTCTGTTCTCTGATTATTTCCTGGTTTCTTTATTCTTCTATAATAGTAAACTGATGATCTTTGGGTTGTGGAAACTGAAAATATACTGAAATAGAGCTGCAACGATTCAATTAGTCAATTAATCAATTAAGCATGTTAATTATCAACCAATAATAATCTATTAATGGATTTGAGTCATTCTTTTTAAGATGTGAATGTCCATTAACTGGTTCTTCTGGTTTCTTTATTCTATAATAGTAAACTGATGATCTTTGGGTTGTGGAAACTGAAAATATACTGAAATAGAGCTGCAACGATTCAATTAGTCAATTAATCAATTAATAATTATCAACCATTTTGGTAGCCTAATAATGGATTTGAGTCAATTTAATGATAAAATGTCCAGATTCTCTGGTTCCAGCTTCTGTTCTCTGATTATTTCCTGGTTTCTTTATTCTTCTTTAATAGTAAACTGATGATCTTTGAGTTGTCGAATCTTCAGCTTTGGGAAACACTGATTGACATTTTACACCATTTCATGAACCGATCGACTAATCGATTAATATTTCACTGATCTGTTGATGAATCAATATTAAAATATTCTTTAGTTGCAGCTCCAATATTCAAGTGTTTCTCTCTATTTAAAAACTTGGAGCAACAGGGTGCAGACTTGCATCTCAGTAAAAAAACACAAACAAGGATAAGAACGGTTAGGATGATTAGTTGAATAATCGATTAATTGGCAACTGTCAATTGATTGATGACCACTGAATAACCAATTTTAGTCATTTTTAAGAAGAAAATGTCCAAATTTCCTTAAAATCGGACTATTTTCTGGTCTCTTTAGTCTTCTGTCATAATAAACTGATGATCTTCAGGTTGGGGATTGTTGGTGTTGTTGGAGTTGATCCAAAATTCAAGTGTTTCTCTGGGAATGATTTAATACTTGGAGCAACAAGATAGAACAATTAGGATGATTAGTCAATTAATCAATTAAATGCCAAATGTCACGTTAATTGATGACTATTGTGATCATTGATTAACCAATTTGAGTCACTTTTAAGAAGAAAATGTCCAAATGACCTCAAATCTGATTATTTTCTGGTTTCTTTGTTCTTCCATAAGAGTAAACAGATGATCTTTGGGTTGTGGATTGTTGGTCTGGACGAACAACAAAGAACATTCTAGGTTGAATCTTCAGCCATTTTATGAACCAAACAACTACCTGATTAATTGTTTCAGTAATCGATGGATTGATCAACTATCAAAATAACCGTTAGTAGCAGCTCTACTAAAACCATCAGCTGTCAGATCGGTCTCATTCTCTTTGGAGATCCTACAAACCTTTCACCTTCACGGCGCCTTTCATTCTATATGCGCCATCTCTCGTTTCTCCACCCCCCACCCCCAAACCCTCCCCCCTCCTCCTCCATGCTCTGCAAGTCACGGACCGGAGGTCTGTCACATCTTCATTAGCGTGGAGACAAGCCTCCTCTGGGAAAGGCTCCTCTCGGCTCGTTGACATGCCCGGAGTGCAGAGAAACCAAAGGGCATCGCGGCCTCTCAAACTGACAGCTCCCCCCCCCATCCATCCCATCCTTTAAACCCCCCCACCACCACCACCCGCCCCTCATCTCTTTCGCTCCTCATTCATTATTACTGGGGCATCATGGGAGGCTTTGGCTCCTCATTAACTCCTCCACACTACAGATCTGTAATTATTAGCAGCCATCGTTAGTTCATCTTTCCGCCTCTCCTCTCTCCTAATTCAAAACACACTCGTACGCCCTCACAAACACACACTTCGCAGGTCATTAGGACCCCCGGCATTCCCGAGTGTGCGAGCGTGCCGCTTTTTTTTTTTTTTTGAGTTTGCGTGTGAGAGCAAAAATAAGCGGCGTTGTGCACATGCACAGGCACGCATGTTGCGTACGTGTGGGTGGGTGTCGAGTACCACCTCATTGACTCGCTGTTTGAGGGTTCAGTGCAAATCGTCTTGTTTTCCTGCTGATGCATTTTGATGATGACAGAACCGTTTCATCGCGGATGAAGGTTCTGCTACAATCCCAAGTCCAATGAACTCTATGAACAATATGGATGTACTTACAACAGCTTTACAGTTGTCTTTACCATAATATTCCATCCTTCGGTTCAGTGAACCGTGTCCTGAATTGTCATTTTTTGTGAGTCAGCAGCAAGGCAGCAGCAAAGGATTTCAGGAAAAAAGATTTCTTTGGCAGTTATTGCGATTTCATGCACAACACAGTCAGTCAGAGTCTTATATCACACTATTAAAACAATAAATGCAATAACTCTAATGTAAGAATGACAATTAAAATCAAGAGATAGCATGTGGTATAACCCTAAAAATTCAGTACCAAATAGTTTAAGTTTAAAATGAAAAAATAATCATACTAGTTTTATACTAGTTATAGGTGGATACATATTTATCATTATTTTTCGGGTTACACCATTTAACATTCTGCGTCAAAAAAATGATTTGTTCTGAGTGTTTTTTGTAGAAAAAATGGACTTTCAAATGACCTAGAACCATCATGAACACAGGAGGTAAATTGTGAGACACCTGATGAATGCTTTTAATTTGGAATATGAAGAAGTTTTTGACTTTCTAATCTCACCAACCATGACTTGTTACTGACCCAAGGACTGATTTGAAATGTAGGTAAATAATATAATAGACAGCGTAAACCATTTAAATATGTTTGACTTTGTTAACTATTTTAAAATGAAACTTGAATCCAAACATCAGATGAACTCAGCTTTGTCCGTCACTCTAAACACTAATGAATCAGAGCTGATGTGCAGCTTTGTATTCTGAAAAATGCTCATGTGACGGAAATGTGGGTAACATAAGAGAATTGGGAATCACCCGCTTATATTCACAAATTGTGATGCCTGATGACTTTGCAGCAAAACTGTCCCTCAAGAGTGAAAACTGTAAAGGAAACTCCTCTCCTATCATTCTCAGGTTTTCTATAGCTCAGCAGGTATGACACATGTTTGGGGACTCACCAGTTGTAGGTTCAATCCCCGCTTCCAACGTTTAATGTCAGTAACCGAAATGAATGTTTGAAGCTCAAAGAAAGTTCTGCAGACAGAAGCTTGTAGGGTTCAAAACTTGGTGACTTTTAAAGTCCTACAGCCAAAGTAAAGAAGATAAAAGCCCCTGGAGAACATGGAATTGTATTAAAAGGACTTGTGGCATAAGTGGTTAGACCTCTGCCCCTAAAGACTGCTGATGCTTGTTCAAATCTGTCTCTTGGAGTTCTGAGGCTCTGTATTTAAAATGCCACCACCACCTAATGTTAAGAAGATATTAAGAAGATAAGAGCCCCTGGAGAACAGACCTTCATTTGGGGAGGACTTGTGGCGACGGTGGTTAGTTCTGTGCCACTAAAGCCTGCTGATACTGGTTCAAAGCTTTTGGAATTCTGAGGTGCTGTGTGGAAGAAGCCAGCACCTGAAATAAAAAAGGAGAATGTTTATATGCAAAATACTGCAGGATGATCTTGTGTATGCAACATAGGAGAGTATGATAATTTTTTGAGATATCTACTTTATTATCTCATAATATAGTTCATACTATACTATGCAGCATAAAAAAAGGTCATACTATAGTATGTGGCTCAAAAAAAGATCAAAATACTGTGTTTTACACAAAAGGTCATTTTATTACTATTACTACTATGTGGCTCAAATAAGGTAATTCTGTAATACCTGCAATATCTGTATGTTGCTCACACTATACTATGTTGCCCAAAAAAGGTCATACTATAATATGTCGCCCAAAATAGGTCATACTATACTATGTCGCTCAAAAAAGGTCATACTATACTATGTCGCTCAAAATAGGTCATACGTTAGTATGTCGCTCAGAAAAGGTCATACTATACTATGTCGCCCAAAAAAGGTCATACTATACTATGTCGCTCAAAAAAGGTCATACTATACTATGTCGCCCAAAATAGGTCATACTATACTATGTCGCTCAAAAAAAGTCATACTATACTACGTCGCCCAAAATAGGTCATACTATAGTATGTCGCTCAGAAAAGGTCATACTATACTATGTCGCCCAAAATAGGTCATACTATAGTATGTCGCTCAAAAAAAGTCATACTATACTATGTCGCTCAAATGAGGTCATACTATAGTATGTCGCCCAAAAAAGGTCATACTATATTATGTCGCTCAAAATAGGTCATACTATTCTATGTCGCTCAAAAGAGGTCATATTATACTATGTCGCCCAAAATAGGTCATACTATACTATGTCGCTCAAATGAGGTCATACTATAGTATGTCGCCCAAAAAAGGTCATACTATACTATGTCGCCCAAAAAAGGTCATACTATACTATGTCGCCCAAAAAAGGTCATACTATACTATGTCGCTCAAAAAAGGTCATACTATACTATGTCGCCCAAAATAGGTCATACTATACTATGTCGCTCAAAAAAAGTCATACTATACTACGTCGCCCAAAATAGGTCATACTATAGTATGTCGCTCAAAAAAAAGTTATACTATTCTATGTCGCTCAAATGAGGTCATACGTTAGTATGTCGCCCAAAATAGGCCATACTAGACTATGTCGCCCAAAAAAGGTCATACTTATGTATGTCGCCCAAAAAAGGTCATACTATATTATGTCGCTCAAAATAGGTCATACTATTCTATGTCGCTCAAAAGAGGTCATATTATACTATGTCGCCCAAAATAGGTCATACTATACTATGTCGCTCAAATGAGGTCATACTATAGTATGTCGCCCAAAAAAGGTCCTACTTATGTATGTCGCCCAAAAAAGGTCATACTATTCTATGTCGCTCAAATGAGGTCATACTATACTATGTCGCTCAAAAAAAGTCATACTATACTATGTCGCTCAAAATAGGTCATACTATAGTATGTCGCTCAGAAAAGGTCATAGTATACTATGTCGCTCAAAATAGGTCATACTATAGTATGTCGCTCAAAAAAGGTCATACTATACTATGTCGCCCAAAATAGGTCATACTATAGTATGCCGCTCAAAAAAAGTCATACTATTCTATGTCGCTCAAATGAGGTCATACTATACTATGTCGCTCAAAAAGGTCATACTATTCTATATCGCCCAAAATAGGCCATACTATACTAATGTCACCCAAAATAGGTCATACGTTAGTATGTCGCTCAGAAAAGGTCATACTATGATATGTCACTCAAATGAGGTCATACTATACTATGTCGTCCAAAAAAGGTCATACTATACTATGTCGCCCAAAAAAGGTCATACTATACTATGTCGCTCAAAAAAGGTCATACTATACTATGTCGCTCAAAAAAGGTCATACTATACTATGTCACCCAAAAAAGGTCATACTATACTATGTCGCTCAAATGAGGTCATACTATAGTATGTTGCCCAAAAAAGGTCATATTATACTATGTCGCCCAAAATAGGTCATACTATAGTATGTCGCTCATAAAAGGTCATACTATATTATGTCGCTCAAATGAGGTCATACTATAGTATGTCGCCCAAAAAAGGTCATACTTATGTATGTCGCCCAAAAAAAGGTCATACTATACTATGTCGCTCAAAATAGGTCATACTATAGTATGTCGCTCATAAAAGGTCATACTATACTATGTCGCTCAAAAAAGGTCATACTATTCTATGTCGCTCAAAAGAGGTCATATTATACTATGTCGCCCAAAATAGGTCATACTATACTATGTCGCTCAAATGAGGTCATACTATAGTATGTCGCCCAAAAAAGGTCATACTATACTATGTCGCTCAAAAAAGGTCATACTATACTATGTCGCCCAAAATAGGTCATACTATTCTATGTCGCTCAAAAGAGGTCATACTATACTATGTCGCCCAAAATAGGTCATACTATACTATGTCGCTCAAAATAGGTCATACTATACTATGTGATACTATAGTATGTCGCCCAAAAAAGGTCATACTTATGTATGTCGCCCAAAAAAGGTCATACTATACTATGTCGCCCAAAAAAGGTCATACTATACTATGTCGCTCAAAAAAGGTCATACTATACTATGTCGCTCAAAAAAGGTCATACTATACTATGTCGCTCAAAAAAGGTCATACTATAGGAGGTACATTGTGAGACACCTGAATGCTTTTAATTTGGAATATGAAGAAGTTTTTGACTTTCTAATCTCACCAACCATGACTTGTTACTGACCCAAGGACTGATTTGAAATGTAGGTAAATAATATAATAGACAGCGTAAACCATTTAAATATGTTTGACTTTGTTAACTATTTTAAAATGAAACTTGAATCCAAACATCAGATGAACTCAGCTTTGTCCGTCACACTAAACACTAATGAATCGGAGCTGATGTGCAGCTTTGTATTCTGAAAAATGCTCATGTGACGGAAATGTGGGTAACATAAGAGAATTGGGAATCACCCGCTTATATTCACAAATTGTGATGCCTGATGACTTTGCAGCAAAACTGTCCCTCAAGAGTGAAAACTGTAAAGGAAACTCCTCTCCTATCATTCTCAGGTTTTCTATAGCTCAGCAGGTTTGACACATGTTTGGGGACTCACCAGTTGTAGGTTCAATCCCCGCTTCCAACGTTTAATGTCAGTAACCGAAATGAATGTTTGAAGCTCAAAGAAAGTTCTGCAGACAGAAGCTTGTAGGGTTCAAAACTTGGTGACTTTTAAAGTCCTACAGCCAAAGTAAAGAAGATAAAAGCCCCTGGAGAACACGGCATTCTATTAAAAGGACTTGTGGCATAAGTGGTTAGACCTCTGCCCCTAAAGACTGCTGATTCTTGTTCAAATCTGTCTCTTGGAGTTCTGAGGCTCTGTATTTAAAATGCCACCACCACCTAATGTTAAGAAGATATTAAGAAGATAAGAGCCCCTGGAGAACAGACCTTCATTTGGGGAGGACTTGTGGGGACGGTGGTTAGTTCTGTGCCACTAAAGCCTGCTGATACTGGTTCAAAGCTTTTGGAATTCTGAGGTGCTGTGTGGAAGAAGCCAGCACCTGAAATAAAAAAGGAGAATGTTTATATGCAAAATACTGCAGGATGATCTTGTGTATGCAACATAGGAGAGTATGATAATTTTTTGAGATATCTACTTTATTATCTCATAATATAGTTCATACTATACTATGCAGCATAAAAAAAGGTCATACTATAGTATGTGGCTCAAAAAAAGATCAAAATACTGTGTTTTACATAAAAGGTCATTTTATTACTATTACTACTATGTGGCTCAAATAAGGTAATTCTGTAATACCTGCAATATCTGTATGTTGCTCACACTATACTATGTTGCCCAAAAAAGGTCATACTATAATATGTCGCCCAAAATAGGTCATACTATACTATGTCGCTCAAAAAAGGTCATACTATACTATGTCGCCCAAAAAAGGTCCTACTTATGTATGTCGCCCAAAAAAGGTCATACTATACTATGTCGCTCAGAAAAGGTCATACTATACTATGTCGCCCAAAAAAGGTCATACTATACTATGTCGCCCAGAAAAGGTCATACTATACTATGTCGCTCAAAAAAAGTCATACTATACTATGTCGCCCAAAAAAAGTCATACTATACTACGTCGCCCAAAATAGGTCATACTATAGTATGTCGCTCAAAAAAAAGTTATACTATTCTATGTCGCTCAAATGAGGTCATACGTTAGTATGTCGCCCAAAATAGGCCATACTAGACTATGTCGCCCAAAATAGGTCATACTATACTATGTCGCTCAAAATAGGTCATACTATAGTATGTCGCTCAGAAAAGGTCATACTATACTATGTCGCCCAAAATATGTCATACTATAGTATGTCGCTCCAAAAAAGTCATACTATACTATGTCGCTCAAATGAGGTCATACTATAGTATGTCGCCCAAAAAAGGTCATACTTATGTATGTCGCCCAAAAAAGGTCATACTATATTATGTCGCTCAAAATAGGTCATACTATTCTATGTCGCTCAAAAGAGGTCATATTATACTATGTCGCCCAAAATAGGTCATACTATACTATGTCGCTCAAATGAGGTCATACTATAGTATGTCGCCCAAAAAAGGTCCTACTTATGTATGTCGCCCAAAAAAGGTCATACTATACTATGTCGCTCAAAAAAGGTCATACTATACTATGTCGCCCAAAATAGGTCATACTATTCTATGTCGCTCAAAAGAGGTCATACTATACTATGTCGCCCAAAATAGGTCATACTATACTATGTCGCTCAAAATAGGTCATACTATACTATGTCGCTCAAAAAAAGTCATACTATACTATGTCGCCCAAAATAGGTCATACTATAGTATGTCGCTCAAAAAAAAGTTATACTATTCTATGTCGCTCAAATGAGGTCATACTATACTATGTCGCTCAAAAAAGGTCATACTATACTATGTCGCTCAAAATAGGTCATACTATAGTATGTCGCTCAAATGAGGTCATACTATAGTATGTCGCTCAAAATAGGTCATACTATACTATGTCGCTCAAAATAGGTCATACTATAGTATGTCGCTCAAAAAAGGTCATACTATACTATGTCGCTCAAATGAGGTCATACTATACTATGTCGCTCAAAAAGGTCATACTATTCTATATCGCCCAAAATAGGCCATACTATACTATGTTGCCCAAAAAAGGTCATACTATAGTATGTCGCTCAGAAAAGGTAATACTATACTATGTCACCCAAAAAAGGTCATACTATACTATGTCGCTCAAATGAGGTCATACTATAGTATGTCGCCCAAAAAAGGTCCTACTTATGTATGTCGCCCAAAAAAGGTCATACTATACTATGTCGCTCAAAAAAGGTCATACTATACTATGTCGCCCAAAATAGGTCATACTATACTATGTCGCTCAAAATAGGTCATACTATACTATGTCGCTCAAAAAAAGTCATACTATACTATGTCGCCCAAAATAGGTCATACTATAGTATGTCGCTCAAAAAAAAGTTATACTATTCTATGTCGCTCAAATGAGGTCATACTATACTATGTCGCTCAAAAAAGGTCATACTATACTATGTCGCTCAAAATAGGTCATACTATAGTATGTCGCTCAGAAAAGGTCATAGTATACTATGTCGCCCAAAATAGGTCATACTATAGTATGTCGCTCAAAAAAAGTCATACTATACTATGTCGCTCAAATGAGGTCATACTATAGTATGTCGCTCAAAATAGGTCATACTATACTATGTCGCTCAAAATAGGTCATACTATAGTATGTCGCTCAAAAAAGGTCATACTATACTATGTCGCCCAAAATAGGTCATACTATAGTATGCCGCTCAAAAAAAGTTATACTATTCTATGTCGCTCAAATGAGGTCATACTATACTATGTCGCCCAAAATAGGTCATACTATTCTATGTCGCTCAAAAGAGGTCATACTATACTATGTCGCCCAAAATAGGTCATACTATACTATGTCGCTCAAAATAGGTCATACTATACTATGTCGCTCAAAAAAAGTCATACTATACTATGTCGCCCAAAATAGGTCATACTATAGTATGTCGCTCAAAAAAAAGTTATACTATTCTATGTCGCTCAAATGAGGTCATACTATACTATGTCGCTCAAAAAAGGTCATACTATACTATGTCGCTCAAAATAGGTCATACTATAGTATGTCGCTCAAATGAGGTCATACTATAGTATGTCGCTCAAAATAGGTCATACTATACTATGTCGCTCAAAATAGGTCATACTATAGTATGTCGCTCAAAAAAGGTCATACTATACTATGTCGCTCAAATGAGGTCATACTATACTATGTCGCTCAAAAAGGTCATACTATTCTATATCGCCCAAAATAGGCCATACTATACTATGTTGCCCAAAAAAGGTCATACTATAGTATGTCGCTCAGAAAAGGTAATACTATACTATGTCACCCAAAAAAGGTCATACTATACTATGTCGCTCAAATGAGGTCATACTATAGTATGTCGCCCAAAAAAGGTCCTACTTATGTATGTCGCCCAAAAAAGGTCATACTATACTATGTCGCTCAAAAAAGGTCATACTATACTATGTCGCCCAAAATAGGTCATACTATACTATGTCGCTCAAAATAGGTCATACTATACTATGTCGCTCAAAAAAAGTCATACTATACTATGTCGCCCAAAATAGGTCATACTATAGTATGTCGCTCAAAAAAAAGTTATACTATTCTATGTCGCTCAAATGAGGTCATACTATACTATGTCGCTCAAAAAAGGTCATACTATACTATGTCGCTCAAAATAGGTCATACTATAGTATGTCGCTCAGAAAAGGTCATAGTATACTATGTCGCCCAAAATAGGTCATACTATAGTATGTCGCTCAAAAAAAGTCATACTATACTATGTCGCTCAAATGAGGTCATACTATAGTATGTCGCTCAAAATAGGTCATACTATACTATGTCGCTCAAAATAGGTCATACTATAGTATGTCGCTCAAAAAAGGTCATACTATACTATGTCGCCCAAAATAGGTCATACTATAGTATGCCGCTCAAAAAAAGTTATACTATTCTATGTCGCTCAAATGAGGTCATACTATACTATGTCGCTCAAAAAGGTCATACTATTCTATATCGCCCAAAATAGGCCATACTATACTATGTCGCTCAGAAAAGGTCATAGTATACTATGTCGCCCAAAATAGGTCATACTACAGTATGTCGCTCAAAAAAAGTCATACTATACTATGTCGCTCAAATGAGGTCGTACTACAGTATGTCGCTCAAAATAGGTCATACTATACTATGTCGCTCAAAATAGGTCATACTATAGTATGTCGCTCAAAAAAGGTCATACTATACTATGTCGCCCAAAATAGGTCATACTATTCTATGTCGCTCAAAAGAGGTCATACTATACTATGTCGCCCAAAATAGGTCATACTATACTATGTCGCTCAAAATAGGTCATACTATACTATGTCGCTCAAAAAAAGTCATACTATACTATGTCGCCCAAAATAGGTCATACTATAGTATGTCGCTCAAAAAAAAGTTATACTATTCTATGTCGCTCAAATGAGGTCATACTATACTATGTCGCTCAAAAAAGGTCATACTATACTATGTCGCTCAAAATAGGTCATACTATAGTATGTCGCTCAGAAAAGGTCATAGTATACTATGTCGCCCAAAATAGGTCATACTATAGTATGTCGCTCAAAAAAAGTCATACTATACTATGTCGCTCAAATGAGGTCATACTATAGTATGTCGCTCAAAATAGGTCATACTATACTATGTCGCTCAAAATAGGTCATACTATAGTATGTCGCTCAAAAAAGGTCATACTATACTATGTCGCCCAAAATAGGTCATACTATAGTATGCCGCTCAAAAAAAGTCATACTATTCTATGTCGCTCAAATGAGGTCATACTATACTATGTCGCTCAGAAAAGGTCATACTATGATATGTCACTCAAATGAGGTCATACTATACTATGTCGTCCAAAAAAGGTCATACTATACTATGTCGCTCAAAAAAAGTCATACTATACTATGTCGCCCAAAATAGGTCATACTATAGTATGTCGCTCAAAAAAAAGTTATACTATTCTATGTCGCTCAAATGAGGTCATACTATACTATGTCGCTCAAAAAAGGTCATACTATACTATGTCGCTCAAAATAGGTCATACTATAGTATGTCGCTCAGAAAAGGTCATAGTATACTATGTCGCCCAAAATAGGTCATACTATAGTATGTCGCTCAAAAAAAGTCATACTATACTATGTCGCTCAAATGAGGTCATACTATAGTATGTCGCTCAAAATAGGTCATACTATACTATGTCGCTCAAAATAGGTCATACTATAGTATGTCGCTCAAAAAAGGTCATACTATACTATGTCGCCCAAAATAGGTCATACTATAGTATGCCGCTCAAAAAAAGTTATACTATTCTATGTCGCTCAAATGAGGTCATACTATACTATGTCGCTCAAAAAGGTCATACTATTCTATATCGCCCAAAATAGGCCATACTATACTATGTCGCTCAGAAAAGGTCATAGTATACTATGTCGCCCAAAATAGGTCATACTACAGTATGTCGCTCAAAAAAAGTCATACTATACTATGTCGCTCAAATGAGGTCGTACTACAGTATGTCGCTCAAAATAGGTCATACTATACTATGTCGCTCAAAATAGGTCATACTATAGTATGTCGCTCAAAAAAGGTCATACTATACTATGTCGCCCAAAATAGGTCATACTATTCTATGTCGCTCAAAAGAGGTCATACTATACTATGTCGCCCAAAATAGGTCATACTATACTATGTCGCTCAAAATAGGTCATACTATACTATGTCGCTCAAAAAAAGTCATACTATACTATGTCGCCCAAAATAGGTCATACTATAGTATGTCGCTCAAAAAAAAGTTATACTATTCTATGTCGCTCAAATGAGGTCATACTATACTATGTCGCTCAAAAAAGGTCATACTATACTATGTCGCTCAAAATAGGTCATACTATAGTATGTCGCTCAGAAAAGGTCATAGTATACTATGTCGCTCAAAATAGGTCATACTATACTATGTCGCTCAAAATAGGTCATACTATAGTATGTCGCTCAAAAAAGGTCATACTATACTATGTCGCCCAAAATAGGTCATACTATAGTATGCCGCTCAAAAAAAGTCATACTATTCTATGTCGCTCAAATGAGGTCATACTATACTATGTCGCCCAAAAAAGGTCATACTATACTATGTCGCTCAAAATAGGTCATACTATAGTATGTCGCTCAAAAAAGGTCATACTATACTATGTCGCCCAAAATAGGTCATACTATAGTATGCCGCTCAAAAAAAGTCATACTATTCTATGTCGCTCAAATGAGGTCATACTATACTATGTCGCTCAGAAAAGGTCATACTATGATATGTCACTCAAATGAGGTCATACTATACTATGTCGTCCAAAAAAGGTCATACTATACTATGTCGCCCAAAAAAGGTCATACTATACTATGTCGCTCAAAAAAGGTCATACTATACTATGTCGCTCAAAAAAGGTCATACTATACTATGTCGCCCAAAATAGGTCATACTATACTATGTCGCTCAGAAAAGGTCATACTATACTATGTCACCCAAAAAAGGTCATACTATACTATGTCGCTCAAATGAGGTCATACTATAGTATGTCGCCCAAAAAAGGTCATACTATACTATGTCGCTCAAATGAGGTCATACTATAGTATGTCGCTCAAATGAGGTCATACTTATGTATGTCGCTCATAAAAGGTCATACTATATTATGTCGCTCAAATGAGGTCATACTATAGTATGTCGCCCAAAAAAGGTCATACTTATGCATGTTGCCCAAAAAAAGGTCATACTATACTATGTCGCTCAAAATAGGTCATACTATAGTATGTCGCTCAAAAAAGGTCATACTATACTATGTCGCTCAGAAAAGGTCATACTATACTATGTCGCCCAAAAAAGGTCATACTATACTATGTCGCTCAAATGAGGTCATACTATAGTATGTCGCTCAAATGAGGTCATACTTATGTATGTCGCCCAAAAAAGGTCATACTTATGTATGTCGCCCAAAAAAGGTCATACTATACTATGTCGCTCAAAAAAGGCCATACTATACTATGTCGCTCAAAAAAGGTCATACTATACTATGTCGCTCAAAAAAGGTCATACTATACTATGTCGCTCAAAAAAGGTCATACTATACTATGTCGCTCAAAAAAGGTCATACTATAGTATGTCGCTCAAAAAAAAGTCATACTATCCTATGCCGCTCAAATGAGGTCATACTATACTATGTCGCTCAAAAAAGGTCATACTATACTTTGTCGCTCAAAAAAGGTCATACTATACTATGTCGCTCAAAAAAGGTCATACTATTCTATGTCGCCCAAAATAGGCCATACTATACTATGTTGCCCAAAATAGGTCATACGTTAGTATGTCGCTCAGAAAAGGTCATACTATAATATGTCGCCCAAAATAGGTCAAACTATAGTATGTCGCTCAGAAAAGGTCATACTATACTATGTCGCCCAAAAAAGGTCATACTATACTATGTCGCACCCAAAAAAGGTCATACTATACTATGTCGCTCAAAAAAGGTCATACTATACTATGTCGCCCAAAAAAGGTCATACTATAATATGTCGCCCAAAACAGGTCATACTATACTATGTCGCTCAAAAAAGGTCATACTATACTATGTCGCCCAAAATAGGTCATACTATAGTATGTCGCTCAAAAAAAGTCATACTATTCTATGTCGCTCAAATGAGGTCATACTATACTATGTCGCTCAAAAAAGGTCATTCTATATTATGTCGCTCAAAAAAGGTCATACTATAGTCTGTCGCTCAAAAAAGGTCATACTATCGTATGTCGCCCAAAAAGGTCATACTATAGCATGTCGCTCAAATGAGGTCATACTATACTATGTCACCCAAAAAAGGTCATACTACACCATGTCCATCAAATGAGGGCATACTGTGTCGCTCAAATGAGGTTATACTATATTAAGTCGCCCTTTGACTTCATAAATCAAGAGCCTGCAAGCCTCCAAGAGATAGTGTTGAACTAGCATCAGCAGTCTTCTGGGTCAGGGAACTAACCACCTTTGCCATAAGCCTTCGCTGTGTGAAGATATGTTCTCCAGGGGCTTTTATCATCTTTACTCTAGATGTTGTTCTTTTAAACTGACTTTGATGTGTACCCATGACTAATAACTTCCAGTGAGCGGTACACACTGAGCTGCCCAGTCTGATGGGCCTGTGGACGTTTTTGAGCGACAAAGTATAGTATGACCTTTTTTGGACGACATACTTGAGTGTGATCTTTTTTGAGCA
Source organism: Eupleurogrammus muticus (assembly GCA_036785175.1). NCBI lineage: Eukaryota > Metazoa > Chordata > Actinopteri > Scombriformes > Trichiuridae > Eupleurogrammus > Eupleurogrammus muticus. Next base: position 187,845 of record JAYKQN010000014.1, read on the forward strand.
ACATACATTAGTACTATAGTATTACTAGTAATACTATAGGTCATACTATAGTATGTGGCCCAAAAAAGGCCATACTATCTATGTTGCCCAAAAAGGATTTTTCATCACCTTCACTTTCGGTGTGTATTATTTAAATGCCAAGCCAAAGAAATCCAGGAGGTACACTGGAACCCACCTCAGTTTTATACCAGTTCAGACTACTAATCACCTTCACCACAAGTCAGCTTGGGAACATAACATGTTTTCCAGGAGCTTTTATCACCGTCACCGTCGGTGTTTACTTCACAAATTAAGAGCCTTAGATCTCCAAGAGGTAGATTCGAACTTGCAGCAGCAGTCTTCAGGGTCAGGCAACCAACCACTGTTGCCACAAGCCCTCACCATGCACAGCTGTGTTCTCTAGGGGCTTTTATCATATTTTATTTAGATGTTGCTCTTTTAAACTGATTTTGACTTTGTACCCATGGCTAATACATACTTGAGTATTTTTGAGCCACATACTCTAGTATGATTTTTTTTGAGCATCATACATTAGTACACCATACTATACTATGTCGCTCAAATTAGGTCATACTATACTATGTCGCTCAAAATAGGTCATACTGTACTATGTTGCCCAAAAAAGGTCATACTATACTATGTTGCTCAAAAAAGGTCATACTATAATATGTCGCTCAAAAAAGGTCATACTATAGTATGTCGCCCAAATGAGGTCATACTATACTATGTCGCCCAAAAAACGTCATACTATACTATGTCGCCCAAAAAAGGTCATACTATACTATGTCGCCCAAAATAGGTCATACTGTACTATGTCGCTCAAATGAGGTCATACTATAGTATGCTGCCCAAAAAAGGTCATACTTATGTATGTCGCCCAAAAAAGGTCATACTATACTATGTCGCTCAAAAAAAAGTCATACTATTCTATGCCGCTCAAATGAGGTCATACTATACTATGTCGCTCAAAAAAGGTCATACTATACTATGTCGCTCAAAAAAGGTCATACTATTCTATGTCGCCCAAAATAGGCCATACTATACTATGTCGCTCAAAAAAGGTCATATTATACTATGTTGCCCAAAATAGGTCATACTATAGTATGTCGCTCATAAAAGGTCATACTATACTATGTCGCTCAAATGAGGTCATACTATAGTATGTCGCCCAAAAAAGGTCATACTATAGTATGTCGCTCAAATGAGGTCATACTATAAAATGTCGCCCAAAAAAGGTCATACTTATGTATGTCGCCCAAAAAAAGGTCATACTATACTATGTCGCCCAAAATAGGTCATACTATACTATGTCGCCCAAAATAGGTCATACTATAGTATGTCGCTCAGAAAAGGTCATACTATACTATGTCGCCCAAAATAGGTCATACTATACTATGTCGCCCAAAAAAGGTCATACTATACTATGTCGCTCAAAAAAGGTCATACTATACTATGTCGCTCAAAAAAGGTCATACTATTCTATGTCGCCCAAAATAGGCCATACTATACTATGTTGCCCAAAATAGGTCATACGTTAGTATGTCGCTCAGAAAAGGTCATACTATAATATGTCGCCCAAAATAGGTCATACTATACTATGTCGCTGAAAAAAAGTCATACTATTCTATGCCGCTCAAATGAGGTCATACTATACTATGTCGCTCAAAAAAGGTCATACTATACTATGTCGCTCAAAAAAAGGTCATACTATAGTATGTCGCTCAGAAAAGGTCATACTATACTATGTCACCCAAAAAAGGTCATACTATACTATGTCGCTCAAATGAGGTCATACTATAGTATGTTGCCCAAAAAAGGTCATACTTATGTATCCATCCATCCATCCATTTTCTATCCCGCTTATTCCCTTTCGGGGTCGCAGGGGTCTGCTGGAGCCTATCCCAGCGCATTTTTTATGGCGAGAGGCAGGGGGATACACCCCAGATGGTCGCCAGCCAATCGTGGGGCACACACACCATTCACACACCATTCACACACACACTCACACCTATGGGCAATTTAGATTTGCCAATTAACCTGAGCATGTTTTGTATTGTGGGAGGAAGCCGGAGTACCCGGTGAAAACCCACGCAGACACGGGGAGAACATGCAAACTCCACACAGAAAGGTCCCAGACCCAGGCCCCAAGGCGGTCTTGAACCTGCGACCTTCTTGCTGTGAGGCAACAGTGCTACCCACTGCTCCACCGTGTCGCCCCATACTATGTCGCTCAAAATAGGTCATACTATAGTATGTCGCTCAAAAAAGGTCATATTATACTATGTCGCCCAAAATAGGTCATACTATAGTATGTCGCCCAAAAAAGGTCATACTATACTATGTCGCTCAAATGAGGTCATACTATAGTATGTCGCCCAAAATAGGTCATACTATAGTATGTCGCTCAGAAAAGGTCATACTATACTATGTCGCTCAAAAAAAGTCATACTATACTATGTCGCCCAAAATAGGTCATACTATACTATGTCGCCCAAAATAGGTCATACTATAGTATGTCGCTCAAAAAAAAGTCATACTATTCTATGCCGCTCAAATGAGGTCATACTATACTATGTCGCTCAAAAAAGGTCATACTATACTATGTCGCTCAAAAAAGGTCATACTATTCTATGTCGCCCAAAATAGGCCATACTATACTATGTTGCCCAAAATAGGTCATACGTTAGTATGTCGCTCAGAAAAGGTCATACTATAATATGTCGCCCAAAATAGGTCATACTGTAGTATGTCGCTCAAAAAAGGTCATACTATACTATGTCGCCCAAAAAAGGTCATACTATAATATGTCGCCCAAAATAGGTCATACTATACTATGTCGCTCAAAAAAGGTCATACTATACTATGTCGCCCAAAATAGGTCATACTATAGTATGTCGCTCAAAAAAAGTCATACTATTCTATGTCGCTCAAATGAGGTCATACTATACTATGTCGCTCAAAAAAGGTCATTCTATATTATGTGGCTCAAAAAAGGTCATACTATAGTCTGTCGCTCAAAAAAGGTCATACTATCGTATGTCGCCCAATAAGGTCATACTATAGCATGTCACTTAAAAAGTTCATACTTATGTATGTTGCCCAAAAACGTCATACTATAGCATGTCGCCCAAACATGGTCATACTATACTATGTCGCTCAAATGAGGTCATACTATACTATGTCACCCAAAAAAGGTCATACTACACCATGTCCATCAAATGAGGGCATACTGTGTCGCTCAAATGAGGTTATACTATATTAAGTCGCCCTTTGACTTCATAAATCAAGAGCCTGCAAGCCTCCAAGAGATAGTGTTGAACTAGCATCAGCAGTCTTCTGGGTCAGGGAACTAACCACCTTTGCCATAAGCCTTCGCTGTGCAAAGATATGTTCTCCAGGGGCTTTTATCATCTTTACTCTAGATGTTGTTCTTTTAAACTGACTTCGATGTGTACCCATGACTAATAACTTCCAGTGAGCGGTACACACTGAGCTGCCCAGTCTGATTGGCCTGTGGACGTTTGTGAGCGACAAAGTATAGTATGACCTTTTTGGACGACATACTTGAGTGTGATCTTTTTTGAGCAACATACATTTGTACTATAGTATTACTAGTAATACTATAGATCATACTATAGTATGTGGCCCAAAAAAGGCCATACTATCCTATGTTGCCCAAAAAGGATTTTTCATCACCTTCACTTTCGGTGTGTATTATTTAAATGCCAAGCCAAAGAAATCCAGGAGGTACACTGGAACCCACCTCAGTTTTATACCAGTTCAGACTACTAATCACCTTCACCACAAGTCAGCTTGGGATGATGACATGTTTTCCAGGAGCTTTTATCACCGTCACCGTCGGTGTTTACTTCACAAATTAAGAGCCTTAGATCTCCAAGAGGTAGAAATAGGTCATACTATACTATGTCGCTCAAAATAGGTCATACTATACTATGTCGTTTAGAAAAGGTCATACTATACTATGTCGCTCAAATGAGGTCATACTATAGTATGTCACTCAAAAAAGGTCATACTATACTATGTCGCCCAAAAAAGGTCATACTATACTATGTCCCCCAAAAAAGGCCTTTCATCACCTTCACTTTAGGTGTGGACTTTTTAAATACCAAGCCTAAGAAGTCCAAGATAAAAACTCTTACCAGCATCACCACCTTTGCCACAAGGTGTCTCCATACCAAGCTGTGTTCAGGGGCTTTTACCACCTTTACATGTTGCTCTTTAAAGCACACTTAGATGTGAATCCATGACTAATAACTACCAGTCAGCCATCTTACACACTGAGCTACCCAGTTTGAGAGGGCTGTGGAAGTTTCTTAAAGCTTTCTTTAACATTTGGCTTTCTGACTTTTAAAGGTCAGCACAATGACTGTACCCACAACTGTTGAACCTCCAAACAGGTGTCTTACCTGGTGAGCCATTGAAAACGTGTTTGGAGTGCAGTTCTCTCTCCTTTCCTCTTGTTGTTTTACTTCAGAAGTCAGAGGCTTGAACCCACGACCCTAAAACTTCAGTACGTCCTAACAGCCTGAGCTTAACAGGCTTACTTACTCTCTACTCTTAACTGTGAGCAGCTCACAAAGGGAAAGTTACCGCTGTGTAATGCATCCGATTTTCAGAGCTTTTAAAAAGTGTGCTGCTGCTCCCTGAGCTAACAGTGAGAGTTGGATGGATGTTTTGAGATTTTCAGTTGTTAAAAAAAACAAAAAACAACCCAAGAAAATAATAAAACTTTAACTAATTTGTTCTATAACCTTTTGCAAAGCAAAGCGTGTGTTTGAAATGTCCATACATGTCTAAAATAACCAAAACCTGGGTTGGAAAACGTGTTTGTTTACTGAAATATCAGCCTTTAACTATAATAATATATGAATGGATAGATCGTTGAGGCCAGTTCAGCAGCCTCTGCCCTTCCTCTCCAACCAACACAGTAAAATCATCAAGTGTTGATATCACACTTCAAGTGTGTTTTAAGTGTTTCAGTTGTTTCACGAAACCACTGGGGCTCTTTTGAAAAAAATTATCATAATTGTAAAAACTGTGAGTGTGCAGCATAGTGGCAGCTGTGTGTGTGTGTATGAATACATATGAATATGAATATATTATGCTATGGAAAGTGCCTATTTTAGGATTTGCTTCTGAGGTTTTTCAACACATGCGAAACCTCAGATCAAAAGCAGCACAATCACCTGTGAGTCAGTATTACCTGGGTATGAAAACGGAATGTATCCTCACCCAAGTGCATGTGTACGTGTTTATTTTTATTTTTTTTTCAAGCTCTGGGGCAGAGCGTTGGGCAGAATAAACTCTTACACGCACAAAATACAGTAAGAGCCCTGCGGAGACAAGCGCTTGGCAGAAGGTGGTAGCTCAGTTGTGAACAATCCGTGTCAGAAGAGGTGTGACCTCGCATTGGTTTGGCTGAGAGCTAATTGCTCCCCAGGAAAAGCCTCTTTGTATACTTGACCCCTGCGGCTGAACCTCGCCGATTGGGTCTTATTTAGCAACAAAGAGGAGCGGTGCCCCGGGATGTCTGCGCCGCTGAACCTGCTAATAACGCCGGGTGTAAAAGGTGGGGATTGGATTATAGATTGTTGTTGGCATTTTGATGTTGTTTAATGCAAACAAAGTCTCCTTGAGGGCATTATCTGGGAGAGTCAATAGAGCGGGGCGAGGTTTTGAAGTTTGAACCCCGGTGAGTCATTTGGATGCTAACACATTCAGGTTTGTCGATTGCGTGCTTTTTCCTCTGATGGATATTTTAGAACGTGCACATCAAAGCTGCGGCTGGGCTCCACTCTTGCACTGAGTGTTTCCTTATGATCGCAAAGCATCCAGATTAAATCATGAAAAGAGCAGCTTTCATATCATTCATATCCCACCGCATACTGAGAGGCCGAGTCCATCAATACTCCACTTATGTTATGATCCCTGATTCCCTTTTTTATGTGGAAGATTCAAGCAAGTGTCACGACGAGGCTTCGCACAGTTTTTAAGCCTCAGGCTTATTTTTCAGTTTTCCTGCCCGAAATGACAATAAATATGAAATAGCTCTACAACCACAAGGGTTATGTGAATGTACCGGGATCAAAAGAAACATGTGGGCTGACTTTAAAAGTTTCAGAATCAATTAATGTCAGAGCAAATATAGTTAGATTATTGCAAAATCATATCTAAAATTGTGTTTTACTACAGATAAAAATATTTTATTTAAACTTGAAACAAGACCAAACTGAGCCAACTGAGGAAGAAAAACCTAGCCGACTTATCTGTAATAAGAGTTAAACAATCAATAAATTGTCTCTAAAATCTTAGAAATCACACTGAGAATCATTACAAAACATGAAGAATATATTCTGTAAAATGTTTAAATCCCAAATGAATAATCACACACAGCTCAAATCTAAATTAAATATCTAAACAGCGGTTAGTTGCAGCCCAACTATTGATGTTCACCAGTGTATTGATGATATGGATATTGATGATATATATTGATGCTGTAAGCTGCTGGAGCTGAAGTTTCTCATGCAATATATGCATAAAAACTCAATGCTGCTGCTGACACTTAAGAACAGATGAGAGCAGATATGGTGAAACTTTAGAAATCCTACTAACTGATCATATAACTGTAACATGGAGAATGTCTGGCATAGGCTTTCACATTCACATAGAGTGAGCCTTGCTACAATTTATGGCGAAAATGCATCAAACTAAATATCAGAATTTAAATTGTGTTGATAAGCCAAATAATAAAAAAAAGATAAATCTAATGATAAATCTCTATTTTGTACTTTCTCCCCTATAGTTGAATTACTTAGGCTGCATGTTCAAGCTTTAAATTGCTGGGAAGAAACCTGAGCAGGAGCTGTGATATGGAGCTTTACACCTTAAAAGAAAGTGCTGCTGCAGGATAGCGCTGTGATACATAAGTCTATGGGATTTGAACTTTTAATGATAATAATGATGTTTTGCAGAAACAAAACAGCATGTACAACACAGGGCCATGTGGAAGCTTTTTTTAAAAGCTGAGGATGAGCTGAAAAAAAGAGCAGAGAGACACACAGACACTCCTTGCTTTATAGATAGATGTTTGTGTCTCTTTTGTTTGTATCTTGTGTATTTTGTGTGTTGTACTTTTTTTTATTCTCAGTCAGTCAATAAATTAAAGAAAAAAAAAATACAAAAAACATACAAACTGGGAGACCACACAGATAATGAGTAAAGCGAATCAAACGTTTAACAAACAGCAAAGCAAAGCCACCAATGGCAAAGCTAACAAACTCCAGGCTGCAATCAAACAGAAGAAGAGGAAGTGGGGGGCGGCCATGTCCAACTCTGTTTCACATCAACCAGACGCCGGTTCAGGTGCGACTCGTCCTCCCTGGATGCCGCTGACCCTCTGAAAAACAGGAGAGGAAAACACACAGGAAAACACCTAATGAGCTACAAGCAGGTGGGAGGAAGGTGGGGTGCAGGGGTCCCGTATACGTCCCGTACTGTAATTACTGCCCTTTACTCCGTGACCTATCCGGCCGCGACCCGACGCCAACCAATCAGCGGGCAAGGCTGGCGTGACAGACAAGGCCGGGGGAATCAGGGAAATTAAATTGCGCTGACATGCGGTGATTTACATCGCCATCGACCTCCTCCTCTTCCTCCTCCTCCGGCAAATTAATCACCTCTCTCCCTCTACTGCTTTTTCTAATTTTTCCCCTGCAATTCTGCGGGCACACCAATTACGGCGCCTGCGGCGAGACGCTGGATGTATGGTCGGGAGGACACGCTGGTAATTGTGTTAACCCTGGAAGTGGGTTCACTGTGAGGCGCTGCCGCGGCGGTTTCAAACAGAAGGGGGCTGTCCGCCCCTCGCTGTCGGCCGCTCACCTAAGTCGTGATTAATTAGGCTGGCGGGACAATGCTCTGATCTCGCAGAGGTGATGCGTGCCAACCGATTTAAAAAGGCTCTATAAAAACTGAGTTTCACTGCTGTGGCGCCGCCTGATTACATTTACAGAGGTGTTCACAAGCATGGGTCAGATGTGAATGACCCCCCCCCCCCCTTAGCTCTTACCTGACAGAGGAGAGAAATCATTTTTCAACCCCCCACCCCACCCCCACTCCCAGTCATTCACATAACTCTCTTTATCCACCAATCGATCTAAGAAGCCATCCATCCACACGTCCATTTATCCATTTTTTTTCCTCTTCCGCTTTCCACATCTGTGTCATTTCAAGTCTGTTCCCAGATGAATGAGATATTAACCCGTTCGCGGCGTGGACAGGTCACACAGAGGGAGGGAGGGGGGGATCTGTGTGTGCACCAGCAAAGATACGAGATCAAGCGGTCGATGTGTTTCCAAAAAATCTCGCGTGCATGTGAGTCTAGCGTGTCGAGTCTCTAACAGCTCAGATAAGTGGTGTTACCCCTGGATGGTTCATGCCCACAGGGCTGTCGTGAGGAGAGCAGGTAGGGGTCAGGATTTTTTAATTTTTAATTTTTTTTTTCCTGCTCGTGCCTCAGCTAACGATGTGAAAAGGGTGTCATTGCCTTGCATGTCACACGATGTGTAGTGAATGTCGTGGCCGAGTGGGAATGTATGTGGTTAGTCTGTGTGTGTGTGTGTGTGTGTTTGTTCTCTCGGTTCCTGGGTATACACATTCATGTTCCCCAGGTGCCTTGCCCTGAGTGTGTGTGAGCTTGCGTCACTGAGGCTGAGAGGGGTTGAAAGGCGAGGTCGCACGGAGCCAGCAACAAAGCTCATCCGTCAAATCCCTGTGACCTGAGTGACATTCTCTCAGCTCCGCTCCAGTGCTCGCACTATGTGGACCGCGCTGTTGTTTCTGTCATTTGTCTGTTTTCTATTTGCATCCTTTTTCCCCCCCATCGCTCTCTCCCTCGCTCTCTCTCTGGCTTCAGGCCCACGCACTTTTTTTTTTTTTTTTTGGCTACTCCTTGTAGTGAAATATTTATGCGCTGCGTTTTACATGGACAGAGACTCTAAGTAAACAAGAAGTTGAATGGGAACATGTCCGTGTGGAACTGACCGAAAGCAAACAAAGGTAGAAGTCTTTTGGATTCTTTTTTGCTGACATGTGTAGCGAGAGATTAAATCTGCAAGACGGGTTTTTTGCCACGGCTTCCCTGAGGCCCTGTGGTGTCGCAACTCATTACATGTTTGGCCCTACACCGGCCAACGAGCTGGAATGTCCCCAGACCACTGGAAATGAATGGAATGGATTAGTATCTTTACTCAGTCTTATATGCAAAAAAATGGTACTTCAAAGTCATAACTAGCGCAGTTCCAACATGTCACATGTCGTTCTAAAGCCCTGGCTATTGGCTGTCAGATTTGGATGGTCTCATCATGGTAAATTTCCATTGGGTCTCACTGCTGTCCATCAAACCAAAAGGGAATTGACGCTGCTGTCTCCAGCCTCCCCCCATGCTGCAGTCAGCTCGTGCATGGTGTCAGTCGATGCAAACCAACTCTGAGACCATAATTGTTGGTTTATTAGCACATAGAAACCAGAAGACTGAAGTGTAGTATTGGTGTAAATGACCCCCCCTGCTGCCCCTTTTTACCGCTACAGAAGAGGATAATGCATATAATGAGAAATACATATTTGTGCAGAATCTGGCTAATTAACAATTTCAAGACAACAGTTGTCTATGCCAAGGCATTAATAGTGCATACATTACTTTTTGTTTAAAAAGGATAAATTTAGATTCAGTAAACACAGATCCCACATTTTTCTTAGTTCACACCATACCACATGGAAATATCCCACTACATGTTGTTGACACTGTACATGTGCTTCATTCTTTTTGTTTCTTGTTATAGTGAGACACAATCCTCTGATTCCCTTTGATGATGCGAGAGAGTCGGTCATTATCCCTCTATAATTCCCAAACCCTCACTGATGTTCAAAAACAACTTCTGCATGCATTGCTGAAGATAAAAAAATAAATAAATAAAAATAAAAGTCTGTCCTTGGATTTTGCAGTTTAAACAACACAAACTCAACATCGTGTTTTCTCCGACTCTCAGCAGTTTCCAGCTGGTGGTTTGATATCAGTCATGTTGGAAAACAATCTAGGACCCTAATCTCCAAATGTCTGAGATGATGCCTATGGGTGATGTGTGGGAGAAACCTTCAAACTTTTTTTTTTTATTTATTTATACCTCTTGTCTTCCAGATTGAATTGCTGACTTTACCACATTGTCATTTCTGACTCCTGTCAGCTTAGGGCACAGTGTACTTATTTTCATCTGTCAGTTTGACTGGGAAAGCATAACACATGTGGAGAGGTTCGCGCTCTCCTGCACAGACCCCCCCCCCCCCCCCCCCCCCAACCCCCAACCCCCCCATCAGCCCCATAAGTATGAGTCACCAGTGCAGTGACCAAACACTCGTCCTGTGGAGCTGCATAACCTGAATCCCTGTCATGCTCATTCATTATTGCAGCTAAATCCTTAAGATCCTATGTACCAACCTAGATGGTATCTCTTGGTTTTCCATTTAGAACCAATTATGATGTTTCCATGCTAAATAGTGTATTCATATTAGAGTTTAATCTGTCATGGGATAAATTAAACGAGAAAAGCAAATGGATATGAATATGGAAAAAGATACTTGGAGAAATGTACCTGGTCCCTAGATCAAAAAAAAGAACAACCCATGTCATGTTTGCCAGACTCGATATAGGGTGGGCATTGATTCGCCATCTGTGGCTATTACTGCATTTGCATTTTATCAAGAATTTTTATCCTGTGAGAAAATACCTTTCCAGTGTGAACTCATGTCTCCACTACTAACACTCGTACAGTCTCAAAGCAGGAGATTTTATTAGTTTGTTTTACCAACGTACTCATTTCTCTTAAAATGAAGAATTTCCACGTTTTTAAACATTGCAAAATAAAAGCCAATGACTCTTTTTGTTCCTTGTTTCACATTCAAAGGGGCAGGCCTACGTGGAGCTACCTTCCCAGCAGCTATAATAACACGAAGAACAATAATAGCCTCAATAATTAACAGGAAAAAATCAGGTCTTCTTAGGATGTGCTCCAGTTTGATACGACGTAATTGCCTATTTTCCCACTTTCTGTGCAGGATTCATGGGGCCAAGGTCACTTTCATGGCACTATTAGCATGAGGTAATATTGGGCAGGTCTAATTTGATGGTGCCAGCAGATGCCAGAGACGTAAAGGTATATCGGTGAGGTTTCCTTAAGGGACTTGGAATTTATGTTTAATGAAACACAGTGAGATGCTAATGATGCTGGGGTAAGGGGAATGGCGACAGATGGACAGAGATAGGGAACATAAGGTAGGATTGTTGTTTTTCTAAACCTGTATGGGTGCATATTCGTATGCCGAGCACTTTGGAGTCAAAGGTACCGTGTCTCGAGTAATCAAGTAAATTATCGTGGACTTGGTTGGCTTTTCTGAGAAAAGTTCAAAAAGCCTGGAAGGCCGTCGCCACAGAGCGACACTGCAGGCTACAGAAAGCATCTCACGGCCATAGGCTGCATGTTTGAGCCGGACAAGCTGCGGCGAATTAATTCAACACAATACGTCAATGAATGGCATAACAAGGCCTGTATGTTCAGACACTCCCATGGGTGTCTGAGAAACCAACCCCCTTCCTTTTTTTTTCCCCTGTTCTATTTTCTTCCACATCTTTCTATGTCACTCTTCCCCCCTTCTCAAACTTTCTCCGTTTCGGGCAGGCGTCCAGGCCTGGATCGTCGCTCTCACCGTTTCATTAAGAGGATGTTGATGGAGCACCCGACCCGCTCTGAGTAAATGTGCTCAAAGTGCATTTGGGTGTACGCTGTTTTGCAAATGGATTTCTGAAGAAAGAAAGTAAGAAAGAGAGAAATTTGTCTTCCAGATGAAGGATAATGTTTGTTTGGAATCTTTAAATAGAGGAAACAACACCGGGACATAGGACTCGTCCCTTTTTACAGGACGTTCCTGCATGCCGTTGTTCTTTGACAGGTCTATTTGCTCCTGTTTTTTCCTTCACTCTGCAGCACCGTGTCAGTGACAGGCTGCACAAAGGTATTTAGAACATAGGCGGATGCACAGCAGAAGGACATGACAGGCGTTTCACGTCCTGCGTCTACACACAAGGAAAAAAAAAAAGACGGGTCGAGGGATCATAGCTGACGCTAGTATGTCTACTCGCTGCCCGGTCACCACATGTTTTATCCTCCTTCTTTGCGGGGGTGCTGGCTGTCACTGGAACACACTTTAAATCACCGCGATAACCCGGCTGGTCTTGTCACCACTGGTCTCGCAACCTGTCACAGATGGCCACGGCCAGGTGGAGCCGGTTCACGTGCTGCGATTTCAACCCTTCTGTGGCGTGTTCGACATGTTCCAGCTGGGAATTCTCTCCAATGGTGGCCACTATTATTACCATAAACGAGTCAGGGATTTTTTTTTAAAGAATAAAAACCACCAAATTGTCTGGTTAAAGTTTGTCAAACAGTGAACTAGTTGCAGCTCTATACTTAAACCATCACCTAGCAGATCCGTCTCATTCTCTTTGGGGATCCTTCATATAATCATATCAAAATAGTCATTAATTGCAGCTCAAATAAAAAAAAACAAATATAAAGTGAGACGACATTAGAGATAAGATAAGATAAGACCTTATTGATCCCACAATGGGGAAATTTGTCTGTTACTGCAGCGTAGAGAGTAAAGACATGAAAATAAAAGGTAAAGAAGATAAAAGCTATAAAATACACAACACTGTGTGTACAAAATTCGTAGAATTCGTTGATGATCCGCATACACAGTATGCATTATGGACATAAGAATGGAGAAAAAATACTGATAAATTGTAAGAAAAAAGTATGCATAAGCAAAGCATATGTACATACATACATGCACGTACACACATATTTGCACATATATACAGACATACACACATGTACACATACATAGCTAATGCAGACTTAAGGTGCAGGATGTGTGTGTAGAGTAAAGAGTTAGTTAATAGTAAAGTTAATTCAGGTTTTCACACTCTCTATAGCGCTGGCATTCATTAGAGGGATAATAGGCCCGGCGCGTATCCGTGCTAAATCAGGCGCTATAGCATATGTCTGGCACTTCCTGTTGGGGCGAGTTTTGCACATTATCACTCGATATAATTACAGATCATTCCTCTCCGCGCTCAACTTTGCTGGAATCAGGCTACACTTATTCTAGTAAGAGAAAAAACCGTCAGAGATAATGGGGAGTGTGTGAATTCTGGTTTTTTCGGAGGGGAGGGAGGCGATATTATTTTTCGAGCGGCCGGAATAACAGACCATATCCAAAGAGCTCGCTCTCTCAAAGAGCTCCCAACGCTTCGGGGCTTCACAAAGCACTTGTGCCTTTGTGTTGACACAAGTTCTGTTTTAATTCCCATCATCACTTCCCCCCCCTCGCTCCACTCATCCCCCTGTTCCCTATCAGTCATATTAACGTTCTTTCTACTGGAAAAAAAAAAAAAAAGCTCCAATGCCTTTTTATTACTTTTTTTTGCCTCCTTCCTTGTATGCATGAGCTGTTCGGCACTTCATGTTATTAAAGCAGGATTTTTGGCAGGGCCATCACAGGCCCTCAGCAGTAATTACTAAGGGTTTGCATAGCTGCCTCTGCCTCACTCGCCTTGGAAATGCTCTCACTAAAGTCTCCCGTTGAACCGAGCGTCTTGTGAAGCTCTGGCCATTCCAGCGACACCCAGCTCACATCCCAGAAGGATCCCGGGGCGTGAGACCAGATGTACGGAGCGAGGGAAGGGGAGTAAACAAACAGCGATGAAGGGAGCCAGGGCGTAGCGCAAAGCGTTTCGTTTCGCGTTGTTTTTTTCTCCGTTTGTCTTCTCGTGTGTGAGTGTGTTCGTCCGGGGCAAAATAATTGACTCGAAGCGTCGCCCCTTCGACGAAATGACAGATAAAGAAGAAGCGATTTGGCCCCTTTTCGTGCTTTTTTGTGTGTGTGTGTGTGGACAATGTTTGCTTGTATCTGTTGAATCTGCTCCAAAGCCCTCAGACAAAAGGAAAAGGGGCGAGAGGAAGCGTCCTGGGGTCTTCGGTTTGAGATGAAACGATCCAGATATGAACCAGTCTGAGATATGAGGAGAGCATTGAAGTCGCTGGGGCTTCGGATGGCCTTTATTCCACTATTGATCTCTTCCTCTCCATATTTCTTTTCTTGCCTCTATGATTTTACCCTGTCACACACACACACACTCATTTCTCATTTCATATATGTTTGCAGTGTGTCCTCACACCCGCCTCTATTCTGGGGGTCAGCTGTTAAAATCAGCAACCACACACACACACACACACACACACACACACACACATTCTGGGAGGGAAAGTCATTACCCCTCATTATATAATTATAATACTACTACTATAAATATTAATTAACTCGCTGCTGTGAGTGTGTATAACTGTTAATCTAATGATGTCATGGTTAGAATAAATTGATGTTAATCTGATGACGTCATGGTTAGAATAAACTGATGACGTCATAGTTAGAGTAAACTCATGTTAATTTGATGACGTCATGGTTAGAATAAACTGATGTTAATCTGATGACGTCATGGTTAGAATAAACTGATGACGTCATGGTTAGAGTAAACTCATGTTAATCTGATGACGTCATGGTTGGAATAAATTGATGTTCTGATGACGTCATAGTTAGAGTAAACTCATGTTAATCTGATGACATCATGGTTGGAATAAATTGATGTTCTAATGATGTCATGGTTAGAATAAATTGATGTTAATCTGATGACGTCATGGTTAGAATAAACTGATGACGTCATAGTTAGAGTAAACTCATGTTAATTTGATGACGTCATGGTTAGAATAAACTGATGTTAATCTGATGACGTCATGGTTAGAATAAACTGATGACGTCATGGTTAGAGTAAACTCATGTTAATCTGATGACGTCATGGTTGGAATAAATTGATGTTCTGATGACGTCATAGTTAGAGTAAACTCATGTTAATCTGATGACATCATGGTTGGAATAAATTGATGTTCTGATGACGTCATAGTTAGAGTAAACCCATGTTAATTTGATGACGTCATGGTTAGAATAAACTGATGTTAATCTGATGACGTCATGGTTAGAGTAAACTCATGTAATTTGATGACGTCATGGTTAGAGTAAATTGATGTTCTAATGATGTCATGGTTAGAATAAATTGATGTTAATCTGATGACGTCATGGTTAGAATAAACTGATGACGTCATAGTTAGAGTAAACTCATGTTAATTTGATGACGTCATGGTTAGAATAAACTGATGTTAATCTGATGACGTCATGGTTAGAATAAACTGATGACGTCATGGTTAGAGTAAACTCATGTTAATCTGATGACATCATGGTTGGAATAAATTGATGTTCTGATGACGTCATAGTTAGAGTAAACCCATGTTAATTTGATGACGTCATGGTTAGAATAAACTGATGTTAATCTGATGACGTCATGGTTAGAGTAAACTCATGTAATTTGATGACGTCATGGTTAGAGTAAACGGATGACGTCATGGTTAGAGTAAACGGATGACATCATGGTTAGAATCAGCTGATCCAGCTACAACCAACTGTTAAAGAAGTGTCTTCATGTGAATTTTGCTGAATGACACACACACACACACACACAAACACACACACACACACACACTCGTATTGGGACGCACAAATGTAATAAACCTGTTAATGAACAATGGTTTTCTGTACCTTTCCGTGTCACTCTAGTTTTTCTCTGTGTGTCTTCCCTTTCCTCCTCCTCTCCCTCATCTTCCTCCTCTCTACTGACACTTTGCTTGATCTTGGGAAGCGAGCAGCGAACCGGGCGGTCCATGTAGGTTTTTCCCTGCGTTTTTTTTTTTGTGGCTTATCTGCAAATGCTCAGATTTCAGCTAATTGGCATTATTAAACCAGTGGTGAGCTCAGCTCAGATATATAGGGGGATGCTGCTGTGTGTGTGTGTGTGTGTGAGTGAGTGTGTGTGTGTGTGTGTGTGGTGTGTGTGTTTGTGGGGTATTGATGTTTGTGTGCGTGTGTGTGTGTGTTGGTGCCACTGCCTAATCATCTGTGTCTGTGCCTGTGCATATGTTCCTAAATGTGTGTGAGTGTGTGTGTGTGTGTGTGTGTGTGTGTGTGTGTGTGTGTGTAATTTTAAACAAGCAGCTGTCAGTTTTAATCAACAGGCGCGTGGCCTGCCCGAGGCCCAGGTAGCCCAATTACAGGCAGACACGCTCAGACATACGAGCGGCTCCGTCTTCCTTTATTCAAACAGGGCGACGCTGAACGCGGCGCTGGTCGATGTGTGAAGGACGAACGCTGTTGGGAGCCCGTGATCGAGTGTGTGTGAGTGTGTGTGTGTTCGGACAGCCTTATTAGAGGAGGGTGTAAAGAGAATAAAAGAAAAAGTCAAGGGCGTGGCGTCTAGGCGTGGCGGCCATCTTTAACGTGTTGACTTTCTCCTCAGGGCGGGAAGATCCCGGTGAGGTGGACGGCGCCGGAGGCCATCGCTTACAGGAAGTTCACCTCGGCCAGCGACGTGTGGAGCTACGGCATCGTCATGTGGGAGGTGATGTCGTTCGGCGAGCGGCCGTACTGGGACATGTCCAACCAGGACGTGAGTGTTCCTTCTCTATATGGGTCAATGGTAAAAACGTAGTGTTGTGTAACCCTAAAAAACATGATACCACGTAGTTTAATTCTCTTGAAATGTAAAAAAAAATAAAAAAACACATGCTATTAACGTGTTTAAATTGTAGGTGTAATGTAGCATTGGTTGCAGTGCAAAAATAATAAGATAATTATAATTAGCTAATTAGCATTAGCAATAGTAGGGAAATAGAAATGTATATAAATAAAAAATCTAATAATATATAAATGTAAATGTAGAAATATAATATAAAATATATGAATAAATAAAATATATACAATATAATATGATGTAATGTAGGATATAAAAAAAAATAGCTGCTCCGTATGTTTGGTTTTTATCAATTTAGCGATTTTTTATAAATAAAATTATTGACTTT
Organism: Eupleurogrammus muticus; assembly: GCA_036785175.1. NCBI lineage: Eukaryota > Metazoa > Chordata > Actinopteri > Scombriformes > Trichiuridae > Eupleurogrammus > Eupleurogrammus muticus. The sequence goes on from JAYKQN010000014.1 coordinate 204,941, forward strand.
TAAATGACAAGAAACCAACATCATCATTTTGAGAGACCTGATGAATGCTTCTTAAAACTGTATTTTAAAAAAAGTTTTTGTGAATGATTTGTCGCTGACCCACATATCAACATCCTGTGAAATGCTATAGTACATTTTTCTTAAAGGTGCAGTGTGTAATTTCTGGCAGATAACGGCCAGGTTGCAAATTTGCAGCCAAACGAGTGTCCTGAGTGTTTTATTTTAGGAGAAGCTTCGGTGGTTTTAAATGCAAAAAGTTCATTGTTCAGTTTATTCTGCATTGCTGTAGAAACGTGGAAAAATGGAGGCAGAAAGCAGCTCCCTGTGTGGAAATAAATGATATAAATCCTCATTTTGACTGAATTATACGCTGATTAAAACATAGTTATGAATATTATATCCCATTTCTGCCGAGTTCTGTTCCATTAGATCCTACACGCTGTTCCCTTAATGGGAAAGGACCGGCACAAATATGCAATCGTTAAAAAAAACATCCGTAGTAGATGATTGGTTGTTAAAAGTCAATCCAACAGGGTCACTGCTTAAAAAAAGGAACATTTATGTTATTGCTTTTGTCAACTATCTGAACTTTCGTGCTATTAAAAAAAAAATGAAATCAGAATGAGCTGCTCATTAACAGGACAGATGGTTACACTGTCTTTTCATGCCACTTATACGCAAACTGGCTAACTCACGAGAGAGGAAGTGTTAATAAATCACACGTTTTTTTACCGAATCATTGAAGACGTCCTTGACTCTGACTTTGAAAGTGGACTTATTATGGGCACGGTCTCAAACTATCCCCCTTTTTTTTTTCCTTCCTGGCCTGGCTTTTGAGAGCAATGAGTGATTGCTGAGATCTCTGCACACACACACACACACACACACACACACACACACACACACACACACACACACACACACACACACAACAATTGGATGTGGTCCCGCGCGATGAGGTCTCCGAGCTCCCTCCGCGAGACAACTAGCCAACCATCAGGCCTCCGTGGACCCTGATCCACGAGGACCGTCCAACCCAGCAGATGTTGCCTCAATGGGCCAGCAGCAAACACTGCCTGGTGGGACTAATGCGGAGAGGAGGACTGGCACCGCTCAGCGTGTCCGGCTGCTCAGTCCACACACACACACACACACACACAAATACACTAATACACACATAAATCCGCATGCACACACACACACAAGCACTTCTCCATATGCACCATTTGTCAAGATTCTGCTGAAGTTGCACTCAACTCCGGGAGTGGAGCTGGCAACCTGCAGAGCGGCATCTAATTTTTAATGATTGTATCTTTTATACTCGATTTCACATCGGACCCTCATCTCGCGACTGTGCGTTTTCAGGAAAAAGATTACGTCCAAAGACGGCGTGCAGATGTGCACCGCAGATATGGGCCCGTATCGTCTTTCTTGGCTGCGGAATAAGCGTGATTCACGACGATATGAATGATCTGTTTCGACTAGTGAGGGCTGCAGCCATGAAGAGGTGTTCACAGACCCTCAGGAAATCCCAGCGCTATCACCTAACAGAACACAATCTGGGCTTAAACTCATTTATTTCTACGCATATAACAGTAACTTGCCCAGGACGTTACATTGTGCAGGAAAAGTTCATGAGTCTGGATTTACCGGCACTTTTAGCATAAATTGCAGTCTATTTCTACTATATTAAACACCGCAGTGTTCAAGAACGACTTGAATCATACTCCCGCCTAAAGCCTTCAGATCTGCCTCTGGTTTTGATTTCACACAAAAACCCTCTTCCTCCTCCTCCTCCTCTTCCTCCTCCTCCTCCCCTGGAACTCTGGGTTTCAGCTTCTCTTCAACACGGCGGCGAGAGCCTCCGAGAGACGCGTGTCAAGTGGCCGTACTCCACACAGTTAATTACATGCAATCCCGTTCCCTCGGCGACCTCTCTCCACAATGACACTGGATCTGCTTTCTCTCTCTCCCCCCACCCCCCCACCCCCCTTCTCTCCTGCCTCGCTCCATCCTTTCAGAAGTGACGTGTGATTGGCTGAGAGTCGGGCGGAAGGGCACGTCAGCCTGAGTGCTGACTGTCTCCTGAGTGACCAGAGGGAGTGTGTGTGTGTGTGTGTGTGTGTGTGTGTGTGTGTGTGTGTGTGTGTGTGTGTGTGGAGCTGGCTGCAGCTTTACTGTGGCAGTGATGAGCTTGTCAGTATATATGCACAGAGCGGATGTGCTTAATATCATCCTTAGTTAAATACACAACAGCAAACACTCTGACTGGCGGTGGTTAGTCGCATCCAATCCAGCTTTATTTATAAAGCACTTTCACCATACGCATGATAAAATAAGTAAAACAGAGTGAAATTCAGGGGTGTTGATCCAATGTCGAGATTGTTGGGGCCACAAAAATGAATCTTATGCAAATCAGACCACGTTCCTATAAATAAGAACTTCCTCTAAGCTTGTAAATCACCATATCATTCAAAAGATGCCGCGTGGGGAATCATTTATTGCGTTTACCTTTCTTATATATCATGTAGCATCAGCTTTCTGATGCACGGCATAATTTCAAAACATCATTTTATTTATCATCAAAAGATAAATTCCCATAAATGTAGGTATCACGGCGCTATTCCTGCAGCAGGGCTTTTATTACAGTGTAAAGCTCTGCATCACGGCTCCTTCTCATGTTGCTTCCCAGCGCTTTCATCACAATTCAAAGCTCCGTTGTTCAGTTTTTTTTTATTTTCCCACATCAACATCTTTCAAAAAACAGTTTATCTGCTACTTTATTCCTCATGTTAACACAAGCAAGCCGTCTTATTCTAAGAGGTGTTCACAGACCGTCAGGAAATCCCAGCGCTATCACCTAACAGAACAGAATGTGGGCTTAAACCCATTTATTTATAAACGCATAAAACAGTAACTTGCCCAGGACGTTACATTGTGCAGGAAAAAGTGCAAAGTAAGAGTTGATGAGTCCAGTTTTACTTGACCTATGAACACAATTACAAAGCTGATCGCTTGAGATCTGCACTTTTAATATAAATTACAGCATTCTTTCTTAAAATAACTGTATTCACATGTCTCTACCTTATCTCAATGTATGTCCTTGTTGCAGCCAATGTACGATTTAGTCTATTAAGACTATGGAACAGTCCAACACCCTAATTTTGGCCAAAAAAAAATCTACTTAAGCTTCCACTTTTCTATAAGAATATATATACTTCCTACAGACACTTCTCTATAATTAGTGAATTGTCATTTTAAATATCTTGTCTATTCATGTTCTAATCTTTGGAAAATCTTCATCTTCCTTTTTTCCCCCAGTGAAAAGTTTGAGAGCCCTAACCTCACTGTGTAAACTAAACACATAAATAAAAATGAAAATATTATAGGAAAAAAAGAAATAAGCACAATTCTTATAGCACTGTGAACACAACACTTGGAATATATTTGTCAAACATTATTTGTTCCACCAATTTCAGTCATTTCCTTTGAGATGTGAATCTAAAATGTGAAGTACGTGAAAGTTTGTTTTTCTCTCCGAATTATTGAAGGTATTTTTCATGGGGACAGTTCATGTTTTTTATAAGTTTTCCTCTCTGAGATGTGCAGCCCTGGTAGAATTATCTCCGTTTTTTAATAGATAACCTTTCTCCTGAACCTCCCCTTCAGGTTATTAACGCCATCGAGCAGGATTACCGCCTCCCGCCCCCCATGGACTGCCCCAACGCCCTGCACCAGCTGATGCTGGACTGCTGGCAGAAGGACCGCAACGTCCGACCCCGCTTCACCGACATCGTCAGCACGCTGGACAAGATGATCCGTAACCCCCCCAGCCTCAAATCCGTAGCCAACATCCCCGCAGTGTGAGTATAAAAAAACAAAAAAACAACCTTGAAGTGGACATTTAGAACGCATTTTTATATTTACAATTACGGCTATGCATTATTAGCGCGCTGTCTGCTCGGGCTAACCCGTGGCTACGTTTCCATCCTCTTATAAAATAAACATGAACGTATTACTGTTGATTGCATCAAACCTGAACTTTTCCTCCCGTGGACTTTTATCCCGCTGCCTTTAATTCACCCTAAATTCACCCTCTCTTATTTGCTTTGGAAAGTTCATGTTTTATCCGCTGTGTTTATTTTAAACCCATAATGACAGAAACATTAAAATTAAGTCATAGCATAATGTCTGATGCATGGATCCTGGAGGTATTTCATCCTTTTGCTCAAGCTCGGCCAGATCGGACGTGGACTCTTTGCGAACTTTGAGCTTCGAGTTACTTCGCAGATTTTCAAGCCCACTTTCTGTGGCTCCTCCACTCAGATTAATCCAGAGACTTTTCTCCTCCTGGAGCCACTTTCACGGGCCTCTTCTGCATTTATCTCAGTGTCCATATATACCAGAGACAATGCAACAAGCACACAAAGAAGGTTTTTCTGGTCACAGTTGCTGCAATATTGCAATTCGCTGGCGAGTGACCGCCACAGCCGTTCACTATGGCACAATGGCAAAAATGTAACCCTAAAAAACATGATACCATGCAGTTTAATTCTCTTAAATTAAAAAAAAGGATAAAAACACATGCTATTAAAGATAAAGGCCAGGTTGCAAATTTGCAGCCAAACGAGTGTCCTGAGTGTTTTTTTTTTAGGAGAAGCTTCAGTGGTTTTAAATGCAAAAAGTTCATTGTTCAGTTTATTCTGCATTGCTGTAGAAACGTGGAAGTGCAAAGATGGAGGCAAAAGCAGCTCCCTGTGTGGAAATAAATGATATAAATCCTCATTTTGACTATTTAACTCACCCGAAATTCAGCCAGTTTTACACCATTTTTTTCTTTTTTCCTCTAAACGCCAGTTTATTAAATACCTGCGGTTCTCCCCATTAAGAGTCCGTGTGCATTTACGAGGCATCGCAGCGTAACTTCATTGATTATTTAAACAGATCAGAATCTAACGGTAATTAAAAGTCATGTGTTCTTTTCCACGCAAAAAATAAATTATTTCAGAATCTAAAAGTTTAATTCTACTTCCCCTGGAGAGTTTTTCTGCTTCTATTGTTTTTTTTTTTTTTTTATTTTGACACAATATTTGCTAAAAACAGCCTCGGTAATCCTCAAAGTAAATTGCTGCTCGACATAATTAAAAGAAAACAACCTCACCTACAGGGACAGGTAGAGTCATTTTTTTTTAGGACTTTACGATGTAAGGTCACACTAAAGTTTTCACGCCTCGTGTTTTTCACCAACTACCCATTCCAAAATTTGATAAGATAATTACAGCTTTCACTGTTCAGTAATGCTGTCTGCACACATTCCATACATTTCTTGGAAATAATCCTGTGTTATGTTTATTAGAGCAACTCGAAGGTGCAATGCATGTAGCGGTGTTTGCAGAAATGCTGCAGAAATCAAGAAATCAGGTTTTCCTCTGGACGGTGGTTCCAGTTTTTTTGCATTTTTAACCCATAAGAACAAAGAGCCATTTATCCTCAAAGGTAAATTATGTGTGTTATACCATAGCATTGGGCATTAGTGGTGAACATATTCCATATTAGGATGATTAATATTCGTCACTTTGGGACTTAATGAGTTATGTTTAGATGTTAAAAAACGGCATCACCATCTAACAAAAAGGTAAAATACGTTGTAGTTTTTACGTTTTTTTTACCAATTCTCAAAGGAGTACCCCCCATTGCACATTATATTTCTCATGCATTCCCTGGAATTTTTATTTTCTGTGGAAATTATCTCTGCTGCATGCTCTTAAAATGGATACTAATATATTTAAAGGCTAAAGTGCATTACTCGCCTAAATTTAATAAAAAATATTATTTATTATTAATATATTATTATTACAAAGCAGGCCATGAGCTTTGCATCTCAATGCATTCCACTATTATTACATGCAGGGTCTATTTCTGCTGCACCAGCTTCTTGCACACAACAGGAACATGACATTTTTTTTGCATTAGCACAAACAGACATCATCATTAGATAGAGTTGCAATAGTTACACGTACAACTGTGATAGTTTTCAAAGGCAATATTCATAGAGTACACACACACTCCCACGCACAACATGACCTCAGTTTCTCTCCTCCTCTTTTAAACCCCCCCGTGTTTAATATTGCATCAAAGCCCTGCTCCTAATCCCCCCCCTCCCCCCTCTGCTCCAGGCCTTCTCAGCCACTGTTGGACAGATCCATACCTGACTTCAACACCTTCAGCTCAGTGGAGGACTGGCTCGCTGCCATCAAGATGAACCAGTACAGAGACAACTTCCTCAACTCAGGCTTCACCTCCTTGCAGCTGGTGGCTCAAATGACCTCAGAGTGAGTTCACTCGCCTCTATGTGTGTGTGTGTGTGTGTGTTTGTGTTTGTGTGTGAAGTGTTCTCATTGCACTCTGCGTTTTTGAAATTGTGTAAAAATCACTTGATGTAAATTGCGTGTATTTTTAGCCTGATTGAGTGCAGTGAGTGAAGTGTCTCTTCAGTAAATGATTGCATCAAAGTAATGCCCGTAGACTATAACTCATTTTGCAGCAAATACATAGTCATTTTAGTGTTTTTGCAATTACATTCTATAATGAAAGATTTTCATGGAGGTAAATCTATTAACCACAGTTTAGGAGGCAGCTGTTGTATTTATGTTTTTCAAAGTTTGGGTCATGACATCCTCTTTCTCTATAAACTCAAATGTTGCATTCGTTTTTATTTTCTGCTTAATTAACAATGATGCTGGGTCTACAAATTCATGTTCAAAAAGCACGCTCTGCACTCGGCGGCATCCTTTTCTGTCCATGCATGACTTAGTACGCTCTCAGGTGATGGTATTAATTTTCAAATTCCTGTTTTTCTCCATCCTGAAATTGCGCCGCGGAGCGCTAGGCGGGTATTACCCTCTCATATTGGAAGGATCCATTCCATTTCCGTCTACTGCTTCAATATACGCGCTCACTTTTTTTTTCAATTTTTCCGTCCGTCTCCAGGGACCTGCTGAGAATAGGAGTGACCCTGGCGGGCCACCAGAAGAAGATCCTCAGCAACATCCAGTCCATGCGGGTCCAGGCGAGCCAGTCGCCCACCGCCATGGCATGACTGCAGGGGGCGCTGTGCCGCGGCGCGGGCAGCATTCGCAGGACCAACGGCGGCCCCCGAATGACCCCCGATCCGGCGGAACGCGCCAGAGTCGAGACTATTGTCCTAATCTAAACCCCCCCCCCCCCCCCCCCCCGCTACCGTGACAACAGGAGACCAGGGTCTACGCCGCCAACGCCGCCAACGCCACCAACGCCACCAACGCCACCAACGCCAACGCCACACGTCATGCACATCCAGGAGTTCAGGGTCCAGACTCGAAACTGTTTCTCTCTATTTATCCACAAAAAGGACGACGGACATCACCTGCTGTGGTTTACGAGCTGCCATTCGTGTCATTGTAAAACCAAAACGAGTCCCAAACAATCAAGACATCGACACACACACACACACACACACACACACACACACACACACACACACACAGGGAATCTCTCTCTCTCTTGAGTGATATTGTGCTTCTATATTATCCGGACTAGAAGATGTTTAAACAGAAGTGTGAGACGTGTAGACGTGTTTTTTTGTTTTTTTAACCCACACCGTCATCAATGTGTGCAATGAAGATGCCTTGACCTGGCCAGAAATTACAAAAAAAAAAAAATAAGCAATTACTCGTAGGAATAATTAGAGGGAGAAGAATACAGGGATGTACAGCGGAGCCCCATCCTCAACTCTCACGTCATCTTTCGCTCGTTTTGATGAATTTTGCAAAACGTATCGTTAAAAAAAAAAAAAAAAAACGGGGGCCGGCGAACGTTCTATTTTTGTCTTTTACCAACTGTTGGTTTGTCTTGTTTGTTTGTTTTTTTTTTTTTTTATCACTCTAGCAAGATGCCGCCCACTCGTATTTTAACTTTAACACTACCTGCGGAGTCCTGGGCGGGAAGAGCCTACGCCAGACGACTTTCCACCAGCCCCAGATTCAGAGAATATAAATATGTTTATCTCTTGTTAAATATGATTATATCTTTCATAATAAACCTTCATATTGAAGGTGATATGTATGATTATGTATGTACAGAAACTCTCTGCTTGCATTTTTGGCAAAGACATGTTTGTTTGACTAGATTGTGATTAGACACATGCGATGTGTAGATTCTCACTGGTGGTTTCCCATTGGACGACTGAGCCGTGGTTCCGGAACGTCGTCTCCTCCATCCAGGGACACGAGGACAATCCCGAAAAAACGAATTGTAACTTGATGGAATCTGTAAAAAAAAAAAAAAAGAAACGAATCACGGGCAACATAATTGGTATCGTAGATCTACATGAGAAATTGCTGTAGGAGTTAAAATAATTGACGAAATAATCCATATATTGGAGATCATGATAAATGTAGGTGTACACATGCTGTCTCTTGCTGGTGAGCTCTTACTTGTACAGATATGTTTTATGTTTTTTAGTTTTATTTCCTTTTGGATCTGTTGTTGTTTGTGTGGGAGTGTTCGGCACCGTCCAGAGGGAGGTGGAACCGCACGCCTCGGGCCGGCCCAGATCTGCGGTAAGTACCCGCTGATTACACCGCTTTAACGTCGTATCGCCGGGTTTTTATTGCAGGCAAATCCGGTTAGTCGTCCTCACGGGTGCCGCAAAACATCCGGCGAGTTAGGAAAACGCGCGGGAAGGGTGGAGGGGGGGAATGGAGTCGGATCAGCATCGCTTTCCCTGCTAACGCGAGGGGACGTGAACATCTGGGCTGAGGTTTGCCAACAGACACCTGATGCCGTTCCGATGAACACGCGGACGTTAAACAAGCCCACACAGGCACAGCGGTGCACGGCGGCGTCCATAGACTGAGATAATCAATGCATGCTCCGTGTCTGGTGAAACTACAACGAAACGTCCTCTGGACTGTACTTGGGTTGATAACACACTCATAGCAGTTGTCACTCATGACTGGTTTATACCATAGACCAATTGGGCCGCATTTATCGTTTTTTTTATTCCCAAAGATCTGTATTTTGACATATATGTAACATTGGACATTAGTGGTAAACACATTCTATATTAGGATGATTAGTAAATGTCACTTTTGGGCCTTAATGAGTTAAGTTTAGACATAAAACCTTATAATTAAAACAGTCTGGGGGGCTAGCCTCATATATAATTTATATATAGCGTGATCAGGGTAAGAGGTTTGAGAAAGAAACAGTAATAGATGCTTTATGTGCGTGTTAGCATTTCTACTCGTGCAACATTTATTTCCAGCGCTCTTGTTTTCACTATCGTCCTCGCGTTAGCTGCTTATCTCAATGTGATGGCGTGGAAACACATCGGGAGTCAAAACTCTTCGCAAACCTGCTCGGCCGTGGAGCAGATGCTGATGCATGCCGCTGCCATATGGGCCGGCAGGTTGAGGCACAAATGCCGCGGTGCCACGGAGAGTTTTTACGCATATATGAATCTCCAATAACTGTCTGTGCAGGAGTTTGGTTGCTTTTGATTGCAGGAATTAACGTTATTTTGGATTTGTTGTGTAGAAAGTGCTGGACGGTGCACTGGGTTGACTTCTCTCCTATAGTATAATGATGGTGTCACTTAAGGACAGATTTGCCACTTTTGCATATACACTCACTGGCCACTTTATTAGGTACACCATGCTAGTAACGGGTTGGACCCATTTTGCCTACAGAATTGCCTCAATGCCTCAACACAATTGCAGATTAGTCGGCTGCACATCCATGATGTGAATCTCCCGTTCCACCACATCCCATAATGCTCTATTGGATTGAGATCTGGTGACTGTGGAGGCCTTTGAGTCCAGTGAACTCATTGTCATGTTCAAGAAACCAGTCTGAGATGATTCCAGCTTTATGACATGGTGCATTATCCTGCTGAAAGCAGCCATCAGAAGTTGGGTACATTGTGGACATAAAGGGATGGACATGGTCAGCAACAATACTCAGGTAGGCTGTGGCGTTGCAACGATGCTCAATTGGTACCAAGGGGCCCAAAGAGTGCCAAGAAAACATTCCCCACACCATTACACCACCACCACCAGCCTGAACCGTTGATACAAGGCAGGATGGATCCATGCTTTCATGTTGTTGATGCCAAATTCTGACCCTACCATCCGAACGTCGCAGCAGAAATCGAGACTCATCAGACCAGGCAACGTTTTTCCAATCTTCTATTGTTCAATTTCGATGAGCTTGTGTAAATTGTAGCCTCAGTTTCCTGGTCTTAGCTGAAAGGAGTGGCACCCTGCGTGGTCTTCTGCTGCTGTAGCCCATCTGCCTCAAAGTTGACGTACTGTGAGTTCAGAGATGCTCTTCTGCCTACCTTGGTTGTAACGGGTGGTTATTTGAGTCACTGTTGCCTTTCTATCAGCTAGAACCAGTCTGGCCATTCTCCTCTGACCTCTGGCATCAACAAGGCATTTCTGCCCACAGAACTGCCGCTCACTGGATATTTCTTCTTTTTCGGGCCATTCTCTGTAAACCCTAGAGATGGTTGTGCGTGAAAATCCCAGTAGATCAGCAGTTTCTAAAATACTCAGACCACCAACAACCATGCCACATTCAAAGTCACTCAAACCACCTTTCTTCCCCAAACTGATGCTCGGTTTGAACTGCAGGAGATTGTCTTCACCATGTCTACATACCTAAATGCATAAGTTGCTGCCATGTGATTGGCTGATTAGAAATTAAGTGTTAACAAGCAGTTGGACAGGTGTACCTAATAAAGTGGCCGGTGAGTGTAGGTTGTAAGTTTGTAAACTTGCCAGTGACTCTGAGAGGCCTCCTCTGCAAAGTTACCTCCACTCTCCACCTCCATGTGACATCGGATTATTCGCTCCTCATTGCCAAGGTTGTTGTAAAGGTTGTTCCACGGGTCGTCAGATTGTGTCTGACCCGGATGAACGTGTATTAATATATCCTGAGAGGTTTCCAATTGGAACAAAAACAAAAAGGAGAAAAAGATGCAAAACTCTACCTAATAATGTTGTGTTCAGCCTTAACCCATAACGTAACACCGGTGAAACACGAACTTTGGTTCCCCCAGATTCTTAGACCTTATAAGGTTTTATGTCTAAACTCAACTCATATACTAATCATCATAATATGGAACATGTTCACCACTAATGCCCAATGTTAATGTTAAAATACAGATCTTTGGGAATACAATTTTTATTCTAAAAGAAAAGTTCTTTGTGGCCCAACTGGTCCAACATAATTTTCCTTTAAGGATAAATGGGAAAGAGACAGGATCCATAATAAAAAAATGGAATAATGTCAATAACTTTGTCCTTTTAGAGCTGCGAGGAAACCGGCCTGAATGTTTGCGCTCGCGAAATCCCGTTTGACAGACCTGCTGCGGCGGCGACTTTTAAACACAATTACCAGCAGCCAGCGTAGTATTGGATCTTCTCCTGTAGCCGTGACCCCCCCATCGCCCCCATCCCCCACCCTGTTCAAATCCCTCCTGGCCCCCGTTTGAGGAGACATGAGTGACGACAGCTCCAACCACCTTGCATCCAAAATTAGAAATTGATGGCAGGCCCATTAGCGGATTATTAAGTACACCCCCCCACACACACACTTGAGTCGCCCCCCCCCACCCCCTCCCCTGGCTGCTTCCTGCTCGCTGGCCGACCTCCAGCTCGTTTATCGTGGGCGTAACCAACCAAGCTGTCCGGGGGCCCGGGGGCCAGTCTGGGTCCGGGGGCCGGGCTGAGAAATGGCGGCACGCTCCATTGAGGAGGAGGGGCAAGGGGGGGTGGGGGGTTGTGGGGGGGGGCACCTGCTGGGACCCCCATCTGACAGGCATCTGATCAGCCACAGGGAGGGAGAGTGATGGGGGGGTCAAAAACACACACACACACACACACCTCGATTATGTTACTCTCCTGTCTGCTTCCTAGTGTGTGTGTGTGTGTGTGTGTGTGTGTGTAGGGTGGGGGGGGTCAGGCTACAGATGGGTGGGGTCAAGTTAGGTGAAAGTCACAAAGTTAGTTAAGCGAAGTGAATCGGCTGGTTTCATCTCGCCGTTTGCCGCCATTTTTTTTTTATTTGTGGCAACTGTAATGGAGCAACTGGTTCGCCTTCTGGTCAAAATCAATCGATTCGCCAAGTATCTCTAAAAATAATCACAGGCTCCTCAGGATTGGCGCTGATGCAATGTGAATGCATTAGTTCTCTATCCGTCTCAGTCTCGTATTTGAGCGTAATTCTCCTTTTCCGCCTCCATTTGCTCCGTTTGTCTAAATATCTGACTGTGATGACACTCCACGTGTGGATGAATGGAGAGGCGGTTCGCCGTCCTTCTCTGACAAAAAAGAAGCCATTTGGCGTGAAAACCGACGGGGCTCGTTAAGCGCCGTCGCCGAGCGACCGTCGAGCGTCTATAGGTGCCACGTTCACCTGAAAATCACCTGTGGTTAACCGATGCTTCTCTTTTTGTCCCCCCCCTCTCTTTTATTTCAGACTGTGGATTTCGAAGATTTACACAGACAACATAACACACACACACCCACACACACACAGATAATAAACACACTGAAGAATTGCAGTGGGCAGCCAATCAGAAGGAAGATCTGGTGGAAATGGATCCTTACCATTCACAGTCTACGGTACACGACGGATGCAGGAGGGGGGAGGGGGGCTGATAGTGAGCGTGCACGTGTCATTTGTTTGTTTATTTGTGTGTGTGTGTGCAAGAAGTGTGTGTGTGTGTGTGTGTGTGTGTGTGTGTGTGCGTACAGACGTTTACGTGTGCACAGGTACGTTGTCGGAGAGCGTGAACGGGTTCTTTTTTTTTCTGTTTGTGTATAGCTACCACTTGTAAATTGTGACAAGTACGTGTCAAGAGTTTGTAAGCTGTAACTTTCTGAAATCTATTGTACTAAAAATGCACTCAATAAACGCCTTGGAAAACAAGTCGATCCGCGCTGCGGTCTGTGGCACGATGGGCGATAATTCCATTTCCGTGAGTCAGGAAAGCAGGAAAGGGGTGGGTGGGATGGGTGGGTGGGTGATGGGGGGTATTTTCCAGTTACACCACTGTCAGCTCTGCGTGCAAAGTCTAACGCTTGGTTTTCATAATGGCTGGAGAAATAAACAGCTTTCTGTCAGCTGGGGTCTGGCATGTGTTGAAAAAGCAGCAGCCGCTATATATATATATATATATATTTATATATATATATTTATATATATATATATATATATATATATATATATATATATATATATATATATATATATATATATATTTATATATATATATTTATATATATATATACACACTTAACACTAGAACGACCACGGAGGGGTCAATTGACCTTTTTACCTAAAAAGCCCACAAGAGGGTCATTTGACCCTTTGGACCCCCTGTGGACACTCCTTTTGTTGTGGAAATGTGGCTGTTAGCGGCTCAGAGAAGTCACTTGAGTCACAGAGTCGCTTGAGCCTGTGTGGGGGAGGGGAACCCAAGGCAAGCTTTTAGTATTCAGGTAGGTTAGTGTGTTTTTGCATGTGTGTGTATGTGTGTGTGTGTGTGTGTGTGTATGTGTGTGTGTGTGTGTATGTGCCCATATGGTGGATTTATAAACATATGGTGGATTTTTATGCAGTAAATCATCAGGATGAACGAGAATTTGGGATCAAAACTCTTGACATTTATTGTTAAAAAAAATCAAAACAAAACATATTTACAATGAATAAAAAAGCAACTGTTTTCCCAGTTTTCGTGTGGAAGGTTTTTGCAGAAGTAACTGCTATTTTTTTGCCAAAAATAGAAAAAATATATTTACAAAAAAGCATATTTACAAAGAATGCAAATGAGTCAAATACATTTGAGCAGTCACTCACAATTCTGGCACTGCCATTGCTCCTTTCTGCATTTCCCACATGTATATTTGTAACAGTCAACACAGCGCACAGTTGCACGATTGTCCTTGCATTTGATTTTAGCCTGACACTTTGTATTGTACTTGCTATTTTGTTAAAACGTATAGCCTCGTGTGGCATAATCGTTCAGACATCACACATAAAAACAAATCAGAGATATTTTGTCTCTGTCCTGGTCACCAGCCTCATCTTTCTGGCTATTCCCATGCTCTGTTTGTCCGCAGATTCTGGTCAACATCCCCTCTGATGTTTTCTCTTGAGATGCAGTGTGGGAAGAAGCGTCAATGCCTTAGCCCTCCTCAATATTGAGGAGAGACCTCTGTTTTTTGCCACGATGTTCATACTCTCCACCTCCAAGCAGAGAAAAACACCTTCTATGGTTTCAGGAGAATATGATGGTAGCAAGGCATTATGCATTCTTGGATGCCATGTTGAACCATGCCTGGATGTGTGGACCATGGCAGAAATTGTGGAAACATTGCCCCATACAATGACAAACGTGGGTATGTCTGCAACATGATCTCCTAGAAATCTGTGAAAGCTGGCAAGGATCATTGTGACACGAAATCTGTGGTACTGGCACGGATTTTTCCAAAATTCCCTGTTGGGGGACACGGAATTATTTCATGTGTCCAAAGTCTTATTTTTGTCTTTGTTTTTTTTCTGATTTCAAAGATTATTTACCCTCAAAAACATTTCTTACTGAAAGGTTAGGGTTAGGGTTTGTTTAGATCTGATCACAATGTGTCCTGCTAGGATTCTTGTGATAGGATTTTGTTGCCAATCCACCACGTTAAAAAAAAAAAAACTGACAGGATAAGGTTAGGAATTGTTTTGATCAAAGCACAACGTGAATTGCTTTAATTCATAATATTATATGTATTATATACAGTATACTGTATCAGTTACTATTTACCTGTGGTGATTTCAGAGGCTGACAGCCCTTCGTAAGAAGCTATCTGCCCCTGTTTTTCTTGGCTGTTACCTGTAAGGTGTGACCCCCTCACCCCACACACTGCCCCTAACAGCCTCATTACCATAACAAAATGAGTGATTAGTGTACTCGGCAAAAGCTGTGTGGGTCAAATGACCCCTCTCTGGTCCTTCTAGGTAGGCAGAAAAATTGTGGTCTTTCTAGTGTTAAGCCCAAAAGGATTCATACCTCTATCAAATACAAGGGATTTCTTGAATTCTTTTCACTTAAAAATTAGTATTTCACCTCAGTTTTTACTTAAATAGGACACAAAGAAAGTCTTCAACTAAAAGTGTATATATATAAAGACAGATTTCCCAGCATGCCCTGCAAGGAGCTTTCTATATCATAGTCATTTGTTGATGTGATTTTTGGTTTCACTCCGTTTATTTACACATTCTAACGAAACACAAATCAATTATGGCTTCAGACTTTCTTTTGTGTTAAAACTGAAGTGAAATAATAATTTGTATATATATATATATATATATATATATATATATATATATATATACAGTGGAAATTATCCCCCCTCTTATCTGTGTCACACACACACACACACACACACATGGATGTGGTGCCATAGATTCCAGTTCAGTTGGAATCTTCTCGAATCTTCTGAAAAAGCCTGTTTCCTGCAGTAATGACGTAGTTAATGAGGTGAGTGATGATGTGGGATGTTATTGACTAATTGATTGATAATATCCTGATTACTATTAGTCTGCAAACAATAATAAAAGACAGAAGCAGATGAAGTTAAACTAAAAAAACACTCTAAGTATTCAGAGTTTAGTTAAGTTTGGTCTAATATTGGATTAATTTAATGTGATATTTTCCACTGAGGAAAAAGACAAAAATCTTGCTTTTGTTTAAGAAGCAGGTGAAGTTAAACTTTAGTCAAATTTGGTTAATTGAGACTTTTTTATCCTTAAATTTATTTTTTATATTGACGTTTTATCTTATAATTGCAACTTTTTACTTCATATTTTGGAAATTTTTTCCGTAAATTTTTTCCGTAATTTTTTTTCCGTAAATTTTCCATAAAATTTTCCACTGGGGAAAAAGACACTCAGGATTCAGGAAAAAAAAACATGACATTTTCAAGTCTGCGACATAAATAAAAAGTTTCTTTCGACAGTGTGAATTAATCAGTTTTGCATTACTTCTCTAAAACTCTCTGGTTAACACTTAAATAACACACGTTTTAGATAAATAACAGAGAATAAACATTCATGAATATGTGTTTTAGTTTGTCCCTGTGCATCCTACACTGAATAAACGCTCACTGCTTTGGTTTAGAAACAGCTCGTTTGTACTTCCTTGACTTAATGATGTCACGCAGTTTTAACCCCACCCCCACCCGCATTGCCACGCCCACTTTTCCTAGTCCTCCAAATGTAAACCAGCCATCATCATCATCAGAGCAGATTCATGAATATTTACACCAGACCATAAATGACCTTTCTGGAGCTGCAGACACTTGAGTCCTATAAAACTACATTGAGTTGATTATTTTTTTTTGTCCTTCAAATTGCAAACATATCAGGCGAGGGTTATCAAAACTTTGAATAAAACCCATAAATATGGATGAAGCGGTTGGTGTTGGTTTTGCAGCATTTTCCTCTATCAGCCACTGTTTTTAGGATCTTTACCCACTGATATCACAGGCAATTTTTCACTTTTTCCTGCTATAAATGATAATTAATATGGAATATTTCTACAACCACAAAGCGTTTTTATACTTAAACCTGTAATCAAACAAAATAAGAATAATTCTATGTTGCTGTGACAGAGCTAATATGGTCTAATATGGTCTATATGGACAAATTAGAAAAAACAAACTTGAAATAATCTTAATTCTGAATCTTAATAAATCTGCAATGCAAAGTTCAATGAGTTGAAAGATCAATTATTTGTCCGTAAAATCCTATAAATCCCACTGAGGATCATTCCATTCCATTATAAGATGTTTACAAATTAGATTATAAAGGAGTTGTTATAGTGGTTAGTTGCAGCCCTACTACTGATATTATATTAAACTATTTTCTTATTGTGGATATTGATGATATATATTGATGCTGTGCTGTAGATGAGGTTTTCTATGTAATATATGAATAAAACACAATGCTGCCTCTGCATCAGAGGTTTTTAAAAGGTTAACATTTAGTTCGTGTCTTTAGGAGAAGTTGGTTTATGCATAATTTTAAAGCAGAAACTCTTTTATCGCTATTCAGTCGTCTTAAGGTGCGATATTCAGTGGACACGGCCCCAGGAGACGTTCAAGGTCATGCGGATTGTTTAATTGCACTCGTTGAGCCGCGCTAATAGTTTAACGGATGTAACGGCCATTGACGGAGGTGACGTTCTTTATGGTATTCTTCCCCGATGCCTTTAGCTTAATTGGGTCTGTTTGTCACATTAATCAGAGCAATTAGAGCGATAGTGGAAGATATGTGCCCTCATGACAAGGAGCACTACATTATGTTGCTGTGTGTGTGTGTGTGTGTGTGTGTGTTTAGGAGAAACGAGGAATTAAAGTTGACAGAAAGCCAAAAGGCATGGAGACATGGATGAGTATGGACAGGTTCTCCTGAAAGCATACTTCATCTGTTCCGGGCCGTCCATCACGGGAGGAGGAGGAGGAGGAGGAGGAGGAGGAGGAGGAGGAGGAGGAAGAGGAGGAGAGTCCGCTCGCTTTCTCTCACATCGCGTTCGCAGGGAAGTTTGGAAAAAAAAAAAAAAGTGACTTCTCAGCAGCAAATCTTTGCCGTAATCAATATTCCCCGAGCAATCACCTGCGAGAAAGGGGATTGGTGCACAGCGGGGAACTCCTGCAGAGAGAAGAGGAGAAAGTTGGAGGAGGAAAAAAAAAAAAAAAAAAAAAAGCAATCCATCCAGCGGTGCAAGCAGACTGTGGGAGGAGGGAACTTGGAGTGAATACTGAGTGAAGGACAGTGGACGAGCGTCATGAACGTAAAACACCAACGTGGGCGTTTCTCAGATTCCTGGCAGCTCCATGTATGCATGCATTTCTGCAAGAAAACTAATACATACATTCATCAGAATAGAAGAAGAAAAAAAACGTAGCATGACCGAAGTCGTATCGATCAGCGGCGACCGGCTCGCTGGCGCTCAGAGATTGTCCAAGGCCTGAATCTAATCTCAGCTCTTGCTGACTGCAGGGCCTCGGTAAGCCGTCTGCATATTTACGCTGATCTTGGGGGCCTAGGAAATAAAAAAAAAAAAAAAACTGGAGCACAAACGTGGTTCACACACTTCTCGCCGATGACCAAGTTCAGTTTTACATCCCTGAACGATTTTGACGTTATTTTGCGACTGAAGGTCATATAGTTCACATTCGTTTTCATCCACAGAAATATATATATATTTTTAAGACCCTGCCCCCTCACCTCCATTTGCCTATTTTTTTAGACCAAAAGCTACCTGTGCTTTCTGCAGTTCAGGCAAGATGTTTTTTTTCCACTTTTCCTCCACTGGTCACTTTTCTCTACACACACATCCTGCACCTTAAGTTTGCATTAGCTGTGTATGTGTACATGTGTATGTGCGTATATATATATATATATATGCAAATATGTAAATATGTGTGTACGTGCATGTATGTATGTATATATGCTTTGCCTATGCATACTTTTTTCTTGCTATTTATTAGTATTTTTTCTCCATTCTTATGTCCATAATGCATACTGTGTATGCGGATCAACAAATTCTACGAATTTTGTACATAGTTCTGTGTATTTTTTATAGCTTTTATTTTCTTTTTCTCTACTCTGTACGCTGCAGTAAAAAGCAAATTTCCCCGTTGTGGGATCAATAAAGTCTTATCTTATCTTATATCTTATCTTATGCTTGATAAAAAGCTGTACAAACTATGTTTAGTTGTTCTTGTACTAGTGCACGATGTGGGACCTTTAAGGCAGCCGTCCCCAACCCCCGGGCCATGGACCGGAACCGGAACCAGGTCACACAGAGAGAATAAATGACCTACATTTTACTTCTGTAAATGTCCATAACTTCCCTTTTATTTATTTCTCAATCTGAAGGATATTTTATTTTGAAAAATCACCATATTCTCTGCTACATCCGTCTATGTCGCTCAAGGCGTTAGGTTACGGCTAAAATAAAACCCAGGAGCTAGCAAAATGAGTAAAAAAGTTTCTTTGTAAAGGGGAAAAGGCCCAGCCAAAAGACAGAAGAGGAGCCTACGACTTCCAAGAAGAAGAAAACTACATTTAATAGACAATATCAGGACCTAAAGTATAGATTTATTCTAACAGGAGATTCCCACGCATCAAACCCGCTCTGCAGAACAAGCGGCGACCTGCTCTCAAATGAGGGGAAAACTGCTTCCCCACTTGGAAACCAAGCATCCTGCAATAAAGACAAGCATTTTTGAGAAGAAAAGCGTGAACAAGAAGGACAGAAACAACAACTGAGAGCCACCACGTCGACAAACGCGGGTGCACTGCAGGCGGCGTATCGTATTGCTAAGGCTAAACAGCCTTAGACTGGACATAAACACACTTCAGGTGTCATTGTCTCTTATTTGCAGTGTATCTTATTTTGAAGGCGCGTTTAAACGTTACCATAGCGACCAGAGAGGACATCACTCGCGTCATGATTCGTGTTTATTATCATGTTTAGAAACTACCACAGGTCCCTGAAGATGTTGTGTGACATTAATCCTGTCCGTGGTTGGGGACCGCTGGGTTAGATGAAGCTGCTTTTTCTCGCTTAAAAAACAACAAATGCAGAACAACACGGGTCATCCCGCTTCCCTCCTCCCAGCGTAATAATGGATAATTAGCATCCCCCTTCTCCAGTAATTAAGTTATTGACGGGCCTCAGTGAATCTGGTAAAATGTGGAAACGCCGCTTTTGCTTGATCAAGATGTTCGAGGTGCGAGATTCAAAGTGTATCTCGCTTAATGGCGGAAGACGTTTCTCCTTTTGTGTATAAGGGGAGAAACGCGGCACCTGGGTCAAATGAGATTTTATGTCTCGGAGGAGTTCATCAAATTTAATTATGATACATATAATTACCAAAAGCAATCTTCTGTGTGGTAGGAATAATCATTTCAGAGAGACACTGGCACCTGCAGGGCTGAGACGTAATTTAGAGACAGTGTGGAGTGACAGGAGGGAGAAAGAGACGGGAACGGGTGATTGCTGTGAAGCCTGCAGGGAGAATCTGCAGCAGCCTCATCACGCATATGTAAACCACACCTAACCCATGCTGCCGGCGTCACGGCCAAACGCCATGTTGGAGAAATTTACGTATAAAAATACACATATGGAAGTCCATTTCTGCCAGGGAACAAAAAAAGTCATAATTATGAGATAAAAATTCACAATTAGATGAGAGTGATTATATTTATTTATATCTCATATATAGTCTTTCTTTAATCTAATAATTGTAATTTTTAATCTCATAATTTTAACCATTTATCTCATAACTGTGATTTTTTTCTCATAATTTCAACTTTCTTATCTCGTATTTTAGATTAGATTAGATTAGATTAGATAGCTCCTTTATTGTCCCACAGTGGGGAAATTTACAGTGCTACAGCAGCAGTTAGAAAAGTTACAGAAATGTTTTTTAAAAATTTAAAAAGGAAAAGAAAAATTAAAAAATTAAATTAAAAAACAATATATACAGATATATACAGGTATATACAGGTATATATAAATATGAATTATGAATGTATTTGCACTGTCCATTTTTTCTGTTGGGGGGGGGGGGGGTTACTGCGAGCTGTACTTGTTGTACAGTCTGACAGCTGTAGGAAGGAAGGACTTCCGATATCGCTCCCTCAGACACTTTGGATGGATAAGTCTGTTGCTGAGGGAGCTCGTCAGTCCAGACAGTGTGTCCTGCATGGGGTGGAGGTGGTTTTCCATCATTGATGATATCTTCCTTATCATCCTTTCCTCTCCCACCACCTCCACTGGGTCAAGGGAGCACCCCAGGACAGAGCTGGCCTTCCTGATGATCTTGTTCAGTCTCTTCCTGTCTGCAGCTGTTATGCTGCCTCCCCAGCAGACCACCCCATAATGTATGACTGATGCCACAACTGAGTCATAGAATGTCTTAAGGAGTGTCCCCTGCACTCCAAAAGACCTCAACCGCCTGAGCAGGTAGAGCCTGCTCTGGCCCCTCTTGTATAGCGCAGTTGTATTATCAGTCCAGTCCAATTTTTTGTTCAGGTGAACACCCAGGTACTTGTAAGATGTCACCATCTCAATGTTTATGCTTATTTATCTCATAATTATAACTATTTATCTGATAATTTGACGTTTTTTCTTATAATTTTAACTTTTTCATCTCTAAATAATAAATAATAAATAATATTCTCTAATTATGACCCTGTATCTCATAATTTCAAACTATGACATTTCATCTCATAACTGAGTTTAATCTCATAATTATGAGTTTTATCTCATAATTTTGACATTTTATCTAATAATTATGATTTTGTATCTCATAATTTTGACATTTTATCTCATAATTATAACTATCTGATAATTGTGACATTTTTTCTCATAATTTTAACTTTTTATCACACATTTATGACAATTTATATCATCATTATGACATTTTTATCAAAATGTCAACTTTTTCATCTTATAACTATGACATTTCATCTCGTAACTGAGTTTAATCTCATAATTATGAGTTCATCATTTGACTTTTTACATCAATATCATTACTATAATTCATAATTTTTTACCCTTTGTCTCATCATTTCAACATTTTATCTCATAGTTATGACAATTTATCTCATCATTTTGACATTTTTCTCATAATGTCAACTTTTTCATCTCATAATTATGACTCTGTATCTCAGAATTTCAACTTTAATCTCATAACTGAGTTTAATCTCATAATTATGAGTTTTTATCTCATCATTTAGATTCTTTATATCATAATTATGACTTTGTTTCTCATAATTTAAACATTGTATCTCATATTTTCAACTTTTTATCTCATAATTATGACTTTGTCTCTCATACTTTGGACATTTTATCTCATAATTATGACTTTCAATGGGATATTTTTATTTGTGCTTTCTGGCAGGAATGGGCTTCCATACATTCTACATTACAGGAACACAAATCATTCAACAAGTACGTTTTGTAAAAATATAGCCACCTTTCATTGTGCATGGAGGAACATAAACACAAGCCTCGATGAATCCAGATGTTTTTTTGGGGTTTTCAGAAGAGCTGAATTCATCATAATAGGTGAAGAAAGGCTGGAGCGAGAGCTTAGTGACGATGGCTTTAGGTTTGCAGCCATAATTGGTTGCTTCTAAAGGGTGAGAAGGGGTAGGGTTATGAGGAGGGACACTGCCCCTCACACACACACACACACACACATGCGGCGTCTCACGAGCGCCCCCGCCCTTCCCAGAAAACCCCCCGCAGAGTCTAATCCAGCACAGAGCCCCTCTCAGCTCCGCCCGCCTTCGATTGCTGCGAAAAAAAAAAAAAAAATCGATGAAATATTTTCCCACCAAAACGAAGAGGAACAATGGATGAAATCCACACAAGTCAAGGTCTCCCTAATTAGAGGGTTCACACAAAAGGGGGAGGAGGAGGAGGAGGAGGAGGAGGAGGGAGCATGGCGAGCGATGAAGGTCACAGGCTTCCCACTCGTTGCTGCCGCCTTTCGCTCTAATATCAACTTCATAACTCAACCACGGAACATGTGATCCGCTGACTTCCTGTTCTGGAAGAGGAAGAGACAAGTCACAGAGCTTTATCACATCTAACCCTATAAACGGATGCTGCCGTATTGTATTATTGAAAGGCCGTCGGATGTGTAAGTGCTGGAGATAAACGCGTCTTTCATGTCCGTGGCGAGGCGACGGCAGACGATGCTGACCCCTCTCTAATGAGGGCGCGGTGTGATATGTAAATTCACCGTGGAGTTGGCCCCCGCACGGCCTTCGGTGTCAAGGAGGACGGAGACGCTTAACTTTTTTAATTCCGCGTCACGGCGGCGACCCGCTGCTGACTAAATGAAGCGTCCCTCCAGTGTGAGAGATACAGTACGGACACGCAGATCAGCATAAATAATACACTACACCACCACCAGCCCTCCATCACATTCACAGGCTTTTTCAAAGTTGGTGCACATTAGTGCGAAACAGAATTATGCAGAGCAGCGAAACATCGGTTAATGGCTGTCATTACCGCTCTTAACCGGCACCTGCCATCTTCACGGATGCTGGGGAGCGAGCGCGAGGTGCCAGCGGACGTGCACTCCAGCCCGG
This sequence comes from Eupleurogrammus muticus, assembly GCA_036785175.1. Lineage (NCBI taxonomy): Eukaryota > Metazoa > Chordata > Actinopteri > Scombriformes > Trichiuridae > Eupleurogrammus > Eupleurogrammus muticus. The sequence goes on from JAYKQN010000014.1 coordinate 228,161, forward strand.
GGTAATGGCGGTTCATGCGTGGCGCACGGCGCTCCCACTTTCATTTCATGCGATGCTCTTAACCGGCTGCTGCAGAGACGCACAGAGAGGCCCTGCCTGCGGAATTTACAACACACACACACACACACACACACACACACACACACACACACACACACACACACACACTCCCAGTCCAGAGTGTACAGCCCTGAATACAGAAATACATTAAAAATAAATAAATACTTAAATACAAACGCAGACCTGTGTCACTTTAGCTCAAACCCGACATCCTTCACCCTCGCCGATGATGGAACTCAAGCAAGGGGTGTACTTACGTACAGGGTCGATTCCACCATTTTTTTTGTCTTTGGAAGTTTTAAAAAATCCTCCAAATCCATAGAATTTTGTACATGTTATATATATATATATACATATATATATATGTAAATGTATATGTTATTATATGTATATATATACAGTGATCCCTCGCCACTTCGCGGTTCACTTATCGCGGATTCGCTATTTCGTGGATTTTCATAATGCTTTTTTTTTTTTTTTTTTTTGGTGCATTGTGTTCTGCATTCTGATTCGCTAAAAACTCACTCCCGCTTCTTGTATCAAAACATGCTACGAATTGTGCTATCATTTTGTCGTCTCGTGCAGTTATGTGTACGTACATAAAACAGCTTGGCAAATTTACTTTAAGTTGGCCAAATTATCTTGTAATTTCGAACATCTCCTAAACCCATAATGTCGACGAAACGGCCTGGACGGACAAAAGCACCTGCGGATGGGCCCCAACGGCGGAAGATGCTACCTATCTCAGATAAAGTTAAACTTCTGGACATGCTAAGGGAAGGTAAAAGCTATGCAGCCGTTGCTCGCCATTACGGAATCAATGAATCTTCCGTTCGTTACATAAAGAAGGAGGAAAAAAACATAAGGACGACAGCAGCAGTCAATTTTAATACGAATGCAAAAAGGGTTGTAACTGTCCGCAACAAGACCATGGTACGGATGGAGACGGCATTAGCTCTGTGGATTAATGACTGCAGGAAAAAAACATAACCCTGGATACAAACGTTATCTGCACAAAAGCGAGAATGCTGTATGAAAACCTACACGTGAGTGACTGTATTTGTATACATGTAATAGTTGCTAATTGTAAAAAAAAAAAATAAAGTTTTCTATTTCGCGGATTTCACTTAGGGATGCACCGATGTGAAAATTTCGGCCGATATCGATATCCGATATACATATCGGCAGTCACTGCCGATACCGATATTTGCCGATATCGATATATGTAGAGAAAACAAGTTTTCTGTAGTGTCACAAATTTAGTACAGACCAGAAAAAACACTGTACATTTGAAAAGCACAACAGTGCTCTTTATTTAAAGGAAGGCTCACTGTAAAACTGTCATGTGGTTAGAGGAAGTACGGCGGAGCGGACCCGATGGAGCTCCGCGAAGGCGGCGACGTCGCCGACGAGAAGGCGGCAGGACGGCGTCCGACACCCCGGAGCAACGTTCCGCGCATTTTTTTTGTCTTTTTGGGCGATGCGATGTGACGGAGGAGCCCGCTAGGACCAGCTAGCTTAGCTTAGCGCGTCGCCGAGAGACACGCAGACAGTGACCCAACTAACTGTAGGTTTAACTCTGCACATTGTTGACATATCGGCCAGAATTTGTTGATATCGGACCGATACCGATAAGTTAAAAAACGTGACATATCAGCCGATATATATCGGTTGGCCGATATATCGTGCATCACTAATTTCACTTATCGCGGGTCATTTTCGGAACGTAACCCCCGCGATAAACGAGGGATTACTGTATATATATATATATATATACACATATATATATATATATACATATATGTATGTATATATATATATATATAAAACTTTGCTGAATATATATATATATATATATATATATATATATATATATATATATATATATACATATATATACATACATATATACATACATGGGCGACACGGTGGAGCAGTGGGTAGCACTGTTGCCTCACAGCAAGAAGGTCGCAGGTTCAAGACCGCCTTGGGGCCTGGGTCTGGGACCTTTCTGTGTGGAGTTTGCATGTTCTCCCCGTGTCTGCGTGGGTTTTCACCGGGTACTCCGGCTTCCTCCCACAATACAAAACATGCTCAGGTTAATTGGCAAATCTAAATTGCCCATAGGTGTGAGTGTGTGTGTGAATGGTGTGTGAATGGTGTGTGTGCCCCACGATTGGCTGGCGACCATCTGGGGTGTATCCCCCTGCCTCTCGCCATAAAATGCGCTGGGATAGGCTCCAGCAGACCCCTGCGACCCCGAAAGGGAATAAGCGGGATAGAAAATGGATGGATGGATGGATATACATACATATAGATCAAATCAGTCATTTCCACCTTTCCTTAGACTTCATTAAATGATAAACCAAATGATCCAAAATTTCAGCAAAGTTTATATATATATATATATATATATATATATATATATATATATATATATATATATATATATATATATATATATATATATATAAACGAAAACTATTAATAATTAAATAGTGTCATTGTGTAATACTTTAAGTACATTTGTTCTTCAACTTAAGTCTAATTTGTTTGTGTTTGTATTTCCTTTAAATAAAGCCTATGAATACCAACCAGACATTATATTAGCTTCCTGACTGGGAAATAAGAAGTAAAAGCTCTTTGCTTTACAGATATTAATGAACCAAGCTGCTAAAATTCTGACATTATGAACAAATCACTGCAATGATGTGATATTTAATATCATATATACACCATATATGTACTGTTTTATGTTTTATTTTGTGCATAAATTACTCAAAGAGGCAGATCCCTCGTGTCGACACGTTGCCGAACAAAACCATTTGAATAGCGGGACAACAAGTGTGCGCTGGCAAACATTCTTGTCATTTCACCCACTTGAGTTAACGAACGCCACTAGAAACCGATGATTGAAATGATTACAGTGGAGGGGTACCATTGCAAAAACAAAAAAAAATTATTAATTTAAAAAAAAAAGGCTCATTTCTCATGGCTGCATGTCCATGAGATGTAGGGTCAAAGTGCTGCATACATCGCAGCGAGCATTCCAGCTCATGGGTGCACTGTGCGTCAATTTTTTGAGTGTTTCCATATGTGTGTGTGTGTGTGTGTGTGTGTGTGTGTGCTGTAACTCAAGAGGCTGGATGGAGGACAGACTAAGTGGCTCTCGGGGGAGAGTCGATCGGTTGTTAAAGACAGTGGAGTGGGACAGAACGGCCTCAACGCTGCGCACACACACACACACACACACACACACACACACACACACACACACACACACACACACACACACACACACACACACACACACACACACACACACACACACACACACACACACACACAGCAAAAACAGACACACGGTCCTGGTTAGTGTAATTGCTATAGACAAGCAGCCATCTGAATGAGCTCTGTCTCCTTCGATCTCTTCTGAAAATGCTCAGAGAACCATTTCGCCTTCAAGTAGTCGCTCATGCCAAAAGACACGGGATGCATTATAGTGGCTAAATAAGAGAAGTAAAAAATGCATCAACATCGTCTGCACTTTTATCTTGGAAGGCAAACTCTATATCTCTATATAGCTCTAGATCAACTGCGAATCGGCTTCTTACTACTTAGCATGAAATTCTGGTGGATGTAACATTGATAGCTCATGAAAATGTTATTTGGAATGAACACTGTATATACACTCACTGGCCACTTTATTAGGTACACCATGCTAGTAACGGGTTGGACCCCCTTTTGCCCTCAGAACTGCCTCAATTCTTCGTGGCATAGATTCAACAAGGTGCTGGAAGCATTCCTCAGAGAGTTTGGTCCATATTGACATGATGGCATCACACAGTTGGTGAAGATTTGTCGGCTGCACATCCATGATGTGAATCTCCCGTTCCACCACATCCCATAATGCTCTATTGGATTGAGATCTGGTGACTGTGGAGGCCATTTGAGTACAGTGAGCTCATTGTCATGTTCAAGAAACCAGTCTGAGATGATTCCAGCTTTATGACATGGTGCATTATCCTGCTGAACGTAGCCATCAGAAGTTGGGTACATTGTGGTCATAAAGGGATGGACATGGTCAGCAACAATACTCAGGTAGGCTGTGGCGTTGCAACGATGCTCAATTGGTACCAAGGGGCCCAAAGAGTGCCAAGAAGATATTCCCCACACCATTACACCACCACCACCAGCCTGAACCGTTGATACAAGGCAGGATGGATCCATGCTTTCATGTTGTTGACGCCAAATTCTGACCCTACCATCTGAATGTCGCAGCAGAAATCGAGACTCATCAGACCAGGCAACGTTTTTCCAATCTTCTATTGTCCAATTTCGATGAGCTTGTGTAAATTGTAGCCTCAGTTTCCTGTTCTTAGCTGAAAGGAGTGGCACCCAGCGTGGTCTTCTGCTGCTGTAGCCCATCTGCCTCAAAGTTGACGTACTGTGTGTTCAGAGATGCTCTTCTGCCTACCTTGGTAGTAACGGGTGGTTATTTGAGTCACTGTTGCCTTTCTATCAGCTCCAACCAGTCTGGCCATTCTCCTCTGACCTCTGGCATCAACAAGGCATCATCATCACATCCATCATCACTGGAGATTTCTTCTTTTTCGGACCATTCTCTGTAAACCCTAGAGATGGTTGTGCGTGAAAATCCCAGTAGATCAGCAGTTTCTGAAATACTCAGACCAGCAACAACCATGCCACGTTCAAAGTCACTCAGATCACCTTTCTTCCCCAAACTGATGCTTGGTTTGAACTGCAGGAGATTGTCTTCACCATGTCTACATGCCTAAATGCATAAGTTGCTGCCATGTGATTGGCTGATTAGAAATTAAGTGTTAACAAGCAGTTGGACAGGTGTTCCTAATAAAGTGGCCGGTGAGTATATATATATATATATATATATATATATATATATATATATATATATATATATATATATATATATATATATATATATAAATTCCTGTCAGTGTCTCCATCACGTGGACTGAAAGCGTAATGGCTTCAGGTCAGGGCCTGTATTCAGAAAAGTGAGCTCATTAATTTGATAATTTAGCTGTAATTTCTTAAAGAAAATGTCCTGAACGTAGGACTCATTCTAAATCATGGCTCTAAAAGTATTTTCAACATAACCTGTGAAAAGTTAGAAGTAGTCAAGAGGACACAGCTCATTAAATATTAATTAAATCTAAAATTATAATGATACTGATCTTTAAAAATTATTTGTATTATCTCATTTGATATTAGTATTGGTATTATTAGTAGTTTTAATAATAGTAGTACTAGTATTGCTATCATTAAGTATTAGGATTATTAGTAGTAGTGGTAATATTACTATTATAAGTATTCATGGCAGTAGTATTATCATGTTGAAATTGTCATATCAATATTCATAATAAAAGACAATAAAATTATGAATTTGCCCCTTTTTAACTTCATGTAATAACTTATAAAGTTTTCGGTTTAGTTATTACAATAAAAAAAAAGTTTTTCCATAAGATAACGTAGCTCCAGCAGTTATTACGCTAACATTTCGGCACTTTTATTACTCCATCAGACAGTTATTGGCTTATTGGCCTATTACTTTTTAAAGAGGGGGAATTTATTACGTTATCGGCCCCACATGTTAAATCACTGACAGGCAGAATCACTGATGTTGCTGTTGATTCCATCTACAGAAACGAGGCCAACATCCTTTTATTTCAGAATAAGAGTTGGGCCAGTTCCTCAGTGAAAGTTGGTCCCAGCAGCTTTGTGAACACGCCGTTTTAGGAGGAAACTCTTAGCTAAGGACCTTTAGATGGGAAAACGTTTCGTGAATAAGGCCAGGTGCCTGGTCACAAGTCGAAACTCCAAAAAAGCCCGGAGGTATGAGGGGCGTCGCCTTCCACACTCGAATGCAATTCAGAAAATGCATCCACCTGGAGCAAGATTCCTCCTCCTCCTCCTCCTCCTTCCCCCATGACACCTCCCTATTCCCTCTCCACCCGCATGTGAGGCATTACCCAAAGTGATGAAAGGAGCGCAGGAATTCCAGATGATAAGCGAGTCCCCCGTGGAACGGCTCCATCCCGGCTTCCTTTTCTACTGTCCCCCCCACTTAGCGTCTCCACCAACCACCACCGGCGTCCTCATACGGCCGGGACAGGCAGCCGCTGTCAGCTGCCGAGGGCCTCCAGGCTGATCTCTCACTTTCTGGAATAATGAGCACTGCCCCCCCCCCCCGCCGCCCCCCGCCCCCACTCCTCCATCGACCATGTTCTTCTTACATCTTGCTTCCAAGAGCTCCACTTTCCTCCTCTTGTGGGCGAATGCACAGTCGGATGAACGGTAGAAACCAATAGGAAACACTGTGTAATAACCATCAGGTATAAATAAGTGATTTATAAGACGTTTATTCAACCTAAGTTAGTTAAGAGCTATTTTATTGTTTGACGAGGGGTTATTTCGACCTTCAAACCCTGGCAGGTTAATGAAGGCGCATAATCCGACATATTATGCAGCTACTTCATTTTTATTGATTTACAGTGGCTTGCGAAACTATTTGGCCCCCTTGAACTCTGTGACCTTTTGCCACATTTCAGGCTTCAAACATACAGATATAAAACTGTAATTTCTTGTGAAGAATCAACAACAAGTGGGACACAATCATGAAGTGGAACACACTTTATTGGATATTTTAAACTTTTTTAACAAAAAAAAAACAAAAAATTGGGCGTGCAAAATCATTCAGTCCCATTGAGTTAATACTTTGTAGCGCCACCTTTTGCTGCGATTACAGCTGCAAGTCGCTTGGGGTATGTCTCTATCAGTTTTGCACATCGAGAAACTGATATTTTTGCCCATTCCTCCTTGCAAAACAGCTCGAGCTCAGTGAGGTTGGATGGAGAGCGTTTGTGAACAGCAGTTTTCAGTTCTTTCCACAGATTCTCAATTACAAATAGTTTCGCAAGCCACTGTAAAAATCATTTAATGCATATATAGTCTGTTAGGAGGAATATGAACTCTGTACACTGCAAAAAGGTGAAAAAATGGCAGATTTCATACATATTGTCCAATTTTGAGTAAATTTGTCTTATTGTATTGATAGATAATTTTTTTCAGTGTATGTGACAATCGGTGATTTTACCGATGTTACCCAGCAGGATAAAGTATTATATATAATATAATATTATTTTCACAAATTCATCATTCATTTGATGAATAAATGAGTCTGCACTAGTCAAATGAATCGATTAAATGAACACAAGCGAGCCCGATCATAAGAAAACAGTCATTTGCTTCATAGCAGCGAAAAAAAAAAACATGTGTCCTTCAATCACAGGCAGAAGTTTTCACTCCGTGATGGAATTCTCAGGAAGTTGCGGAGTGTGTGTGTGTGTGTGTCGTGGTTCCGTGCAGCTGTGCTCGTCCCGGGTGCTTATGTTGACGCGTGACCTCTGACCTCTAGTCATTACTTACACCTGTCACTCAGCCCCTGGAAGGCGGCTGACAGCTGAAGGGTGAATGAGACATGCCCAGAACCCTAAATCCTGCACCTGCACACTCCACTGTGGTCACAATAATCATAACTCAAGAGCTGACCTCTGGCGTGTCACTGATTACAGCAGCGAGAAGCTGGCCTATATAAAGGACACAATGTGGTGTAGTATATCCAGAAATAACCGCGGCTTCTGCAGCCATCTTGATAAAAAAAAACAGCGATAATATTCTCTGATAATAGTTGTTGCAGAATATAGTCATGAATATAGTTATTCGCAAACTTATAGATCCCATATCAAGCAAAAAGCCACTTTCTCAATGCCAGAAAAGGTTTTTATAAAATCTGCACCATGCATCAAGCTCTAAAAAACAAAAACAGAGAAAATGCACGCGTCTCGTGAAGTACTTCCTTGACTTTGTGATGTCATACAGTGGCTATTTTTACCAGGGCTTCCGAGCGAAAGTCGTGACTTTGCTTCGGCGAGTCCAAAGATAGCGATGCTGCAAGAGCAAATGTCTCCGCGAAGAAGAAAAATGTCAGACCCTCGCAAGGACGTTAATGTGAGTGTTTATTTTTGTGCTTTGTATTTTTTTTCTTTTTCAAAAGTCACGCGGGGGGTTTTGGTAAGAACGCTGCGCCTGAACCTCTACGAGCTTTATTCATGCACTAAAGGCTAACCAGTCATTCTATGGTGCCTGATTGGTGCCATATGGTTTATGCATTCGAAACGAATGTGAAATGAAGTGATTTGAAAGTTAAATTACAAGTTTTAATATCGAAATTTGAAAAAATAAAATAGTGGAGTAACTTTATTGATCTCTAGAGGGAAATTAAAGTGTTCAAGTAGCTTACATAAATACACAATACACATAATGCACAAAAAGACACAAACATACAAAAGGCATTAACACACTTCTCAGTCAGGACAGAAAATACATTTAAATTTAAATTTACATTTTAAATTTAAATTTACATTTTAAAATAAAATTCAAATTTTAAATTTAAATTTACATTTTAAAATGAAATTCAAATTTTAAATTTTAATTTTAAATTTAAATTTATTTTCTCTTTTTTCTCTTAAATTTAAATTTAAATAATAATTGATGATTGTATAATTATCTCTTTTCATGCAAATCTTTTCATTTTTACATATTTTCCCCCTAACGTTATGCCCACATGAAAATATTGGTGAAAAATCTGAAGCTGAAAAGACATAGACCTGAAACTGAGAAAAGGATTTGAAACTGGAAAAAAAATGAGATTTGAAAGCCGCCTCCCAATAAAAGGAGAAATGTGAAGCTCACATAATAAGTGTCTATCAGTTGTTATATCTGAATCCGCTGATGTGTGCTTTTGGACTTTAAAACCACAAATATCACAATAACATTTCACAGCCTCAAATAAAACCCTGAAAAGTGCAGGACAGGAGCCTTTCACTCTCTGGATGGGATTATCTCTCCTTGCCTATTAACCAGCGTAGTTTCTCATTTCATCTCCGAGTATCTGGGATTAGGTCAGATTCCGTTGTTGTAGCGCGGCCCCTCTCCTGCATCATGACAGGCTGCAGACACCACGAGGAGCTGTAATCTCACGCGTTCCTGGAGCTCTCTATTACCGGCATAATTTACCATCGCGGGAGCGTGGGTGTCGACTAAAGTCGGCAGTTTTCTCAGACCCCCGAACCCAACCTTATCTTTGTTTTGTTCCGCAACATTGAAAACCATTAGTGGCACTTATTTCTCCCTTTGCCGTGTTTGTTTATCTGTGCATGGAGCCGTATGTGTTCTCCATGCATTACAGTGTGTCTGTGAATATTAGCATATTCATTCCGCTCTTCAAGCCATCGCTGGCCCAATCTGGTGTCTATGGAGGAATGGTGTTTGCAGAGCGGGGCCCCCGGAGCAGCCACATCGTGTTGATAATAATGATAGAAATCTAGTTTTCCTTTGATGCATGAATGCCTTTTAGATTTAATAGCCATATGCTGGAGCTGTTGTTGTTGTTGTGGCTGCTGCTGCTGCTGCGTTATTATTGTTGATTGTTTTTAATCTTGCAGAGTGTTGGATATCAAAGGACCATCCAAGGCTACCCCTGACTGGGTGATGGAGAGGATCTTAAGGCAGCGTGCATATGCATGTACAGTGCACTTAGCAAGCATACACACCCCTTTACTTTTATTTTTATGCTGCAGCTTTATGCTAAACTCATTTTACCCTTACAACTACACTGAATGCTCCAAAAGAGAGGAGAAAAAGTGAAATACTACATTGACCTTTTACTATGATATTTTGATATTTTTTTGACAAAAAGAAGCGTGAGAAGCTAATTAAAGTTAGCTTCTAACATAGTTAGCTTCTAGCTGAATGTCAGAAATGGTGCTTGCATTGTGTGTTTATTTAATGTTTCTTTATATAGTCAAAATTATTAAATTGTGTTTTAAAAGGTTTTAGGGTTTTGCAACACAACAACATGTGAAAATGAGAAGAGGTTGTTTTCTAAATGCACTGTACACTGTTTTATACACAGGAAAATGCACCATTATCAAAATACTTGCATGCATGCAAGACTTATACTTTACTGTGGGGATGCACCAATGCCACGAGTACTTGCGTTTAAGTATTTGCGTTTAAGTACTTGCCGATACTGATACCGTGTTTGTGAATGTGATTTTGCATGAAATCGTGCAGCTTTGGCAGGACATATCTGTGATAAAGCTACGACTGGGAATCTCAATGCTTAGCTGCAGTACGCTGAGAGGATGCCGGAATCTCAAATTATCGACCACGGACACTCCAGGGAAATTTACTCTGCAGAAACATCTGTGATTTTTGACCAGCTGTGGGTCGTCTCTGGACGTTTTACACTAAAAAGCCATGTTACTATATTCTGTGTCATGGTGGGATTTAAAATACTTAATCAAGCTGCTTCTATCATAAATGGTGGATTTTTTTCCATCTCTTGAGATTTTTGCTTGACATAATTAGCATTTTTAATGTCACTCCCATTCAGCTTAAAGTAGCTGCACACTGCCGACATGACCCCTCCTTGTGAGTCAAGTATGTGAATCATGCATTCCTGTGAGTTGGTATCGGTGGCGAAAATTCCATTTCTTTGATGGGGTGTAATAAACACCCAATTTAACTTTACAGAATAATTTCTAAAAAAAAAAAATACTATACTACCATTCTACTATAATATTACAGGTTTGAGACCTTAGCATGTTCACATTTAAATAATGTTCTGCAAAGTACTAATTAAGTAGTATAAGTAGCAATGTATAGCAATGTTCCATATTTATTTATATTTATATATAAGGAAAATGTGAAAACCTATGAAAATCTTTCATGGAGGATACGCTCTTTCTAATATTCTTCCTGTTCCCTCCTCGCTGCTGATTGGACATCGTTAGAGCTCGTTAACGAACATCAGGTCTAACCTAATAAAACAGGCTGGTTTTAGTGGTGGGATAAAGGAATTAAAGGCTTCTATATATTGGTTTTATTCAACATAGATAGCTTCTAGCTGAATTTAGGAATTTGTGCATTGCATTCCTTTAATAGTCACAATTATTGATTAGATTATTACAATTATTAATTAGCTTTTCAAATAAATTTGAGAAGCTAATTAAAGTTAGCTTCTAGCTGAATGTCGGAAACGCTTCCATTGTGCGTTTATTTAATGTTTCTTTATATAGTAAAAATTATTTAATTGTGTTTTTAAAAGATTCGAGGGGGAGGGGCAACTTTTTGGGGTCATGTCACCTGGGATTTCTGCCTATAATGATGAATAGTATGAGTATTCATGCCCATGTATTGATCCAGTATGGGGGCATCCCTATTATTAATATTTTGTGTGTGTGTGTGTGTGTGTGTGTGAGAGTCAAAGTTAAAAAAAAAGAGAAATATTAATATTTCAAGTCAATTTTTGTAATGTAAAATCTAAAAATGGAGTCTAAACTCTGTATCTCATTTAGAAAGGGTGGTCCCCACGGTGCAGGCATTTGCCTGATGTCCTCACGGGTACAGATAAACCAGTGTGTGTGTGTGTGTGTGTGTGTGCGCAGCCTAATTGCATGTGTACACTGCAGAACCTCTCATCAGGCACCAGATAAGCTGCACCGTTGCTGGGTCGGGTCCTTTGAGATGCGATGGGAGATTTCCCCGCCAGCGAGGCCAATTTACTCCACGTGGCAGGCGGGAGGAAGTGTGTGTTGTTTGTGATGTGACGAGGACTTTTACGAAATAAAATTAAATTAAAATAAGAAAAAAAAAACAGTCCATGTGTCCAGCGTTCGCTGACCTTGGGCGGGCACATGGCGAGGCCGTGTGAACTTCTTCACTACGTTTTGGGAAAGTTTCTGTTATAAAAACTCTGTAAAAAAAACCTGAACATTTCTTTGTCTTCGGTCCACGCTGTGCTCGGCTGGAGTCTCGAAGCCGCACGCTGTTCTTGGTGCCGACTCTTGGCTCTTCATCAGCTTCCAGTTGTGATAACAGATTTGTCTTTGCCCGGTTTACCGTCGGGTGGCTACCAGTGGCGGAGCCAGCGCTATATGCATGTATATTTACTTCTTTTTGCTGTTTTGTTGGAAGCTGTTTGCATGCACCGTCTTCTACGAATCAACATTTGCTTTAGTATTTCTACTTATTAGCTGCTTAAAAACCTCAAAACTCTACTAAGTATTAGATTAGTATTCTTCCAACAGGATTAAAATAAATTGTACTAAAATAAAGTATTATATAATTATACAAACTGTGTATAACAATGATGTATACTTAATTGCATAGTTATTAAATAGTTATATTGCAAATTTAGTTTTTTTACAAAAGAAAAATACTAAAAGGTCGAAACTTTCTGTGGTAAAAGATGCAGGAAATCGCTGGAGTCAGGATCAATTTACCTACAGTTCTGTAATCTAACATTACATGGTATTCATACTGGCTTAAAAATTAGTAAATTACAATTTTCCCAGTTTTGTTGGGCAAAGTTTTTGTTAGGAAAGTAGCCTATTTATTCTAGTCCTAGTCTCAAATAAATGCCTGGTCTGTTAAAAGATTGAAGCAAATACGATATTTGGTATTTTACGGCATGCAAAAGTAAATCAGCGTGCAGTACCACAGATGGCCACTAGTCAATATTTGCTCTATATCTTTGGTATTTCTACTTATTAGCTGCTTAAAATCTTCAAAACCATTTTTCTTTTGCTTTTCCTTTACCTCTCCCTGGAACGTAAACTCTACTTTCAGAAGTATTAGATTAGTATTCTTCCAACAGGATTAAAATAAATTGTACTATAATAAAGTATTATATAATTATACAAACCGTGTATAACAATGACGTATACTTAATAGTATAGTTATTAAGAAGTTATATTGCAAATTTAGTTTTTTACAAAAGAAAAATACTAAAAGGGTGAAACTTGGTGGTAAAAGATGCAGGAAAATCTCTGGAGAAGGAGTACTGTAATCTGACTGAAAAATGTAAGTTACATGGTTTTCGTACTGCAAAATAATTAGCAAATTACAATTTTCCCAGTTTTTGTCAGGAAAGTAGCCTATTTATTAATTACCAATCTAGTCCTAGTCTCAAATAAATGCCTGGTCTGTTAAATGATTGAAGCAAATACGATATTTGGTATTTTATGGCATGCAAAAGTAAATCAGTGTGCAGTACCACAGATGGCCACTAGTCAATATTTGCTGTGTATCTTTGGTATTTCTGCTTATTAGCTGCTTAAAATCCTCAAAACAATTTTTCTTTTGCTTTTCCTTTACCTCTCCCTGGAACGTAAACTGTATTTTCAGAAGTATAAGATTAGTATTCTTCCAACAGGATTGAAATAAATTGTACTATATTAAAGTATTATATGATTATGCGAACCATGTATAACAATGACATACACTTAATAGTATAGTTATTAAATAGTTATATTGCAAATTTAGTTTTTTACAAAAGAAAAATGCTAAAAGGTCGAAACTTTCTGTGGTAAGAGATGCAGGAAATCTCTGGAGAAGGAGTACTTTGTGTACATAGAACTCTGTATATAGCCATTGTGTATATAGCCAAACAGTGCAATACATTTATATTTATACTGTATATACTGTTTTTTGTTTGTGTTGTTTATACTGTTGTTTATACTTTTTTAAATTTCTTTCAATGCTGCTGTAGCACTGGGAATTTCCCCACTGTGGGACAATAAAGGAGCTATCTATCTATCTACTGTAATCTGACTTGATAAATGTAATTTACATGGTATTTGTACTGCGAAAAAATTGGTAAATTACAATTTTCCCAGTTTTTGTCAGGAAAGCAGCCTATTTAATAATTACCAATCTAGTCCTAGTCTCAAATAAATGCTTGGCATGTTAAATGATTAAAGTAAATAAGTTATTTGGTATTTTACGGCATGCAAAAGTAAATCAGCGTGCAGTACCACAGATGGCCACTAGTCAATATTTGCTGTGTATCTTTGGTATATGTATTTATTAGCTGCTTAACAACCTCAAAACTATTTTTTTTTACCTAGAGAAACATAATACTTCTGATTATCTGTTGTAATTAGTGGATTATTATTTAATCACTTGAATTATTGGTTTAAAATGACTTTTATAGAAGTTAAAGCCACTTTTTAATGTCTATTGGAAATTAACACATTTTAATACAATGCAAATATATTAAAGAAGCATATATATCTACTACTGAGCTCAAATCACTTTTTTTAGCAGAGATATTCCAGTTCCCATGTTTCCTGAGCTGCACCAGATTATTGGATTCTGGAGGCTGGTTTTTTTTATTTTTTTACGATTAATGAGCGGACTGATATTATTTATGATATTTATGACCTATTTGAAAAAAAAGAACTGGTCAGAAATGGTTCAGCTATGTTAAGAGAAAATACATAATAAATAAATAAAAGAGTTTTTCCATGTAGTAAAACCTACGCTGGACATGAAAAATGTGTTTTTGAGAAATTCGCTACAGAAAGCAAAATTAAATTCAATAATAATTAAAACATACTCATGAAAATCCTACTCCATTTTTTCTGCCAAGTCATTTCCACCATCTAAAAGTCACGCACTGCACCTTTAACAGGTTACAGCTCGTGATAATCCACGTGTCGGGGAAAAAGAAACTAGTTAATGAAACTGTCACCTAACAGCAGATCTATTAAATTACCTTGTCAATTCTTTTCTGATTTAATGAAGAATTTAATCCCCGGAGCACGCGGGTCTTAATATAAAAAGGATAGAGTTGTCAATTACCGTAATCCAAAATATAGGAAAAATATTAATCTTATCACTTAAGGGCGACGCTGTGTCTGACCAGACTTGAAATGAGTGGATATAAAGTTTGTACCTTTGGGAGTTAGCGTGATATTTCAATCCAGGACGCCGCGTTCAGGGGAATGACTTTCCCGTGGTGACGTGCACAATCATGCGGGCGGATCAGGGTTTTACTAGAACAGAATAGGACTGAGGCAGCGGGAAATGAGCGGAAAGAGGAAAAGGGAAAACTATGAGAGGGAATATTATGACGGGGTAGGGAAAAAAAAGAGGAAAGTTAACCTAATGACCTGTCTGAAATATGTGGAGAGAATACGGCAGGGTGGAAATACGATAGACTGAGACATAAAGAGGAAAGGAGATAGGATACAAACAGAATAAGGAGGAGAAAATAAATCTGAGATGTGCACACGGGAAAGATAGAAACGAGACATAATAGCACGAGTAGCGCTCTGGATCTTCTGCATCTTTACCTCGGATGTAGAGATATGTGTGTGTGTGTGTGTGTGTGTGTGTGTGTGTGTGTGTGTGTGTGTGTGCCACATAGATAGCACGGCCTAAGATGAATGAGATGGGTAAATATGCTCGTGCTTATCCCATAACCATCGGGGACATTGCGGCGATAACGGTGGGAGTGTTAGGGGTGTCTGCGGGTTTGGGTTCTTATCTGCAGAGTGTGTGTGTGTGTGTGTGTGTGTGTGTGTGTGTGTGTTTGCACACGCTGTTTATGTTTCAGGTGCGTATGACATGTGGTTTATGCAGAATTCTATTGGAGAGAATGGGCCTTCAAGCACGTATTGCATGTTCAAAGTTTTGTACTTTTAAGAGTTTTAACAACAAACCGCAACTTTTCCATTTTGCAGATTCATCTTTTGAACATGCAACAATCACAAACAGGATCAAAAGATGTTTTTTCCCCCTCATGGCCACCGTGCAGATTTTTTTTTTTTTTTTTCAGAAATCGTCTCGTGTGGTAACCAGATGGTGGAAGTGCTTAGCCAACACATCCCTGCAAACCTTAATGACATTTAATTATCATCAAAACACTTTAAATGATCAAAAAAGGAGCAGAAAGCAGACTTTCTAGTCAGTGGATAAGTCATTAGCATCATTTATTCAGCAGGTCCGACCATCACTAAGTTAATATAGCGGTTAAAATAATATTATAGTAAAATTGCATTAGGGTAAGGGCTAAGGTTTAATTAGACTAATTAGACTTTTATTACACATACTAATTTTTGTATTAATTTGTACTAAATACATTTAAGTTGCACAAAGGAACCGCTTTTACAATTGCAATCAAACATATTTTAAGTGCTATAAAAACACGTAATAATAATAAACCATGCAGGTATCATTATATATATATATATAGGCATATAAGTTAATTACAAATTATGTGTAGACTCTACTTATAGTATAAGAATAAGTATAAGATTAGTATTCTTCCCACAGGATTAAAAGTGTACTATAATCAAGAATAATATAAATATACTAACCATGTATAACCATGAGGTATACTTCATGGTATACTACAAAATAGTTATATTGCAAATTTGATTTTTAAAAAAGAAAAACAATAAAAAGTAGAAACTTTCTGTGGTTAAATAGGCAGGAAATTTCTGTAGTAAGTGTCGGGATCAATTAACTACAGTACTGTAATCTGACTTTTGAAAAAATCTAAGTTACATGGTATTAATACTCGCTAAATATTTAGTAAATTACAATTTTCCCAGTTTTTCTGGGCATGATTTTTGTCAGGAAAGTAGCCTATTAATTAATTTATCTATTCCTAGTCTTAAATAAATGCCTGGCATGTTAAAAGATTCAAGCAAATTAGTTATTTGGTATTTTTGGCATGCAAAAGTAAATCAGCGTGCAATACCACTGCTGGCCACTAGAGGCGCCTACAGCTGGACTCACGCGTCTGCCTCATAGCGAGAGACTGGAGGAAATGTCAGAGGTTTTGTTGCTGAAATTGGGCATAAAACCCATAAAAGGAGGAAATATTTTTTATTTTATTTGCCTTTAAAATGAGTGAGCATTCAACACCAGAAATAAAATAATAAAAAATAAAACTTCACTGCTCTCACCTACATAAAGTTCATTGGCACTCTTAATATGAAGGTGCCATGTCTTATAAATAAACACTTCCAAGGTTTAGTTTATTCTAAGGTCTAGAAAATGCAAAAATAGGAATATTTATGACACAGACCAAAAACCACATGAGCTTTTCAAGCAGAAGATCGCTGTAAAATCACATTGAGTTGAATTTTTGCACTTTAAAATGCTTCTATGTCACGTTATTTCAAGAATAAATCCTAGAAAATATTAGTTTTGAAGTGCATCCACAATCAAGTGTACGACACATAAATCTGAGCTGTTTGTGTTTTTAAAGGCAACACACACACACACACACACACACACACACACACACACACACACACACACACACACACACACACAGTGTTTGTCATACACAGCTATAGAAGGAAAAAAATAACTGGTCTGTAAATGCTGATTTGTCAGTCTTAGTGACATTTACCTTCAATTTTACTTTACTTTCTCCACCTTTTTTTTTTTTGGTACATTTTGCATGTGTGTACGGGCCCAGGATATGTGTGTGTGTGTGTGTGTGTTGTTTATGCTATGAAAAATAAATAAATAAATGAAAAGTTGCCGTTTTCTCCGTCACTTCTATGTATAGATCACAGGCGTCTTCTGAGCCCGTTTGTAGCCGACATCTGAGCGGCGCAGGTACTCGGCGGGGGGCCCCCCGCCCCCCCCTGTCTCCACCAGGGTGTGTTTGTGAATAAAAATGTGTTGTTTACTTCTATATCAGTCGCAACCCTCAGAGTTAACGATTTGTACGCCTGAACTCCACCTGATGTTATGTGTGTGTGTGTGTGTGTTTTCATTGTTTTTTTTACAAGTTCGCGTTTTCCTGAAGAGCTACGGGAAAAAAAAAAGTTGCTTATTAACGGGTAAAAGTTCGGGGGCTAAAGCGGGAAAGTCTTTTCCAGAAAACTGTTGTATGGGAGATGTTCGGTATAGGTCAGGAGATTATTATTCATACTTTTTTCTTGCTATTTATTAGTATTTTTCTCCATTCTATGTCCATAATTCATACTGTGTATGCGAATCAACAAATTCTATGAATTTTGTACATAGTGTTGTGTACTTTTATTTTTTCTGTACGCTGCAGTAACAGTAAAGTAAAGTAACAATAAAGTCATATTTTATCATATATATATATTAGCACGGATGCTAACAAGTTAGCACAGATGCTAACAAGTTAGCACGGATGCTAACAAGTTAGCACGGATGTTAGCACGGATGCTAACAAGTTAGCACGGATGTTAGCACGGATGCTAACAAGTTAGCACGGATGTTAGCACGGATGCTAACAAGTTAGCACAGATGCTGACAAGTTAGCACGGATGTTAGCACGGATGCTAACAAGTTAGCACGGATGTTAGCACGGATGCTAACAAGTTAGCACGGATGTTAGCACGGAAAATCATAAAACATAGAATTCATCATTAATTTAAAAAAGAGTGAAGAGTGTAGATAAGATACTTTCTGTTTTCATATGCACGGTTAAACAGAACTGTTTTCAGCCTGGTCTTAAACATTGTCAGTGTTGAGGCCTGTCTCACATTCTCTGGAAGACTGTTCCAGATTTTAGTTGTAGGTGAACAACAACAACAAGTTAACAAGTTAGCACGGACGCTAACAAGTTAGCACAGATGTTAGCACGGATGCTAACAAGTTAGCACGGATGTTAGCACGGATGCTAACAAGTTAGCACGGATGTTAGCACGGATGCTAACAACTTAGCACAGATGTTAGCACGGATGCTAACAAGTTATGCTAACAGGTTAGCACGGACGTTAGCACGGATGCTAACAAGTTAGCACGGATGCTAACAAGTTAGCACGGATGTTAGCACGGATGCTAACAAGTTAGCACAGATGCTAACAAGTTAGCACGGATGTTAGCACGGATGCTAACAAGTTAGCACGGACGTTAGCACGGATGCTAACAAGTTAGCACGGATGCTAACAAGTTAGCACGGATGTTAGCACGGATGCTAACAAGTTAGCACAGATGCTAACAAGTTAGCACGGATGTTAGCATGGATGCTAACAAGTTAGCACGGATGCTAACAAGTTAGCACGGATGTTAGCACGGATGCTAACAAGGCAAGGCAAGTTTATTTGTAGAACACAATTCATACACAGGTCAATTCAAAGTGCTTTACAGTTACACAAAACCACAAAAGGAGAGCAAAACATACATAAAATCACAAAAGGAAAATCATAAAACATAGAATTCATCATTAATTTAAAAAAGAGTGAAGAGTGTAGATAAGATACTTTCAGTTTTCATATGCAGGGTTGAACAGAACTGTTTTCAGCCTGGTCTTAAACATTGTCAGCGTTGAGGCCTGTCTCACATTCTCTGGAAGACTGTTCCAGATTTTAGCTGCAGAAAACTGGAATGTAGCTTCACCATGTTCAGTCCTGACTCTGGGCACCTGCAGGAGACCAGTCCCTGAGGTTCTCAGGGTCCTAGATGGCTCGTATGGCTCTAACATG
The DNA here is from genome assembly GCA_036785175.1 of Eupleurogrammus muticus. Taxonomy (NCBI): domain Eukaryota; kingdom Metazoa; phylum Chordata; class Actinopteri; order Scombriformes; family Trichiuridae; genus Eupleurogrammus; species Eupleurogrammus muticus. The sequence continues at coordinate 247,597 of JAYKQN010000014.1, forward strand.
TCATAGATGTATTTTGGTGCTAGATCATGAAGAGACTTGTACACAAGTAAAGCTGTTTTAAAGTCTATTCTCTGAGTGACAGGAAGCCAGTGCAGAGACATGACCACTGGACTAATATGGTCATATTTTCTGGTTGTAGTCAGGACTCGAGCTGCAGCGTTCTGAATGTTCTGTAGTTGTTTAACAGCTCGTTTAGAGAGACCAGTGAGCAGGCCATTGCAGCAGTCTAACCTGCTGGAGATAAATGCATGGATCAGTCTCTCCAAGTCTGGTTTAGACACTATATTTTTGATATGGCAATGTTTTTTAGATGGTAAAAGGCTGTTGATATTGTTGACTTTATGTGGCTGTGAAAGTTCAGGTCTGAGTCCATTAGCACCCCTAGATTTCTAACCTGTGTTTTTGGTTTTAGAGAACGAGACTGAAGGTGACTGATTACACGTTCTCTTTGCTTCAGTGGCCCAAAGATGATTATTTTAGTTTTTTCTGAGTTTAGCTGGAGAAAGTTGTTTAGCATCCACACAGTGATTTGTTCAATACAGCACAGAGTGAATCCACAGGCCCATGTTCACCTGCTGTCAGAGACACATAGATCTGAGTGTCGTCTGCATAGTTGTGGTAAGACACATTGTTGCTGCGTATTAGTTGGCCTAACGGAAGCATGTACAAATTGAACAGGAGGGGCCCCAGGATTGAGCCCTGGGGAACACCACAGGTCACAGACATTTTGTCTGAAATGCAATTTCCAATTTCAACAAAGTAAGTTCTCTCCTCAAGATACGACTTAAACCAGTTTAGAGCAGGACCAGAGATTCCCAGCCAGTTCTCCAACCTCTGTAAAAGAATATCATATATATATATATATATATATATATCCATCCAAACATCCAAATCACAGCCTTTTATCGTTGTTGATTGGTTAACTGTGTTTGAACACGACCTTAAACTATTCCTGTTCGTTTCATTTCCTTCCACATGTTCATTTCCAGCAGGTTACAGGTTAGAATCTCTGCTGTGTGTCTGTTGCTGCATCTGTAGGAAACCTCACTGTTTCTCTGGGTTTGTTATCATGTTCCTCTTTCCTGCTCTTTGCCTGCTCTTCTCTGCCTTTTCTTGCTGGTAGAAATGGTAACGTAGATTCCTGCTGCATCCTCTGGTTCATTCTACAGCTTTATTCTAACAGCAAACCTGCCAACAAACAAACTCAGTAATAATTAAATAAATAATGAAAGACGTGTTTAACTTTCACTTTTAATGAGTCTAATGCGAGATTGCTTGTGTCACATCACACGTGTTGATGTCATTTTTTTTTATTTTTGAAAACGTAGCCTAAGGCAGGAAAAAACGAAAATGAAACAAAACAAAACTTAATTCAGGTTCCACTTATAAATATTCTACACGCAAAGATTTCTTGGCATCTGCATACCAGCACAAAAGGAACAAAAGAACATCTGTTGACTTCCTTTTATCAATGATGTTTTTTTGCCTCCTAAAACAGAGCAGGGAACAAATAAAAACTCACGTGAGCGGTTTACTGATGGATGGATGGATGGATGGATGGATGGATGAATTAATGAATGCATGGATGGATGGATGGATGGATGGATGGATGAATGAATTAATGAATGCATGGATGGATGGATGGATGGATGGATGGATGAATGAATTAATGAATGCATGGATGGATAGATGGATGGATGGATGGATGAATGAATTAATGAATGCATGGATGGATGGATGGATGGATGGATGGATGGATGGATGGATGAAGGGACAGATGATGGATGGATGGATGGATGGATGGATGGATGGATGGATGGATGAAGGGACAGATGAATGGATGAAGGGACAGATGGATGGATGGATGGATGGATGGATGGATGGATGGATGATGGATGGATGGATGGATGGATGGATGGATGGATGGATGGATGGATAGATGATGGATGGATGGATGGATGGATGGATGGATGAATTAATGAATGCATGGATGGATGGATGGATGGATGGATGGATGGATGAAGGGACAGATGGATGGGTGGATATATCTGGATGGATATCTATAAGGCTGTGATTTGGAAAAATAAGACTATTTATCCATATATATATATATATATATATATATATATAATGTTTAAGATAAGATCTGACTTTATTGATCCCACAACGAGGAAATTTGCTTGTTACTGCAGCGTACAGAGTAAAGAAAAAGAAAATAAAGCTATACAAAATAAAAATACGTAACACTGTACAAAATTCATAGAATTTGTTGATCCGCATACACAGTATGCATTATGGACATAGAATGGAGAAAAATACTAATAAATAGCAAGAAGAAAAAAGTATGCATAAGCAAAGTATATATACATACATACATGCACGTACATACCTACATACATACACATACACACATATTTACATATTATATATTATTATATTACATATATATACACACATACACACATGTACACATACACACATGTACACATACACACATGTACACATACACACATGTACACATACACAGCTTACTCACATTATTGAATGTCAGACTCATGTCTGTGAATGGATTAGTTTGTTTTGGAGGAAACGTCCTTCAAATCCAGCACATTCATCACAGTCAAACACTATAAAACAACTCCTCATCCTCGCTTGTTAAATGTCGTCCCTCGTTTCCTGGTTCTGGTGTTTCTTTCTTCTCATAACACACAGAAATCTGCCGATCAGATGCAGCAAACACGTTTTAAAGTGAATGATTTAACATGAAGTGTGAACTGGTACTGCAGGAGCTGTTTTACTGTGATCAGATGCCGTCATTTAACACATCAGAGTTTAATTTGATTTTATTCAACGCAACATTACGCTTTATTTGTCCCCGAGGAGGAAATATGAGATGACGTGTTTCCACTGAAATATCCTGATGAATATCAATAACAAGTACTAATAATGTACAAATACTGTTAAAATAAAGCGTTATATGTGGACTGGTGAAACAAACTGTGTGAAATGATTGAACGCCGACTTACAGAGGAGGTAGAGCTCCAGGTGTGTGTGTGTGTGTGTGTGTGTGTGTGTGTGTGTGTGTGTGTGTGTGCAGCCTGTAAACAAGAGACCGAGCTCCTGAGTTCCGGTTTATTTCTGAAGGGTTTATTTTGAGCTCCTAGGAAGCTGTTTCAGACAATATATTCTGCTGCTGAACGTATATCTCCTCCTGGTTGTGTGTTTCTCAGTGAATATACAGTAACTCTAAACTCAGGCACCTCATGGAGAGATAATTAGAAAAGTTGCGTCAAGTTTCATATTCATATTTCTGCTTTTTTCTTATTCATAAAGAGCTGTTTTCACGCTTGGAAACAGCTCATTGTGTCTATTGCTCGTCTATGACGCTGCTTATTATTAGCACAGAGCTAATAGTCAATATCACATGTTCACCAGTGCTTCAGCAAAGGTTGTGAATGAGGCACGGGGAGAATTAATCTTAGTAAAATTATCCAACATATCATAATAATAATAATAATAATAATAATAAAAAATAAGGATAATTTGCACAAACGTGCACAAACAGAACCTGAACCACTGAGATCTCAAATAAAGGCATGTTTATTCTAATAGATTGTTTTGTGTGTGTGTGTGTGTGTGTGTTTGTGTTACTATAGATCGAAATAAAAGACAAATAGAATCGTAAAAGCTGTTTTTGCGACTGTATCGGCTCCGTTTCATCAGTACGGAAAACGCAGTCTCCGCTCACGACGTTTATTGATTGATTTCACACGGCGGCGTTTGCAGTGCGATGTGGTTCAAGGATAAAACATAAGACCCTATTTTAAGTTTATAAAAGGAGGCTGTGATGAGGCTGCTGACCCCCGTATCTTCTTCATTAAAAAAGCTTATTATATAAAGCCAGATGTGTGTGTGTATGTGTGTGTGTGTGTGTGTGTGTGTGTGTGTGTGTGTGTGTGTGTGTGTGTGTGTGTGTGTGTGTGTGTGATTCCGTGCAGCTAAACAGGCTGCAACGCTGCAGAAGAAGCTTTTTTTAATACAGTAGATGCTGTAAAGATTCATGTGGAGATCAATGCAGACCTGTTTGCCGACTTTCCTGAGATTTTTAATTGAAATGCTGCTCTCCTCCCACCTGTGACCTTGCATGGGAGCGCTTTTGTGTGCATGAAATGAAACAAAAAAAAAAAGCATACAAACAAAGCTTCGTTCCTTGTGCCTGTATATCTGTATCTGGCTCCATCATATGACTTTTATGCAAATCACAGTGAGTGAGCTGCTACTTACATGTTCTCTTTTCTTTCTGTAGCATGCTAATGCACCAGAAGTAGTAACAGGGTAACGTGTGTTATTTTGCACATTTCAACAGCATAATCCACACACTGCAATAAAACCCAGCCTAAAACTTTTTAGCCTAAAACAGTCATTTATGTCGGTAAAAAGTGTTATATAAATATAAAATGATTTAATTTATGTTAATGTTAAATGACACAAGATTTTTAAATTGTGTTGCAATGGAGAAAAAACACTTTAATTGCCCGACCTGAAATTTTATTGAAATGTGTTTTCGTAAAACTTTTATTTTGTATGCAGTGCGGTTTGCACCATTAGGAGTTTTATTTGCGTTTGCACACCTTTCTATAGCATGCTAATGTTCCACAAGCAGAAGTAGTAACAGGATAACGTGTGTTATTTTGCACATTTCAACAGCGAAATCCACACACTGCAAAAAACTCTGATTTTTTTTTGCCTAAAACAGTCATTTATGTCGGTAAAATGTGTTATATAAATTTAAAAAATGAAATTTTTTTCCTTAAAACTTTTCTTTTTATGCAGTGTGGTTTGCACTATAGGAGTTTAGTATTTTGCACGTTTTGCATTTGCACACCTTTGCCTTTTGTTCACTGAAGCAAAAGTAATAAACAGGATAACATGTGTTATTTTGCACATTTCGGGAGCGCAATGTGTATTTTTTGGGCCTAAAACAGTATTTTACGTTGGCATGGCGTGGATGGTGAGTTGTTAGTACTTAACTACATGAAGTTAAATTTTAATTCAATTTATCTTAATTGTAAAATGACAGAAATTTTAGCTTGAATTGTGTTGCCCAACTTAAAATTTTATCAACGTTTCTTGCCCTAAAAGTTTAAAATGACCAAACTTTTCTTTTTACGCAATGCAGTTTGCACCAACAGGGAGATCAGGACGTACATTTAACTGCACATTTTGCATTTGCACACCTCTATGCACCTGCAGCCCTTTACTCCATCAGGTATCAGAATAATAAAACTGTGTTTGCAGCTTTTCTTCTGTTTTTCCTTCCTCTGTCTTTGGCTGCAGTGACACAGGGTGAACCTAGTTTCTCAAAAAGTCTCTTTTCTGATTTGACGTCGCCTTGTTTCTTGATCAACCCTCAGTTTCTTGCAGGTAAAGTCGCCTTAAACCGTTACACTACTAACAATAAATGAGTTTCCCCCCTGACTACATTCCCTGATCCCTGGACCCCTGCAGGGTTGCAGGGCCGTACCAGCGCTGCCCAATCAGGACTCGGCTGAAGCGTCGCCATGTTGTCCAGTAACGGTGGTGACAGGGTGATCCATGGCCGAATAATAAACAAACTGTGGATCACACCATGAAAAAAGAAAAAAAAAGGAAACAAAGAAGAGAACAAGGCAATAATGAATGTTTCGGGAAAAAAAACCCTCCTCAGAACCCCCCCTTCGCTTAAATTGGATTTTAACTCCCCAGAGTGCAGGTTGTAGATGTTTATTTTCATTCAATTGTCAAGCGTCGCTGATGACAAGTTAACAGCCCCCCGCCACGGAATGCAAATCACGTCGGCTTTCTCATTCCGCTGCCAGGTGGAGTTCTCAATGTGTCGTTCAAGCGCGGCTTTGCTTCCACTACAGAGCCTAAATAATGAATAATTTACAAAAAAAACTCTGAAATGGTTCCATTGTCAAGCACTGTTGTTAAGACCCGACTTCAATGCCCGTCAACCTGACAAGCTCCCAAACACCCTTTATATTTATATAAATATATATATAATTATAAATATATATATATATTATTACACTTATACAAATGAAACATGCCATTTCCCTTTGAAGCACCATTAAAGAAAAGTTGGATCGTAATCACACATGTGGGGTCGTTTGACCTATAGCATGTTTAATGAGGTAAAAAAAAAAAAACAGCTAATCCATCTACTTTATATTAAGATAAGATAAGATAAAATATGACTTTACTGATCCCACAACGGGGAAATTTGTCTGTTACTGCAGTGTAAAGAAGAGAAAAGAAAATAAAAGCTAAAGAAGATAAAAGCTATAAAAAATCAAAATACACAACACTATGTACAAAATTCGTAGAATTTGTTGATCAGCATACACAGTATGCATTATGGACATAGAATGGAGAAAAAATACTAATAAATTGCAAGAAAAAAGTATGCATAAGCAAAGCATATATACATACTTACATGCACGTACACACATATTTACATATTTGCATATATATACGCACATACACACATGTACACATACATAGCTAATGCATACTTAAGGTGCAGGATGTGTGTGTAGAGAAAAGTGACTACAGTAAGTTATAAAATCTTATTGCTGTCGAGATGAATGATCTGCGAAAGCGCTCCTTCTTGCAGCGAGGGTGTTTGAGTCTCTGGCTGAAGGAGCTGCTCAGCGCACCCACCACCCCATGCAGAGGGTGATGGGGGTTGTCCATGATGGATGTCAGCTTTGCCAACATCCTCCTCTCTCCCACCACCACCACCGACTCTAGAGGACATCCCAGTACAGAGCTAGACCTCCGCATAGTCGTAGAAGGTCTTTAACAGGGTCCTGCACACGCCAAAGGACCTTAGGCTCCTCAGCAGGTGAAGACGACTCTGGCCCTTCTTGTACAGGACATCAGTGTTTGTGGTCCACTGTCTCAATGTCTTTTCCCTGGATGCTCACCGGTGTGGTGGGGGGTGACTTCCTCATATTAATAATATTCCTCCATATTAAAAAGACATTTGGTAATTAGTAAATTTGAGAAATAGAGAATAGCTTTACAGCACACAGTAAAACTACAGGATAGGAGGCCTACGCGTATCAAGAAAAGTCATGTAACATGTAAAGGAATGAAAAGAAAAACACCTCTTGACAAGTAAATGCATTTTTTCAGAGAGTCCTGACAACTCGTACAGAACATAAATGGCTCCCCTGGTGACAGTCTGGAGCATTAGAAACCAACACACCGTCATGTAAATTCCACTTTACAGCAGCGGACCACAGGCTGTTTACCGAGCAGACGTCACCAGTCGCTTCGTTTTCAGACTTTGAAGAAGAGATTTAACTGTTATTCAGCTTCTCATATCTGATATTTTCTGGTGATCTTTGGGCTGTCGACAGGTTTTTCAGGTTTGGGAAACATTGCTCAACATTTGACAGTGTTTCATTAACCAAACAACTAATCGATTAATCATTTCATTAACATATAAATTATTATCAGAATAGTTGTTGAACTGAACATCAACTTTTGGACGTTTAAAGAAGTAACTTTGGACTGTGGGGAACTCTGAACATTTCTCACTGTTTTCTGACTTTTTAATGGACAAAAGGATCAAGAAATGAATCAAGAACTGAATCTATAACTTCACTAGCAGACAGAGCAACATGTGGTGATGGTTTATGGGTAGTTTTGCTATATTTTAAAGACAGAACATGTGTAGTTTTTCATTTATTGATTATGGTACAGTAGCACTAACTAGCACTAGCTTTTTGAGAAAGATGGCTGCCATCACATCAGGTGAAGAAGAAGGTGTTATCCAGGTGTTGAACCAGCTAAGGTAACTAGACAACCAATGGAGCTGTCAATAAACACTTACTAGAATTAATAAAAAACTGGTAAACCAGGAAAACATGCAGCTTAAATGGTGTTTATTGGTAAAATAAAAGCAGGACTGTAGTCCTTAAGGTTCAGTCTGGGTCAGTACTGACTTCTCCATCAAATGGTGTTAATGCTCATAGCTGTGGTGCTGCCTTCCTCCATGCTCCTGGCTGTTGCTCTGTGTTTTATGACGTATTTGTTAGTGTGACAGGTATGACAGCTGCTGCCAGATCAGCTGGTTTTCAGCTACATGTTAAGGTCTGTTTATTGGGAGTTTTAGCTGGGTTTTTAACCTGGAAGGATCTAATGAAATATGAGAAACTCTGGAACTAAGTTCTACTATGAGAGAGCAGCGTTCACAGCCAGAATTAATGATTATCAGGAGGAAAATACAGAACGTTCAGTTCACGTTTAACCAGAATATGAAGTTATTGGAGTTACCAAAAACAATTAAGTTCTTAGTGCTACTGTACCATAATCAATAAATGATGAACAACCAATGTTCTGGTCTGCATCACTTTGTCCATAGGAAGCTGTTTCATATTTAAGATTGAAAATCAATCTTTGACTTCAGTTTTCATGCGTTTTCTAAGTTTCTATGATGCTTGTGAAAGTTGTTTTGCACTGAAACTTGATATAAAGAAAAGTCATGAAAAAAAAAAAACTAAACTGAACAATGCAGATTTTTTTAAACACGACACACACCTACAAGTTGTTAGTGCTACTGAACCATAATCAATAAATGATAAACTACCTATGTTCTGGTCTGATCACTTTGTCCATAGGAAGCTGTTTCATGATATCTACAAATCTACAAATGTGAAAAGAACACCTTGGGTGATAGAACATAGTAATGTAGAATTAATGGCACAATTGGAAAAAAAAACAGCCTTATCCTTTAATCACAAGCCGTAAGTGTCAGTCACGTGTTTTTGGTTGGGAGTGTGGAGCTGGGCGGGAGCGGGGCCCAATCAGACGACACGGTGGAGCCCCCTAGTGGCGAGCCACCTGTCGCTCGGAGCTGCAGCCGCTTAATTATTATGCATCTTTTGCAAAAATGCAAATGCGTGAGTGGGATTTTTTTTTTTTTCTTTGGCGGAGTTTACCCAGCACGTAGGTAATACTAGGTCTCTCTAGACGGGCGGCGTTCCAGGTCCCGACAGCTCCGAGTGTTCTCTCAACATACACACTTGCGTCTCGACCACCTGCTACACCAGACACACAAACCGATAACGGCGTCACATTTTTCAGAAGGAGGGAAAAATTATCCGCCAATATTCCAACAGACGCGATTTTTACAGCGATCAAATTCCTGGAGCAGAACAGGCATCGATGTTCTTATGAAAACATACATGTGCGTTGGTGTTGCCGTTTTAGAGCGGGTTCCACTGACTCTTTGTGTCCTTTTTAAAATGAGAATCAGAGGAGGAGGAGAAACACAGCCAGCAGCACTTATGTTAATTTTACATATGTGCTGCTGGCTGTGTTTGCTGATTTTTTTTTGATGCATTTGCAATGGAAACAACAGTTAAATCATAGAATCGTCATGTAAAACGAGTGGGCTGATCTGTCCTCTGCATTCAGCTGCAAGTGACGCTGTGTTTTGTTGAAAATTCGCCTGAATCACAGGTGTCAGACTCGTCGTGGGCCGGATTAGTACAAATGATGCCTCATGGGGGCTGGATTAGTATTTCTTTTTGGTAAAATCAATTTAACTCATCACATGGATATTTAGGCTACTTGCACATGTATTTGAAATCATAGGAGGAAGGCCTACAGATACTAATCAATTATGGATTATGGATTTGCACATGAAACAAACCACGAGGCAAATAGTTTTGCCTTGTACCTCTCAGATCCTACTAAAATACGCTTAAAAAAAGATTTTAAATGCAGGGTAACATAACCTGAGTAACATAGAAACTTTATTCAATGGAGGCAATTTATAGTGCTATGTGTAATTAGGCCTAATTTATCATTAGAGCTTATTATTTTTTTCTTATTCATACTGAAACTTAAAGTTGAATATATTTATAATAATAGTATTTTTAAATGTAAAAATCATAAAATCATCAATTTTGTGATATGTAAATTCAAATGCTATAATTGTTAGCATATTTCTCTTCTAACCTTGAACACAGAGTCCCTCTCATGTTCAGATTTCCAATAAAAACATCCAGGCCGTCAACTGTCGACGGTTTGAAAGGCAGAAAAATTATCTGCACGAACGGAAATAATAACGTAACCCAGGCTTTTCCTACGCACTCATATATATGATAATTAACGACATAAATGTGCTCCACGCTCCGAGCGCCAGTCGCATCTCAACAAGGTCGACGACAGGCCTGCACATACGGAAATAAAAACTTAAAGTATAAAGCAGATTCTTTTTCTTTTTGGTAAATCCAGTTTCGACAGCCCTGCTTTAAAACGATCATCTCTGACTTTTAATTCAACATCCGTCCCTCACGTCTTGAAACGCATGCGAACGTTTTTACACATCTATGTGGTTTTGTCACACACACACATAAGATATTTCTACCTAATATTGGACTAAATGTACAAAAACAAGATGTTTTCACTCGGTTTTTGTTTTGATGCCCATTGTTGAATCCCTGAACTCCCAAAATTTCTTGGATTTTTACATTTTTTTACTGTTTGTCCTTCTTTAACATGCCAGAAGAGTTTAAAACCACATAGTGTTTGTTTGATATATAATATTTGTACATTAGAAATACAGTTTGTGTTTGTCTCATATGACACAAACAAGAAAAAAAGACAAGGATTCTAATTCTGTGTGTTGCATTTCAAAATAAAAGTCCAAAAAATAAGTCCAAGGTCTATTTTAGGGCAACAATATATATTTCTAAAAAATGATTCCTACCTCTGTCAAATACAAGGGATTTCTTTATTTTTTCACTTACAAATTAGTATTTCACTTCAGTTTTTACTTCAATAGGACACAAAAGAAAGTCTGAAGCCACAATTGATTTGTGTTTCGTTAGAAAATAAACAGAGTGAAAACCAAAAATCACATCAACAAATGACTATGATATAGAAAGCTCCTGGCAGGGCATGCTGGGAAATCTGTCTTTTTATATATACACTTTATAGGTGAAAGACTTTCTTTGTGTCCTATTTATGTAAAAACTGAACTGAAATACAAATTTTTAAGTGAAAAAATAAAGAAATCCCTTGTATTTGACAATGTATGAATCATTTTGGGCTCATATATATATAAATAATATATTGGGCAATATATATATATATATATTGTCTATTCACACATTCAAATCATATTTCTATTATCGTAGTAATACACAAATAACAAAAAAATCAAAAATTAACATGGTATTATTTAGGTTTTGACTCTTAAGAGTACAACGGCCAGAATACCATAATTACTAGGATGGCCATAAGCCCTCAGTATGAATACCTATTTTACCTATACCTTTACCTAGTATACCTACCTATCATTAAAAAAATGAAAAAAGAAAACACCAAAATGTAAATGGCCAGACTGGTTGGAGCTGATAGAAAGGCAACAGTGACTCAAATAACCACCCGTTACTACCAAGGTAGGCAGAAGAGCATCTCTGAACACACAGTACGTCAACTTTGAGGCAGATGGGCTACAGCATGGGAAATAAATCCATTTTTCTTTTTCTCACAGTATAATCAGATCAAAGGTGTTAAAAACATCCTTGTATTAAGTATAAACATGTTTCCTAGGTCTGGTAGCATTTTAGCACAAAAGACATTGAACAGTGATAATAATAATGAGTATAATGACTATAATAATGAGCATAGTGTTTGATTTTCCTTAAAATTTCAATCATTTCTAACCTGGTATTTTCCCACCTGGCAACGCTGCATGGGATCATGGGAAAAGCTGCTGTCGTAAACTTAAGTTTAAGGGATTCAGATTATCTGCAGGTGTCTTTTCTCACGGTTTTCAACCATGACAACCATGATATGTTAAGGTAAATCAGCAAAAAAATCTGTCAATTCATGAAAATTTCTGGATGGACAAAAAAACACCAAACACCATGTCTGTGCACATTGAGAAGCAGCCATGTTGTAATGAAAACTGAATTTTATATGAACACAAAAAAGGTGAAATGCTGCTGCTGAAAATGGCGTCGGCGTGATTTAATTAATAGTCAAAACCAAAACAACTACCTGAAAGGCACTAAACAGCTTCCTGATAAATTACCGTAAATAATGTATTATACTGACTTTATCGCATTACACACTATTCTCTAATCTAATAACTGGTCATAGATATCACCATCTATGACACTGTTTCCATTGGTGTTGGATGTAAATCACAAAAAAACTTCAAATAATAAATAAATAAAAGTTGCTCGGACTGATAAGAAAATGCCATAAGCGAGTTTAATTCACGTCGTTATGCGATTTATAATTATTCCAATTATTAACGTTTCCTATTTTGAAAATTAATTAGCAGCATAAACAGCCGTGTTAATCTAGCCCTGGATGATTGCTGTTCCTATTTATGTTCCTGTGAATCAACAACAAAAAAAAACACACACACACACACAGATGCGTAGCCGCAAATGAAATGAACGAAATGAACGAAAAAAAAAAAAAAAAGCAAAAACCCATCAACCCGATTCAATTAACTTTTTCATAAATGCGCCACTGATTGTAACTTGTGGGTCTGAACCTTTCACAAACAAGAGTCTTAAATGGTCTTACTTAACACTCTGGCTGGTAGCGGGAAGTAGATGAAACACAAATAGATGATACGAGTATTAAACAGTCTTTATTACGGATTCTCATTATCATGCGGCGCACTCGCCTCGGCTTTTCATGAATTCTTCATTCACTCGGGCGATGTAATGAAGTCTTTCTTGTAATTTGGCCCATCAATAATTAGGAGACCTCACTGAACGGTCGGTGGAAATGGCGGCTGTGAGAAATCCTATACCATTAATATTGCATCGGACCCATTCAGGCTTATTAGCGAGGCGAGCTTCCTAATGAGCCCATAGTCCTTAGCACTGTCAATATTTTATCCTTATGCACCTTTTGTCGATGGAGATAGGGCTCCGAGCATTAAGGTTAACGCCCCGAACACGAGGGTCGGCCAAGTAACGGAGAGCTGCTTGTCAGCGATAAGAATAAGCGAGTTACGGGGTAAAAGACAAACATATTTAAGGGATTATCTCTACAGAAGTTTCTAATTAGGTCATACTAACTGTGAAATACTTCTCAAACTTTCTCATCACCTTCTTCTTTTCGCAGTATGCATCTTTTTTTTGCTGAAGAGATATGAGAGGAGGAATGTTATCCCTTGATGTGGCACCACACGGCTTCTTTTTTTGTAAAAATAAACCACCGTGCAGCTTTATTTTGCTTTTATTAGAATATATATTTATATATAGGCAAGATCCATATGGGTGCCTGCTCTCTGTGAGGCAGCAATAAGGAAAGCTTTCTAATCAAAACCCTTCGCAGTAATTAGTGAGTGAGGAGAGTCCAGGTTCTGGCAGCGAGTCGGGGGCATTCAGACGCTCTTTAATGGCACCACTTGTTTATAAGCCTGAGTCCACCTACACACACTCACACACACACACACACTCCGCTAATGGGCTGCACATAGCCCAGTCATGAATATGCATTCTCACCTTGGCTGATAGTTTAAAAAAAAAAAAAACTAGACCACACAGTGAAAAGAAACAACAAATAGTGTCCCTCTCTGTGTAATTGGCTGTCAGCAAAAAAAAAAAGGTAATATGCAAATTTCAAGCCTTTCTACCCACGGCGTTGGTGTGAATGGAGAGAACGGCTTTTTGATATGTGTGAATAGGTCTTGATTAGAAAGCAGCGGCTCGGATTTACAAAACTGATTCTTCAGCCTATATGATGTTTTTTTTTGTTTGTTTCAGTTCCTCTACCAATGCACCATAACGTAAAATCTAAAGTTATACCTGAAAAGAGTTTGCACTACATAAACAGTACTTTAAAAAGCATGCGTGGTATCAGGAAAAATTAAATAAAGCAACCCTTAAATTTAAATAGCCATTAATAGTCCATCATGTACATAAAGAATGTTTTTTTTTTTTTAATTATGAGCCGAAGCTTTGTCAGCATACAATGATGGGAAACAATAAAGATGTTATCCTGTGCACAGTATCCTGACAGCTATTGAGCTGTCATTATACGATCATAAAGTCATTTCCATGCCCAACTTAAAAGCATATTATTATGATTAAAAACAACAGTGAGTGTCAATCAATGCCAAAGCCATTATTGCCTCACATTCTGCGAGCTCTGGTTTCAGTTTTGCGTCCATTTTTCTATTTTTCCCATCATGATCCTATTACCATCACAGCGGGGGGGATTTTATTGCACGCAGTTCCAAAAAAAAAAAAAAAAAAAAAAACAGTGTTTTCTTAAAACTTCTTATTCTGTGAATTCTTATGAGCATATTGTGTGAAATGAAGTCTGAGTGTCATCCATCACGTAGACCACACAGACATGAAATCCAACGTGACGGGTCCACTGCGTCTATGTTCAGGTACTAGAGCTGCACCATGACTCATCTAATATTCTATTAAATCACACACCACACCACTGTGGAACATTATATTTTTTGTCGAGGAGTCACAGTCCTTTTCGTGCTCGGGGAGTTTTCAGACGCGATGTTTCACGCACATTTTCTATAACGCTGCAAACAAGACGTCCAGATCCTGAGGGTCGGACATGCACACATTGTGTTTTCACACAATTTTTGCACCTTTGATCGTGTTTCTATTATCCTAGCATTATGCAAAATAACAGAAAATCACAAATAAACATGATATTTTCTCATTTGACCACCTGTAAGTAAGTACCATAGTTACTAGAATGGCTATAAGCCGTCAGTATAAACACCTATTTAAGAGATTAATGCATATGCTATGTATAAAAAACACCAAAATGTACATTTCAACCACTATATATATATATATAGCAATTATAAGTCAAGTCTTTTATCACGAGTGCAAGTCAAGTCTCATTTGATTATAATGAGTGTTCTATCATCATCAGCTGCGTGTCATCCGCTCTGCTTAGAACGCTGCACGGCGACATCCAAGGAATTCAAAGCATGCCATTTATCATCATCCCTCCTTTATTTATTTGCATACAGTATCAGCACCAATTATTACGTGATATATGATCACTATAAACAGCCCTTTTTTTTTTACAATGCATGAAATGGAAGCTTTCTTTTGAAGATTATACCAGGATTACCATGATCAACCAATCAGATTCATGCGTGCAGACCAGTGGATGCACGAGTATAAAAAAGCCCAAAAAAATAACTTTTGATGATATATTTGTAGTTTAAATACAAAAAAATCGATCTATTATAGTTTCTCTTTGGAGCTCTAGAAAGCAGTGTGACTTTGCTTTGTCTCGTCTTGAATGGCGATAAATGGGGTTGTGCCTGTATAGGTGTGACATCATAAAATCAAGCTAAGTTTCTGAATCCAAGGCTGTGTGCATTTCTGTGTGGACTGAGTTTCCATCCGACACCTACATCTCACCTACATAGTGACAAAAGCAATGAAAAAAAAAGGCCATTTTCCATTTCTCTGCACCTTTTACTCGTCCATCAGGCATTTCAGGAGGAATCTGCTCTGTAAAAACACTAACCGATGCCTATTATTTCTGCAGTAGCAAGCATAAAAAGTTAGTGAACTGATGCATGCGTTTGTTAATGCAGTTTTCAATAAACTGCATCAATAAACTGTGTGTGCAATCTGCAATTATACAACTGTTAAGTACAGCAAATATAACGCGCTGAACGTGTGTCGGTGACCTTCAGCACACCGACCCCCCAAAATGCTTTCCAGCCTCTCCCGTATCTGCATATTCGTGGCTCTGCATTTCTCCTGCCTTATTCTACATATAAAAGCAACCGGCTAATTAGCCTTTTCCCCCGGATCAGGGGTCACAGAGCTGGAGGAGAGGAGCATCCTCCTGGGAAGGACACGTCCAGATGTGTCTCTCCATTATTTTAGCTACTGTCATACCTGCACTCATACTATTAACGTACTCATGCAGTTCTCCGTTGCGTAGACGGCTGTTTTGTGGGACGCATGCCCCGTTCACACGCCACCACCTGCATGTCCGCGGCCGTCATTACTTTCTAGAGATTTACAGCGGACATGACGGCGACCCTGTTGAAAACTGGAACTGCCCAGGCCGGAGTTAATTTATGCCATTGTGTACGAATGCAGAAAAGCCCCTCGTTTAATAGCCTAATGGTCGCATCCTACAAAACACGTTGTCAATTACTAAACTCTGTCACTTTGATTCATAAGTGGCCCGTGAGCAATATCCCCGCACACGGGCAGCCTCTTCATCATCTTCAATTACAGGGAGAGGACATCTGTATCTGCAAACACATGCTGAGTGCGCCTGCATGCTCTAAAAGCCCAGCAGCAACAACAAAAAAGAAAGAGAAGCAGAATATCTGGGAAATATTCGAGCAAATACTGATGCACGCGGTCAGCGTGTGTGTGTGTGTGTGTGTGTGTAGACTATAAGATGTTGCATTACTGACATAAGTACCACTAGGTACAATAGGTCCAATCCCGATTTGAGCTCCTTAGTGTCTCATTGCAGGAGCGATGGCAGACACGGGGTTAGAGCGATGGCGTGCTTAGAGCCAATCTTCACTCAAGACATACTGTTCAGAATAAAATACCCTCCGCCCGCCCCCACCTCCACCATCCACCATCCACCATCCCCCAAAACCCGACTAACTGCATTATCCAATTTCCGTCTATAGCAGTAAGAGATAATAAAGTGAGCAAATGTGAATGTAAATGCTCCGGTACACGCTGCATAATTGCCCTATTAATTGCTTGTTTGCTGCAGAACTGCTGCTGGGCTTTGGTACAATATCTCAGAGCTGGTCCCGGCGGGGTGATACTCCCCCCCCACACACACCCCCCATCGCCCTCCCCCCAGCCCTCCTCGCTCTTCCGTCCTCCGTCTTCCTTCCTGTAGTTGCTGTTTATGTACTGAGGCAGAGAGCGGCGGTCTCATCACCATCATTTGGATGAGAGATGGAGTCATCATCAGTCAAGTCCCATCGCTGCGGCCCCACAAAAATTGGAAGGAGGAGGAGGAGGCGGCGGTGGGGGGGATGCTGCTGCTGCTGCTGATGCTGCGTAACCATGACGACCACATCAAAAACGGTGAAAGTGTGACCAGTCAAGCCAAAAACTTTTTTCTTTTTTTTTTTTCATTGTTTTTTTTTCCTCTCCTCTAAGAACGTTCTGATATGCTAATCTATCAGCGGCAGTGGTGCTGGCGATGTGGAGGGGTTGAGGGGGTTGTGGGGGGGGGAAAAAATTGTAATAAAGGCAGCTGTGAGGGACACCAATCTGCAGGGAAAGCTACTTTATGCAGAAATCCAATTTGAGAGATTGGCTTAGCGACTGAGTCATTGAGGGTAAATCCAATGGTAATTATAGGTAAATCAAAGGTGAAAGCATGCAAAACACTCCCGTACACAACTCGCCCCCTCCCCCCCCCCCTGCTAACTCCGCCTCTCCAGCCCCCCCCCCCACCCCACCACCACCACCACCTGCAGCCGTTGCTACACTCATTAGCACATAGCAGAGAGAGAGAGAGAGAAAGACAGGTGCAGGGTGCACGACATAAAATATGTAGAACCATAACTGTGGATTTTAGCCCTGAACCTGACACTCGTGCATCATGCGAGAAAGAGTTCACTAATGAAACGCTGTTCGTTTTATTCCGAATATTCCGCAGACTTTAACCTTTAAACATTTGCCCGTGCCAATTTCATTTTAACCTTGCATGACTCGCTCATATCTGGGTCCGATTGAATGATAAATTAAAGATAAATTGAGAGAATGGATGGAAGATATAAGGGATGAAATATTAATGCGAGACTGGGAAAGGTGCATGTATGAAAGCTCAGAATCAAACAACCTGAAACATATCGGATATAAATTGCTGATGCATGCATACATAACCGTAATAATAAACAGATTTAATAATAATAACCCTCATGTATATATTAGGTGCAAAAAAAATAGTTTTTATAATAAAATAATGAATGATTCTCGTGTTTAGTCAAACACAGAATTATATTACAAGGATGATAGATAGATAGATAGATAGATAGATAGATAGATAGATAGATAGATAGATAGATAGATAGATAGATAGATAGATAGATAGATAGATAGATAGATAGATAGATAGATAGATAGATAGATAGATAGATAGATAGATAGATAGATAGATAGATAGATAGATAGATAGATAGATAGAGAGCTCCTTTATTGTCCTGCAGTGGGGAAATTCACAGTGCTACAGCAGCATTGAAAGAAGTTAAAATTAAATTAAAAACAATAAAAATTTAAAATTAACACAACAGTGAGCCGACTGTGTGTGACTGAGATAGATATATACAGTATAAATATAAACGTATTGCACTGTTTGGCTATATACACATGATACTAAGAATAACACGAACTAATAATATTATCCCATACTAATAAAAGTGATAACAGATTAAATAATACATATAGAATAATTATAATGATGCACATTATTGCTATATTGTATATTATTGCTTATAGGACTTTGGCTAAAAGATGACAAAAAGATAATTTAGTTGGTTTAGTTATAACATGACATATGATGCTCACTTCATTTAACAGGTCTGATCAATTCTCAATATGGATATGAACTGCATATTAATTGCATATCAGGTTCATATGTAATTTATATATCCCATAAGAACATATTCCATATTAGGATGATTAGTATATGTCACTTTGGGACTTAATGAGTTAAATTTAGATATAAAACCTCATAATGAAGAGTCTGTCAGGGTGGGATATTAAGTACATATGAAAAGCACATGAACTGTAGAAGGATGCTATATGCATAAAAACGAATAGTTAGTGACATTTCTGCTTTTCGATCATTTATGGAAACAATTCTGCCTTTTTCCAATCACCCCTCACTCCTCTTCCTATATCATTAACTATAGCTAAAGTGTGCTGGATTCCCACTGGGAGAGGGAGGAAAAACAGCGAAAACAGTCAAATCTTCATAGCCACCGAAGCCGATTTATCAGACAATAGCAAAAAAAAAAAAAAAAAAAAAGCTGTGTGGCGACACCAGGCATTTGAGACGTTGACATATAGACTAAACCATGATTTGACATTATGGAGTGACATTTTAGAAGTAGCTTCACTGCTTCCCTATTTGTTCTGCCCTCCCAGACGCGCGGGAGCAGTAATTTGTTAGATTGCAGATAGAGGGCTCATAAATAGCTGAGCTGGTGACTCACAAGTCATTTATCCTGACCTTTTATTTCGGGGCAAAATCAATTTTCTGTTAATACGCCACTAATAAGGAGACACATTTTATTTGTTTGGCTCTCAAACACCATTGATGTATTTTTTTTTTTAGCGTGGTCGTGGTCACATATTCTGATGTGTTGACTGAAACCAGCCACTTTGAAATGCTTCACTGAGAGCTGTAAAGGTGAACGTTAATGTGACGGCCACAATGAAAGCGGCGCCGAGCCACAGAAGTACAAACGCCACGTTGCAACAGAGCGCCGATTCATGGGAGACGATCGGGTTCGTTCTCAGGAAATTGGGAGCGATTTTCTCTACTGAGATGCAAAAACTTCACACACCTGTAGGACACGTAGCGGAGCCCCGTTCTGCTTTATCAAATTAAAAAAAAAAAGAGATGTGTGAAGTAAAGTTTCCCTGCCTTAATTTGAGCTGCCCCCCCGGCAAATTTGGATCTAATAGTCCTCGCTTGTGTCTTTTTCCATTGACTTTTATTATAGCGAGACTGATAATTGCCCAGGTTTACAACCTACGGTAGAGAAACACCAACCAACTAAATTTCAGGTAATCCCATAAACTTTATTTTATTAAAATTTAATAAGAGAGTCGGACAGCTTGATTTTTTCAAGTGTAATGGCCCATGTCAATCAATCAGGGGCCAAAAATGCCCATTTCATTGAATGTGTGGACAATAAACAGGAAATTTGCAGAGAATAATTTCTTCTATCTCTCTCTCCATAACACTCCTTTATAACTTGGCTTACAGTGTTGCACCCTCAGCATCATTAAATGTTTTAAACAATGTCATAAAAGTAATTATAGTATTGTTCCATATTTATTTATATTTATATGTAAGGAAAATGAGATCACCAAAGATCATTATGTCATTATGTATGTCTTCAATATAGCTAGTTAGCACTGGAAAAAAAAACACCTGGATGGTTAATTTTTTAACAATTAATTACAATTTAAATTGTAATTGCATAAAAAATGCATTAAAAATCTAAGGTTTATGTTATGATAAATACCTGTAAAGTTATACTTGGCTGCGTCTGAACACATAAACTAATGGTATTATATACACTCACCGGCCACTTTATTAGGTACACCTGTCCAACTGCTCGTTAACACTTGATTTCTAATCAGCCAATCACATGGCAGCAACTCAGTGCATTTAGGCATGTAGACATGGTCAAGACAATCTCCTGCAGTTCAAACCGAGCATCAGTTTGGGAAAGAAAGGTGATCTGAGTGACTTTGAACGTGGCATGGTTGTTGGTGGTCTGAGTATTTCAGAAACTGCTGATCTACTGGGATTTTCACGCACAACCATCTCTAGGGTTTACAGAGAACGGTCCGAAAAAGAAAAAATATCCAGTGAGCGGCAGTTCTGTGGGTGGAAATGCCTTGTTGATTCCAGAGGTCAGAGGAGAATGGCCAGACTGGTTCGAGCTGATAGAAAGACAACAGTGACTCAAATAACCACCCGTTACAACCAAGGTAGGCAGAAGAGCATCTCTGAACACACAGTACGTCCAACTTTGAGGCAGATGGGCTACAGCAGCAGAAGACCATGCTGGGTGCCACTCCTTTCAGCTAAGAACAGGAAAC
The DNA here is from genome assembly GCA_036785175.1 of Eupleurogrammus muticus. Lineage (NCBI taxonomy): Eukaryota > Metazoa > Chordata > Actinopteri > Scombriformes > Trichiuridae > Eupleurogrammus > Eupleurogrammus muticus. The sequence goes on from JAYKQN010000014.1 coordinate 268,467, forward strand.
TGAGGCTACAGTTTACACAAGCTCATCAAAATTGGACAATAGAAGATTAGAAAAACGTTGCCTGGTCTGATGAGTCTCGATTTCTGCTGCGACATTCGGATGGTAGGGTCAGAATTTGGCGTCAACAACATGAAAGCATGGATCCATCCTGCCTTGTATCAACGGTTCAGGCTGGTGGTGGTGTAATGGTGTGGGGAATGTTTTCTTGGCACTCTTTGGGCCCCTTGGTACCAATTGAGCATCGATGCAACGCCACAGCCTACCTGAGTATTGTTGCTGACCATGTCCATCCCTTTATGACCACAATGTACCCAACTTCTGATGGCTGCTTTCAGCAGGATAATGCACCATGTCATAAAGCTGGAATCATCTCAGACTGGTTTCTTGAACATGACAATGAGTTCACTGTACTCAAATGGCCTCCACAGTCACCAGATCTCAATCCAATAGAGCATTATGGGATGTGGTGGAACGGGAGATTCACATCATGAATGTGCAGCCGACAAATCTGCACCAACTGTGTGATGCCATCATGTCAATATGAACCAAACTCTCTGAGGAATGCTTCCAGCACCTTGTTGAATCTATGCCATGAAGAATTGAGGCAGTTCTGAAGGCAAAAGGGGGTCCAACCTGTTACTAGCATGGTGTACCTAATAAAGTGGCCAGTGAGTGTATATGTATGTAACCCTGACAGGAACATTATCTATTATGTGCGTTCAGACCCTGTTCAGACAAAAACAGTTAAAACATAATTCTAGAAGGTGTTTTAAAGCCTTCACAACTGTTCATATTCGGCCAATCTCGAAGTTTTATGGTTTCGTTCCTCCTGTGAAAAGCTGCTCAGAAGGCAGCGTCGAACCTCGTGACAGAGTCATTCATTTACGTCGTCAACATGGCGTTTATTCACATTTCCGTCCTGTTTCCTGTAAACTTTCAAATGCGCAAACAGTGGAAGATTCGCGTTAAAAAGTCAATCAGATAGCAGATCAGTTTAGCATTTGGCTAAACCTCCTCTGGACCGGTGTCACGAGGGAAATCCCGTGCGGGTAAACTAATGGAATGTCTGCGGCTTAGGGAATACTGTGTGAGATCGGCTGGAAATGCAGAGATAGGAGAAAGCACTGATCAACAGCTCGGGTCAATAGCAACTGATAAAGGCGGGTTTGAGACTAAGTTTCTCCGACAAAGCAATCCAGTTGAGCCATAATGCACAATTCGCCAGTCATGCATGCATGCATCAGAGAGTCTTTGATACGCCCATGATTTGGCTTCAAGGCAACCTGGTTACTCTCCAAGGATCCGGCCTGTTCCTAACTATGATCTCCGTCTGATTTATTCTCTTTCTCCTCTCAGGAAAAAAAAAAAAAAACACAAGGATACCGCGAGAAGGATCCAGGAGGCTCTGCAGCTGCGTTATTGAGATTTGAGCCACCAAAACACTTCGGGAAACATCGTTCTGAGATCACAAATGCCAGCAACACCCTCGTGTTGTCAGCGTCTCCCTCCCTGCCTGTATTCTTTTTTTTTTTCATCCCTCTCACTTACCTCCATTTCCCAATTTATATGTAAATTCCCTCTTCCTTAAACAATGCCACGCACATCTATCCTTTAGTGGCAGAGACCCAGAAACCTACAACAAATAGCCTGAGCCCCTGCAGCCCTTTTTGTCATTGCAGTCCTTGCAATTTAGCGCTTTAACGGTGGCCCCGTGAAAACCCTTAAACGACACCTATGAATGTACTTTTCCACCATCCGCGGCAGGTTGTGGCTGAAAATATCACATTTTACATGTTGTAACAAGCAAATAGTGAAATATAACAAGAGGAAAAAAAAACAAACACATGCTTATATAAGTGAGGAAGCCGCATTAAATGCACAACTTTATAAAATAATCTGTATTTCTATTAATAGAAATTATGTATGTATGTCATTGTCTTTAACAAGTGTTGTATCATACAAGCCTCAGCACTCTGATGGTCAAATGATTGAATCAATAATCATCAAACCACACTTGTAGGTACAGCCGGTGTCGTATGTTTGTTTGCATTGAGACACAGAAACATAGATTAATCATTTCAAGAATTCCATTGTTTTTTTATGTCATGTCACTGTATGTCATGCTATGTCACTGTCATGTAATGTTATGTCATGCACGTCATGTCACGTCATGTCATGTCACGTATGTCATGTCACATTATGTCATATCACGTTATGTCACGTAATGTCATGTCATGTCACGTTATGTTATGTCCGATAAGTCATATCACGTCATGTCAGGTTATATCATGTCACATTATGTCATATCACGTTATGCCATGTTTTCTCATGTCATCTCACGTTATGTTATGTCCGATAAGTCATATCACATCATGTCACAATATGTCATGTCACGTTATGTCATGTCACGTTATGTCATGTCACGTTATGTCACGTCATGTTATGTCACATTATTTCATGTCACGCTATGTCATATCACGTTATGTCATGTCACGTTATGTCATGTCACGTTATGTCATGTCACGTTATGTCATGTCACGTTATGTCATGTCACGTTATGTCATGTCACTTATGTCACGTCATGTTATGTCACATTATTTCATGTCACGCTATGTCATATCACGTTATGTCATGTCACGTTATGTCATGTCACGTTATGTCATATCACGTTATGTCATGTCACGTCATGTCATGTCACGTTATGTCATGTCACGTTATGTCATGTCACGTTATGTCACGTTATGTCATGTTATGTCATGTCAGTTATGTCACATCATGTTATGTCACATTATGTCATGTCACGCTATGTCATATCACGTTATGTCATATCACGTTATGTCATATCACGTTATGTCATATCACGTTATGTCATGTCACGTTATGTCATGTCACGTTATGTCATGTCACGTTATGTCATGTCACGTTATGTCACGTTATGTCATGTTATGTCATGTCACTTATGTCACATCATGTCATGTCATGTCACGTTATGTCACGTTATGTCATGTTATGTCATGTCACTTATGTCATGTCATGTTACGTCATGTCACGTTCTGCCATGTCACGTTATGTCATGTCATGCTATGTCATACCTCTTAACTCATTTAATCCTATGGTTTTTCCCCTTTTTTGTTCTTCAGTGAAGGGCTTCTAATCGAGCTGCCCAAAAAAGACATTGTATTTGTGAGATCACCCCATGCTGAGTTTGAGGGCTTTCAGAGACAGAAGGGCTTACAAGCATTATTGGATGCCATGCTGCGGTGGGAAGACTGAAGACTATATATATATATATATATATATATATATATATATATATATATATATATATATATATATATATATAGATGATCATCATAAAGGTTCATCAAAGAGTTTATTTCTTCTCTAAGTACAAGCTCACTTTTAAAGCAAGGGGTGTTAAAACAGTGGGAACTATTTTAGAAGTTGGTAAAATTCCACTTTAGATTAAAGTTAATGGGATTTGAATGTTGTGGGTTTACAGTCCCTATTTACCGTAAATGGTTCGATCACCTTGACCACAAAAATCTAACTCAAATACACTATATCCACATGGTGTTCCACATTTTCAGACCTCATATACACTTCCAGAAAATTTGAGTAATTGGCTGAAGGGCAGAGCCTGTTGTGGTCTGGATGCTCTACAGAGCGTTAAACGATGTTGAGAGGGTCTGCCGCAGTGTTGAACTAATACAATTTGTATCCTGTGCCTCTGTGCCTCTGCTATGCTGGATTAGTTTTCTGCTTTCGCTGCTTTGCTTCTATCCATCTGAAAGGGCGGGTGGGAGGAGGGGGGGGGAAGCCACTAACCGCCAGCAGGAACACAGAGAGACCAGCATCGAGCTGGGCTCAGCATTCTGTCTTCTTACGGCGTACGTGTCCATGCAAGGACATGCACGCTCGCACATATCTCCGCTGCGTGTACTGTATGGCGACTGGTTTGCCAAATGCTCGATTGCTCAAGCACAGAGAAGGATTAATCTGCTGGCAACCGGCCCTCTACATCTCAGTTCACTACGCCCACCTCCCGCACCTTCCCACCATAGACAAACACATTCTCGGCGTCATCTCGTCTACATTCGCAGCTCCGACCGGCGTTTATCGTTAAAGACGGGGCGCGAAACGTGCAGCTCGGGCGAAGGGAAGCTCGGATGGAGGATGCAGGCCGAGGTGTTGGGAGCGGAATCAGAGAGGGATTTAGCACGGGAGACATTGGAGATTGTGTGAGATCATGGCGACAGGGAAGCAGCGGGGACTGAAGAAAATGGGAAACCAGAGGGAGGCGGTGACTGAGTCAGGCTATAGGAACGAGGTGGGTGTGTGGGGCAGGAACACGGTATGCAGGTAGATAGCGGGGAGTCTCCAGGTCCAAATCTTCTGAACTCAGCAGGGGAACCAAGTGACCCATGAACGACCCTATAACCAATACACTGCATTTCCAAAAGTATTCGCTCACCTGGCTTGACTCACGTATGAATTTGAGTGACATCAAATCATCTGGTAGGACTGTATTGCTGGGAATTTTTGACCGTTTCTTCCAGAAACGCATTTGTGAGGTCACACACACTGATGTGGGACAAAAAGGCTTAGCCACCAGTCGTCCAGGTCTTTATGGACCTTGCTCCGGGCACCGGATGGTTGGATTTGGATGGGCGAGCCAATGCTTTTGGCAATATGGTGCATCTCACATGGCATCTCATCCTGCAAGACAGGAGTAGGCACTACGCAACAAAATCCACATGAATGAGCAGAACAACAGCTCTAATCTTGTAGCATCTGTGTCATCGTGTCGTGTGATAAAACTGCACATTTTCAGGGCAGACTTTTACTGCAGCCGGGCCAAGGCGAACTCATTTGTGATGCAAATTTAAGAGGAATGGAACAAGTCATAGATATTTTATTTTCAACTGATGATGAATGGGGGGGGGGGAGAAACAAGACCCATATTTATATCTTTGTGGAATCTATATTTGCACTATAATGCCAAAAGCATTGGCTCACCCATCTAAATCCACCAAACCAGTGCACAAACAAGGTCTATAGAGACATGGATTTCATGTGATTCCATTGTACAAGGAAAAACTCCCTAAAAAGACCATTTAACAGGGGTGGGATGAAACCGGATCTCACGGTGGGTTGGCTTTTGGAAAATAAATGATATATAAGAGAGTTTGGTTTGACTGGAAAAAGAAAGATCTCCAATTTGGGTCCTGAAACTGTTCTTTTTGTAATAAAGTCCTTTTTTTTTAACAAAAGAGAAGACATGACAGATGGTGACTTCTTTCATCAACACATCAAGGAACGACAATTTCGATGTTGTTTCCAGGTGTTTGGCAGCACATCCGACCGCTCACACCACAGCAGACCACGTGTAACCCACACTAGACCAGGACCTCCACATCCAGCAATTTCACCTGCAAGATCTTGTGAGACCAGATGCCAGCCAAACAGCTGATGCAACAGTTGGTTTGCTTCTGCATGACTGCAAAGTTAAAACAAGTGTTTTCTTCACGGGTGAATACTGGTTTTCATTGTGTTGGGCAGATTGCAGACAGGGTGTATAGCATTGTGTGGGTGATTGCTGTGTCAGTATGTGCCCTATGGTGAGGGTGAGGTTATACTATGGGAAGCAGGCATAGGCGCATCGTATTGATGGAAACTGGATCGCACAGTGCCACTCATACACCACAATCACGTCATATCGTAACGTGATAACGCAAAAGCCCCCACGACGCAAAGATCTGTACGTGATTCCTGGAAGCAGGAAACATACCAGTTCTCGCATGTCCTGCGTTACATTATGCATGCGTTGTACGAAAGCATGTTCCAGTTCCTGCCAATATCCAGCCAGTTCTCGCAACCATTAGGAGAAAACCAAGATTCCACAGGCAGCCATCCACAACCTGACCAACCGTGCGTGATGTAAACTGTGGTCACACCAGATACTGACTGCTTTTCTATGCCCACTGAGATGGATTTCAACAAAACTTGTGTACAATCTTGAGAGAAAAAGGCCTTTTGGTTGCAGAAACAAAAGTATTGCATTCATATTTTTGTTCCTTCCTCAAAAAACTGTGGTAATAGGTTCCTAATATGCATGATATTCATACATAACACTATCAATGAAATGAACATATTGGGTAGAGACTGTAGCAGCAGTGATTAGGAGCTTGAATTGAAGCATTTCTTACCTCTGGCAATACACTTAAATTATGCAGTAGCACCCCCTGTGGTTATAGTAGCTCATACAGCTAGATTACATCTCTTTGTAATAAGTAGGTGCATAGTGTGTATTTCTTACCCCAACTGCACCAAATATCTATCCTTGATTGCTACTCATTATTATACACTCAAGAGCTGACTGAGTGATGGAAAGGGGAGAAAAAAAAAGAGAATAACTTGTTGCTGGAGGCGACATCTACCTTTAAAAGACTACTTATGTGAGATCATCCTTTTGGAGTGTTTTGATAAGTCATTCAAGTGGTTGAGTCTTTTTTTCTCCTTGCCTCTGCTATATATATATATATATATATATACATATATATGAAATATATTTCCACACAGCTCTAACACATTTAATTGCACATCTAGTGTGTGACAAATAAAATTGAGGACCCAAAAACACACCACACACACCACACACACACACACGTACCAGTGTTGTATTGCTTAAAATTGCGCTCAATACTCCTCTTTGGCTAGCGGGCTCACATTTGAATTCAAGAAACCCAATAAGTGCTACAAGAATACTTTTAATAAGAGGTTTGCAGCTCAATTTGCAGCTGTGTTATTTTATTTAAGAAGCCTTTTTATCTCGGTTCTGTCGGCTGAATGGACTCAGCCTCTACCTTCCCCCCCCACCCCGCCCCCTCCAATCATTCTCATAATATTGTTAATTGTTATTTATTTGTGCTGTTTGTTGCACGAATTGCAGGAGCTGTCGGGCGTGCATTTCGCCCTGATCGCTCTGTGATCACATGTGACAAATAAAGATTGATTGATTCTCTCTGGAGCTCTAAGAACAAGTTTTTTTTCTGTCTGTCTCGTTAATATTAACGAGCGTCTCCTCTGATTGGCTGATTTGAGTGGCCCGTGGACCTGTCGACCCAGGGCTGAGGAGAGAGAGTGGGACTGAGCCCACCAATTTATTGGTGTCATATTTTAATATGGTGGTAATATTTATAACATGTGATGCCCCAGTGCTATATTATTTATTATTTTCAAAATGGTTTAGTCCAGTCACAGACAAGTCAATTGAAGACAGGCCAGATGCATCAATTCAGTCGTCAATATAATGTGATCCGAATGTATCTTAAAACCCTATTTATGCTTAATTTGTTTTATTTATTTGTGCTACGGCCCTGAGTACAATGTTAGCAGGTTATTATATGAACAGCAGAACATTCTCTCATGCTGAAAAAGTATGTTTTATGAGTTCTTTCATCCACCCTGACCTCCTCCTTTTCACATCTCATAATTAATTGTCAAATTTGCAAATGTCTTTCTTTTATGTAATTTCAATAAGCATAATTTCACAATTTCAATGAAATTAATAATCACTGCTCTTCTGGGAATTCTGTTTTTTTTACTTTATTTATTTCTTGCCCTGGGAGGACACACACACACACACACTTCAAAGCTACAGGTGTAAACTTTACTTCATCATAACCTTTTTCTACAGTTGGACCCGAATATCCAGAAAATAATAAAAATATATATTTTAAAGTCCCTGTGGGGAAATTTGTTCTGGGCTCTGTTCACACTGCAGTTCAGAAATGAAAAATCTTAAATATCTGCTTTCATACACATACACAACTAAATTTTTTATATTTCTGTGCTATGTGTTAAGGAGTTGGCTAAAAAGGTGCAACAAGGAATTGGGTGATAATTTACACTTAATTTACACTACATTTCTGACCTGTCATCACACCTGTTCACAGCTTCTAGCCAATATCGAGGGAATGTTTTTCCTTGTATCTGTGAGTCTCAATGCGCTTTGCACGCATGTATCCATCACAGGACAAAAGATGATTGAAACGGTGCTTTATACTTAAATTTTGCACTTTGCTCCTACATTTCACAGGCACTCAACCTCTTAGTTAGCAGCCCGAGTTATTAATGCGCCGCGCTCGCTCGAGTCACACACACTCGCGCACACTTTTGTGTGAAGGGCGTTTCATAAAGCAGTGCATTATTGTTATTAGAGCATGGGCACTCTGCCCAGTTGCCGGTGCCTGGTTGAGCGGAAGCAGTCATTAAATTTAAATTGAGCAATATTTTCTTTTGATGCTTGAGGGGCTCGTGTAGGGTGGATTCATATTGGCTTGGCATTAGTCATTTATTTGTTGCATAAACTCAACTTTGTTTGCCTCAGCCAAATGAATGCGCGCATTCATCACCGGGGACACTTTAATAAACCTGATGCATGATGCTAAATTGCTAACTTATTAGCATCCCATTGATAACGAAGTTTATTAGTTGAGTGTGATTTCCAGTCTGAAAAGGGTTAAACAAAGGTACAGCTGTATTATTCAAGCCAGCATTTCCTGGAGGGCATAAAGATAACAAGAGATAATAAAATGATTAAAATGGCATGATTTACTAGATATTTAAGTGTGTATGGGGACATACAGAGCACATCCACCTTCCAAAAAAACAAAATAAATATGTCTGGAGCTGCAGAAAATGAAAAGCCTTATAATGAAGGCAACACATGCTGCACGTGTCTATATTAGCTATATTAGCTTACCAGCAAAATGATAAAGCTAGCTACAAATAAATAATGAGTCTTCATGATTAAATGTTTATTTTCCCTGTAGAGAATGACGCACCACGTGAATACTCTGTTGTACAATGCTGCCTCAAGCTTACCTTCATTACAGTATTAATGAATTGTTTCATTGCTTTGATGAAATTAAAGAAATGCAATAAAAAAAATCAGATTTTTTTTTGTCATTTTTATTTTGGGGATTCCAAAAAAAAAATCCCATAAAAATGGAACATGCGTAATGTTCCCCTTATCTGGGCAACAAACAGTGCCCTGCATTTAGAGAAATAATAAAAAAGATAAAGTAAAGAAAAACAAATTAATACAGTTTAAGTTTGATTTCTGTGCAAATGCCAAGCAAGTCGGTGCAAAGGTGAAATGCAGTAATATCATCCTTTTCTCTTTTGACACGCAACCAACACAGCTATCCTCTAAAATCAGAAAGCACTTCATAAAAACATGCAATCCACTCCTTAAGTCTATTTTTTCGCTCCAGAAGTAATGCAGTCGCACTTTTTCCTCTTGCTCCCAACGTGCAACCCAAAAGTGCGTCGCAGGCTATGACGCAAATCTACGTTGCCAGAAATTTATTTTACACATTTTACACCATTGGAACACATTAAGAATGTTTGTCCTCCTATAGGAAACAAAAAATAAATTTTCCGTGCACCATCTTTCTCCATTTAAAGCATTTTTAAAAACGCACCACTAGGGCGGCGCTGAAGAGACCCCTGTTCTAGAATCTTTGTATTATTAGTCCTGCTTTCCTCAGTTCCTCAGGTTCACTCTCCACGTCTTGTCCGTCATCCCGTGTCTACATTGAAAAAGCGGACGGTTGGTACAAGCAATCACGCTACGAAAGAAACTCCAATGTTCACCCGCATGTTTGAATTGTCCGTCACACATTCTCCTCTTTCTGCGAGCATGAAATCGCAAAGTTCTGTTTGGCGGGACCTGCAATCCTGAGATATTCGGTGACATTCTGCATGTGCAATCTTGTTACTTAAGAAAAAAAAAGGAATGTATTTTAAATGTTGTAATCCCCCTCAGTATATTCAAAATGAATGTGCCGCAATAAAACATTCAGTTGCCATAAATATGAGAGAGAAATATACATTTTTTAAAAAAGCCGGTTTATATGTTTTATTCGCTCTTTAACCGATTCGCTCTTTAACCTCCAAAGGTTCAGTTGGTCAGACTCCAACAAAGAAACAGTGTGGATAACAGAATGTGCAGAATAACTCACTGAAAATACACAGATATATGGTAGTTTAGAGTTATATTTAGATGCATGCACCAAAAATATTCTTCAAGATCCAATCTGACCAAAGTTCCTGCCTCACTCTCAGGATATATGGGAGTGCCTGTGGTATGGTATCTGTTTTTTGTTTGAAATAAAACATTGAGCATTGCAGGGGTGAGCGTGCTTTAATTCCATATGCTATTTTTTCCCTTTCTCGTGTTGTATGCCAACAGAATGAGCGAGCACCTCGGCTATTATCCATTCAGCGGGAGCCTGGCAGAGCGGTTAACTCTGCCCCTCGCAGCTTTGATCTTCCCCTGGCATTCTCTCAGCCTCAACCCCGTTTTCATCGGTGTGCATTAGCTAACAAAAGGGAAGAGAGAGAGGATAGAGAGATCTCCACCTAGGGACTTCAAAGCGGGCTTTGAAGTTGGCCAGGAGACAGCAGCGTCCTCGGCCGCTCCGCTGTTCCACTACGCTGCATCGTTAACACTTTGCCGTTATTGAACACGATGCGGCTCCAGTCGTTTTGCAATCTAATAATTTCATTACTCGAGCCTGATTTTCTACACGGTACCGTCTTTGAATTTCTACATCAATCAGAAGATATGTTGTGAAACAATATTGCTTTCTCTGTTTGCAATAAAAATTTAATAACGAATAATTATCATGTCCAAAAATGCATTGCACTGTATAGAGGATGGATTGGTTTTTAGTCCTAACTTTTCCTCTTCTGTGCCAAAGTTTTCGTCATCCACAGGATGCATTGATTTGAAATGTGTGGTGTCTTTGGTATGGCAGTCTCATTAGCATTAGCTACCGAGTGTTTATTGCTAATTAGCAAATGTTCCCATGCAAAATTAATGAGGTGAACCAGTCACAATTATAAGTGCTGAGCGTCAACATGCTGACATCAGATGATACGCTTAAGTACAGCTTCACAAATCCCAGGCTGTAGAGACTTAGTCTGATCCGCATGAGCGTTTTACATAAGGGACACTTGAGCAAACATTTCCTGGGTGCACCTGATTGGATGAATGCTTGTACTCGTTTGTCTGCTCAAGGATAGAGAAGTTGAGAGTAGTGAGTTGAAATGTGTTTCTGAAACCATTTTTATATGAGAAATGTTGCAGAATATTTATTTTAGATTGACATGACTAGTTTTAAAAGGTTGAAACCCAGTCTGTCTCTAAGAAAGGTAAAGAGAAAACACTACAATTTACCTTTCTTCATGAACAGAAAAAAATTCATGGGATGTGGGATGCATCAGTCATAGGAAAGTGTCTCTTCTTTGCTCCCTTTCTCTCTTTTGAAGAGCTCAAAGAGTTAAAATGAGCCAATGAGTGGCTTCCTATAATGTACGATAGGTTGGTTGATAAGATCTCAAACCGGCTGCTGCTAAATGCTCTGATGATGTTAAGTGACAACATGTGCATGACATCGTACAATGTCATGCTGCAGCAGTAGGGGGCGATAGCACTACTAAATGGAATGTCATTGTAGCCAATCAGAAGGCTAGGACACTGTCTACAGTGTGACGTCAAACATTGTCGACAAGAAATTGCGTCCCGTGTTTTCCTTTTTTTCGTCTACCAAAGTCAAGAGATGATCAGACAGCTGCAAGAGATTGGCTGGAAGGTATTAGGTTTTAGAAAAAAAAGGAGGGGAAGATGATATTTCTCCTGGATTAAATAGTAATATATAGTACAATAAAGTACTAGTCAGCGACTTTTTGGATGCCGGCTGCCTTGAAATCCTAAAGAAAAGGAAGAAACCATAGTTTTTTCCCCAAAAACAACAAAATCGAAAACTACAGTTCTGTGTGGATGAAAAGGCCAAAACCATGCAAACACACGCTTTCAGAAATACCAGCGTAGGTGTGCATAGCCTTAGGTGCTGCAGTGGATTTAAATGACTAGCAGCATTATTGACATGTGTATTTGTTTGTATGTAATGGTACTAGCATGGAAGAAAAAAAGGTAAAAGGTAACACTGAAAGGTTAAACTGAAGAAATGTTGCACCCTGTTCACAGATCAACCAACGTGACTACCTCCATTCCAGCCGTAATGGCGGAATAACGAGCATTCTCCATGAAGCTCGTCTATAGACGCATTGTGCTGGCCTCTTCTTTTCTTTTTTTTTTCCTGACACCAATCACAACAATCTGTCTAATCTAACCTTTGGACCAAACACTAAAAACAGATCCAGCAGGCAGGTACCGCTGGGTCTCCAATAACCTTTTCCGTTGCTCTATGAGAGCGTTTAGGGGCTTTGTTTGAAGCGAAGCTGGAAAACAGCTGCGGTGCCTCGACGAACCATCCCGAAGGACAGCTTCTCTATCTCTGACTGTAGTTCCACTTGTACCTTTTCTCCCACCTTTCTTTTCTCTCTTTCTTCTCGCTGTAAAGCAACAGGGCAGATATCGATTACCTCTGAGTGCGCGTTTATGCCTACGAGTCATACGAAGCTCGCCATCCTCAATCGGAGGTTAGCGTACATCCCTGTTTTATCATCAGTATCCCTCAAGGCGATACATCCAATGCAGAAAGGCTTTCTTCTGCATTAGGACAGTTCTGGTAGAGTTCTATTGCTACCACCTAGCAATGTCAGTCTAATGCAGCGCAGCCCTAGAATAAAGTGCAATTACACCTCCACTACATTAGGGGGCAGTGGTGCTCTCCTTGTCAGAGTGTGAGCTGGGAGCATACAGCACAGAGTATGAGTATGAAGTGTAGACACCATGAAAACATATTTAACAGGGATGAGAAGACAGGCGGAGAGAGACGGAGATAAAGAGACAAACCAAAGTCTCCCAAAGCTAAGACGAGGAAATATGACGAAGCGTCTGTAGCGCTTGGTTCACTGTGAAAGACCGGTGTGTTACTGAGTCTGAAATGTTGGAGACAAAGACATTAAAGACATTACACCACAATCACTGATAAGACCATTTATGTAGTTTTATTTTTCAGTATCATATGGTTTGACATGGTCAGTAAAAAAATGTTTAGTTATGCAGAGGTACTTATAATAGTTTTATAGACAAATGATTCTATTTCTAGTCCTTTAGGGGGTGTGAGATGTTTTCTTCTTCATGGGGGGTATAATAGAAAATAATTGAGAAGCACTGCATTAGAGGCATTAGGTAAAAAACTACTAATTTCAGCCACAAGCCTCAATTACTTTTTTATGCTCTTAAATGTTGATACTTTGGAAAATGACGGCTGAAAATGCCATTTGACATTTCTCTGGCAACAGCAATGCAAAAAAAAAGGCTAACCTGAGAAAAAACAGCAAAACAATAACCTCAATTTATCAGTATGATGTGGATGTTTGTGTGAGATGTTGGTTAAATTTTAATTCAGACAATAACATGTGAAATTATAGGCCTTGGAAATCACTAAATAAGAACAAGGTGCTAAAGATGTTGGAATAAATTGAAGTGAGTCAAGGTTGTCACGAGAAAAACTGAAGAAAGGTCCAATATTCGAAGGCACGCGCCAGCTGGGGCTTTTCATCAAGACATGCATGTTTGAGTGCACTGAAAAGCAGGAATTAACCAGCGCTGTGGTTGTTTTGGTCCGTCTATACGTGTTATTTCTGTGAAAGAGTAGCATCAAGCATGGCCTCCGGGTTACACCTGCTTTTATATCCAACATATGCTCATGCCCCTGGTGACCCCAGACAGGATAAGTGGTATAGATGGATCTATGGATGAACCCGGAACAAAACAGGCAGGGTTTCATAACAGCCAAAGTATTTTATATCAGAAATGAAGGTCTTTTTTAATGTTTTACATACAGAGCTTAAAAAAAACATTTGTTTTCAAGCATCTACGTTGACTGATTTCGTGCATTTGAAGGCATCGTCCCTTTTAACGAACCATGAGTGGGACGAATTACCAAAGATGTTCTTATTTGTTCTAAATCTTATATTCGCTCAGAGTAAAAAAAAAAAAAAAAAGCCACGTCTGGCTCAGCCCATCGCGTCGATGAGCCATGTCATCCCAATTAAGGCCGGCACCAAAAAGCAATCTGTTTCCGTCGCTATCTGAACAAAATACACGGGTGGCAACGCGAGACAAAGCGCAGGGGGAAAACCAGAAGGTGTTGATAAGCAGCCGACTTCTGGACGGAGAATCATTCGCTGTGACATGTGCCTCCAAGCTGTGTCTTCATGTCAAAGACCAGGGCTTTAATGGTTTGTCTGTGCTCAATTTGTGAAGAAGGATACTTGTGATTATGTCTACAAAAGCATATTTTTGATCCATGAGAGGAAAATGTGCCTGCTGGTCCCTTTGGTTTTAAAATAGTCTCTTTTTAACATGTCTTGAATCTTATGTGTCTCGAATAGATAGTGTGTATAAATATTGAAACATTGCCTGAACTATTCTATTTCAGGATTTCAATATTAAAGCTGCACTAATCAGTTTTCCTGACACTGATGATGGTGCACAGCAGGGTAGTTAGAGCGGTGCATGGAAGGGTCGTCCAAGTCCGGGTTCTGCGATATTATCCGAGTTTTCTACCGTCTTTTCAATGCTTACTTTACCGGTCCAACCCCAGAGCTTCAGGAAGGCCCCTGGCATCGAGGTAGAGATGTGTATGCACTGTAAATGCTTCTCTCCACTGCATTTGTCAGGTTTTTTTTAGCCATGCATTTATTTTTTTGTTTAATCTTTCAGGTAACGTCCTTGTATTTTCCTTTTCAACCTTGGTCTCAGTTGCAAAAAAAAAACGGCGACTTCACAGAAGCGGGCCAGATGGACACTGGCAGGATTGGATTTCGTTTATGTATATGGGTAAAATGGGCCATTTCCACTTTGGCCTTGACTAAGGTCTCCGAAGACTATAAACCTTCAGAAACAGACAAAAGATGCGCTCGCCGTATGTACCCGAAATTAATTAGATATATTCTGGACGGTTGCCACTGCGCTTTTGTGAGCGTGTTTCTAATTTTTTCTCTGACCTCCTGGCAGAGGAGAATAATAAATACACAATTGTGCATTCACAGCTTTGCTTCCTGTCACATTAACAGACACAAATATACATTTTAATAAGGTAAATGACCAAGTAAATCATTGTATGGAGACACAGAATCCTCCGTGCACTGAACTGTCTGTACCCTCTAAGGTGACAAATATTGTTTTTTTTTAAATGATTTACTGCTATTTTTATATTGTTATGATGGCGAACTACTGGTACATCCCCTTTGTGATGACACTAAATTGTTTATACGGGCTGTTCTGTAGCTTTACGGGGAAGCGGATCACGCTTGTGCAGATTGTCCACATGCATATTTCAGATATGAATCAGCAGTGGTGATATTCAGATTCTTAGGTAAAAGTACCAACACAGCAAAAGCATAAAAAATAACTCAGAATAAATAACCGTACTTAAGTAAATGTACTAAAGTATTTGCAATAAAATATAGTGTAAATATTAAAGTAATGGCAGTCAGATATTATATATGACATCTTTAAATTGTTAATACTGAGGCGTCAGCGTGGAAGCTGCTGGAGGTGGAATTACATCCGAGGGGTCGTGATATGATAAATGGACGAAGGAAAGTAGGAAAAGACAAAGTTCTAATAGATGAATCTGCTTTCAGCTTTTGGACTTTGATATTAATGGTAAAAAAAAAAATTATTTCATATTTATTGGAGCGGTTAACAACTCAGACACCTGGAATGTGACCCTGTCTATAAACTGATTTCTGTAAGACGTCAGAAGGTTGGAAAAAAACTTAACAAGGTGTTTTATTTTAAAAGCTTGTTATATTATCCGTTGTGTAAGTACTATATGTCTCAGACGGAGTGGAGTGGTACTGCAAAATTGTACTTAAGCATGGTACTTGCAGATCTGGCTTGATCATGAACACATGCATTTGAGTTAATTTTGTATTTTGAATAAAGAACAGAGAAGATGGAAAATGCAAGAGTGAGTCCTCCTAACAGAATGTTTTCTTAAAGCCAACAAAATGAGCCACAAATGTAGTATTCTTTTGTAAATGGCGATTTAGGAAGTACCATATAATACCAAATAACAGCTTATTTCCTTCCTGACAAACAAACTTGCTCAGCAAAAGTGGCAAAAAATATTGTAATTTACTCAAATTCTTTTAATAAACCAGGTAAAAAAATCCAGACTGTAGTTAAACATTTCAAAACTGCTTGTTCCAAGTTTTCCTCAGGAGAATATCTATAGTTTATAGAAAAAGAGTTTGAATTTCATGTACTTTTTGCTGCTTCGGAGTCACGGCCATCAACAATTAAGCAATATTAATTCATGAATAATTAATTAATTGTTCTATAATTGGGTCAAGATTGAGGGGAAAAATGCAATGTCTCATTTTAATTGAAACCAGGCATTTAAAGGGGACCAGGCCTCTATTTGGTAATTCACAGTATACCAAACAATTACATTATTATTCTTTTAATGTGCCAAACCATTTTTAATGAAATAAAAATCTATATTTGTGTTTGTGTGTGGGTGATAATCTCATCATTGGTGACTGGCTTCTGTTCCAAGGATAGAAGGACGGAATGGAATGGAAAGGTCGGGAAAAGGGAATCAGCGGCTTCGGGAAACTGGCCAATTAAAACAGAGGCAGAAGATCTAATGTCTGGTTCAGACGGCGGCTGCATAACATTAAGAGACAGCATAAATACTACTGATAATTGAGGAGTTTTTGGTGTTTTTTCTAACTGTAAATCATCCATCGAGGGCCCAGAATAAACATATAGACCCGGAAATGTGCATGAAACTTCCTCTGTAACGCACCACATTCATCAGTAATAAAGCAGCAGCGTTTCCGCCCTAATCTCGGCCGTCGTGTTGTTGATAGAGTAAATGTTTTGCGAGCGTTTGCTCCAATTACCTCTTTGCCTGATGTGCACCGGCTCTGACCTCAGACGGCTAACAATGCGTCACATGCACAAATAACGTGACGATTTTGAAGAGGATGCACATATGTGTCGGGAAATACGTAGCATATGCGATGCGTGCATGCGTGCGTGTGTGTGTTTAGTGAATGCAGCTGGAATGGATGTATTATTGATGTGCCGTTAGCACTCCCAGGGAGTTGCAGTCTCATCAGAGTTTGCGTGGGGATTAACAGACTCGAAAAAAGCAAACTGGGGAAACAGAAAAGCACGGAGCATATCCCTCATCTGAACCCCCCCCTCCTCCTCCCTTTCCCTCCCAGAAATGAGCCATCATTTAAAGGGGAAAAGGCATTATCTTCACACGAGACATCTGGCCTGGTCGGACACAGCAGACTTATTGATTAGTGTTGATCCTATGTAACAGCGCGCTACTGTATGGCATGGCTTTTTAGAATGAAGCCGCGTTTGTAATGGCGTTCTGCATGATTACACAGCTGGCACCGTCGCGAGAGGGTTTTTCACCGAGTCTCTGCCTCTTTCCTGTTCACTGCATCCCCATCTCAAACAGCCACTCACACACACACACACACACTCCAACAAATGATCCACAGGTCCACTCTGTGAAGGCAGAGTTCCCACCCTGCGTGTTGTCATCCTCTATTATGGTTTCATTAGGCCGCCGGTGGAAGGGATGGAGGATGGAGGAGCGCCGGTCCCTCCTCCAAACCACCAATCCGAGCGAGGCCAGATCACCACGGAGACTCACGCATTCCATCTGCCTTGCCGTTTGTCTTACACCCTCTTAATTACGTTTTTTTTTTTTTTTTAATTGCACATCTAAGAATATAATCCAATATTTTTTGCATTGCATTAAATAGGACGGCACTCGGCGAGAAATATCCCAATTGCTCATAGAACTAAATCCCAGTTAATTTTTAAAGTTTTAAAACACAGTCGGATTGATGTTTGCACCCTGGTGGTGTCCTTGAGACGGGATTTGTGCGTCGGTGGCTGATTGCCGATGCAAGTCATTTTTTTTTAAACTGGCAGCGAGCATCACTATCTGTTTTTTTTTTTTTTTACTGGCGTCATCCGTTTGAGATGTGTGTGTGCGTTTGTGTGTGTGTGTGAGAATCTCAGCACAGCGGGAGAAATACGTTGAGCGCGGGGGCACCTTCACGGGAGTTGACGCGAAAAAGCCGGATCTCAGCCTCCCGCCAGGCCCGAGAAAAGGTGGGAAAGATGGAGAGACTTTAGAGGGCGGATTCAGTCCTGGAGAATCCACCCTGAACCCGCATTAAAGCCCCGACGACGATGCCCACAACCTCGCCGGGGCCTTGAAGATCAAACAGAGCGGAGATGCAAGCTGTAAAACCGCCACGCCACGCGGCGTTTAATTATTGACGCGGCGATGCGAGTCAGTTCTGTCAACTCAGCAAGAGAAAGCACACTTACATTTTTATTTTTTTTGCTTTAACCCAATTAGTTTCATCAGAACGAGGCGCGTCCTGTGCTGCCGTAATGATGAGCTGGCTGTAAATAAAGCGGATCTCCCGCTGTTTGATGAAACGCACCAATATGTATTTTGAATCCGCGAAAGAAAGTTTCGCGGAAAGAATATTTGCATAATCAGTGATTTTTTTTTTGTGCAATGTGACAGAAATACACTGACATCCACCGGCGGTAGTTTTTAACAGCGCTTTAATTATTCAGGAAGACAGAATCCCCCCCCTCGTATGAGTGATTGAAACCTCAGTGTCAGAGCCTCCGACGCCGCAGATACAGAATCTCCAGCTCGGCCCCGTTGACTGACAACGACAAGGGTTCCCGCCCGGTCGGGGGCCTCAAAAGCCGACATCCCTGGGCACTGTGATCCTAATATAATTCTCTATGTGCCGTTAAAAAGGCTGTTGCACTCAAAAGCAAATCACATTAAGGTGCACGGGGGTTTTAGACGTGTGCCTTTATCCCGCCAAGCAGGCGCAGCATGTGGTCAGCTCGTGTGTCATTTCCCATATAGAGCAGACGCTGACTGACACGGAGGGAGATGGTACCGCCAGCAGCTACAAGGAATTAAGCTGTGCTGCTGCACCTCGGCTCTCTGATATTAATTTGGCTGCAGCAGCAGCAGCGGTGGAAGGCGTGGGGGAGATGGGAAATGTATTACTTCAAAAAATTTGGCTAATTAGGTATTTAAGCAGCAGGATAAATGTATCGTCATCACCATCTATATATTTCGCACGCTCTAGTTAGATCGTGTGTGGTACAAAACCAAGCACCAGTTAGCAAAAATGTGACAAGCTTTTCAGTCGTATTTGTCAAAAACGGTACGCCACAGTTGTAAGTAAGCACTAGTTCCCACATGTCACATGTTGTTCCAAAGCTTCCAATTGGTCTCGTCATGGGATATTTCCATTGGGTCGCGCTGCTGTCCATCAAACCCTCCTAGTTGGTCCTCATTGGCGTGCATGGTGTCGGTCGATGCAAAACAACTTCAAGACCATAACTGTTGCTCTATTTGTGCAAAGAAACCAACGACTAGAAACAGTAATGCTATTATCAAATGGGAAATTCACACACATTCATACATTGATGGTGAAGGCTACTGTACAAAACTCTGAGAATGTCTAATCATTGTCATACAGATGTGGCAGCATCAGCAGTTTAAAGAATCTTGAACATTTTAACTGGAGGAGCTGGGAACACAATTGATTCTTGTAATTAGTACGATTAGGCCAATATTAAGTAGAATTATCTCATTGCATTGGTAGATAATTCATTATTTTTCCTTAATCCTGACACAGTTTCTAGGACATTGGGTGACAAATAAGAGTCTTATGCCTTCCATACACTAGAGGAGACTGTAAAAACATTAAGTCTGGGACAGCCAAAAAGAAAAAAGAAATTAGCTATAAGTGAACAACTTACTTATTTATTTACAATTATTATTATTTGTTTAGTAAAAGAATGTTTTGGCAGCCATTCACTGCTGTTAGAAAGTGAGTAGCCTACAATTAACCGATAATTAGCCTGATCAGCCTCTGACAGTAAACAACACGTATTATTATTAGACTGTAAAACATTCATTAAGTTAATGGGGAGTCGATGTAAACAAGATGTTATGTTTCAATAGCGCTGACATTAACATTAAAAATACACACGAGACGAGGTTGGAATAAACTGAAGCTCCTTGAATTCTTTTCTATTTTTATTTTTTTTATTTAGTGTGCCTACCAAACTACCCGCTGAGAAAAACAAAAATACTATCACTTCCTTGTGTGTCCTCAAAAAAAAACTGCTGAAACCAGAAGATAAAAGGTGTCACACGACGACAGTTTTCCTGTCAACTCGACATCAATTTCTGTCGATGAAATAAAGAAGCATCTGTGTCTCTGTGGCTGTTTTGTCAGATCAAACTCAGCTCAGACATAACTCTACATGTCTGTGTTTATCTCACATTTATCTGCATGTAAGTCAGGAAACGTACATTTGGCTAAGACAATAATAGACTTCAACTTGTCTATTATGATGATACAACAGTCCAACACATCTTTATTTGTCCAAACATGAAAAAATACGTATTTACTGACCATAAGGCACCGTACTAAAAGGCTCAGTCTCAGTTCTGTGTGTCATTACTGTATTTAACACACACATAAAGCACCTAACTATAGGGTAGGGTTTATATACACACATAGATATATACAAAAGAGCGGGAGCTAAACTGAGTTTGGTTGTGCTTTATTTAAGTATTGATTACAAAGTACTAGCATTTTTAATCACCGCGCATGGTAAAACACATGGATAAAACAAGCACACAAGTGTGTGTATTTAAAAATAGAGCGGGGTAATGTCATCAATCAAACCATCAAAGTCCTCCTCCTCTGTTTCTGATTCCACCAGCAGCTAAATCTCCATCAAACATGCCAGCTTCACTTTCTTCACCATCAGAGTCACTTTCCTCTTAATGATGTGTTATAATCCGCTGGAAGTTGCTGTGCTACCGTAGTCCTGGTCTGGATGGAGAAATGGCACCGAAACGAAAGCACCAAGACGGAAATGTTCAATTTTTATTTCTTCTGCTGCTTTACTGCTTTTAGTCAAATGGTGACCGTCGGAACGCTTCTCCCACTCGTTCTTTGCTTTGTGATCCACTGATCCAGTCTCTGCTCTGTGATCCACTGATCCGGTCTTTGCTCTGTGATCCACTGATCGAGTCTTTGCTCTGTGATCCACTGATCCAGTCTTTGCTCGGTGATCCACTGATCCAGTCTTTGCTCTGTGATCCACTGATCCAGTCTTTGCTCTGTGATCCACCGATCCAGTCTTTGCTCTGTGATCCACCGATCCAGTCTCTGCTCTGTGATCCACTGATCCAGTCTCTGCTCTGTGATCCACTGATCCAGTCTTTCCTCCAACTCGTACCACCTGTCTTATGTCTTAAACTCAGCTGTGTAGCTGATTTCCTTCAGTTTAAACTGTGCTTTATCAGCGTGTCTCTTTACCATTTTCAGGTTGTTAAAACAACGATGTTCTGCATAACGCACATCCCCGTTATTTTATCTACAATCCATGCCCACACTTCCCTACATACATACATAGGGTGCACCAACATTTTAAAGAAAATATAAGACTTTTATGTGCGCCTTATAGTCGTGAAAATACGGTAAGATGCACATTTCTATAGGAACACTTTATTCCTACAGGCATTGAACTAGTTACCCATTAAGATAAACTGTTTTATATTTATTAAAAAAGATATTTTGTCACTTCATCTTGAGCTACCAGCCACTATTGTTAAGCTGATTTTATTCTTGTGTTTGACCGGTTTTAAAAAAATTAAGATTGATCACAGAAGCGAGTGTTGGTTGTTGGATTAAACACAGACTCATAACACTGTTGTAGTATAAATCAATAAGATTCAATACAAAAAAATAAGCACCGGTATCTCTCTGACTTTATTTTTATTTATTTTAATCTTCGCCAACCATTCCTCGTCACTTCATCCTGAGAATGGTGAGAATCGCTCCCATCTGTCCAGGGCCTGAGATTCAGGGTTTCCTGTTCAGCCTGCTGCCACTTTTGTTTTGTTTTTTTGTTTTTTATTTTTTATATGGAACAATGGACTTACAGTGTCATCTGGCAACGCGAGCGCCGGAGCTAACGATCAAATCTGAGAGATTTACAGCGTTTTATTGTCCTCAAACTGAAGAGAGAGAGAGAGACGGTGCATGTGTTGAATATTTTAACACTTGTCTGGAGAACAATGATGGCGACTGTTCAGCCAAATTCCAGCAAAGCCAGTTTGATGTCTGACGTCTTACGGGGTGTTGGATGAGTTTAAAAATATCTGTGCGTATGTGTGTGTCCTTCTATAACTTATATATAAATATATCACGCTTCTCTTGCTGCGAATTAATTAATTTTTCTGCATCATCACCGCTGCCACTGTTCTTTTTGCCATAAACCATCCTCCAAAGCTATTATATTATATTATACTAGTGAAGAACCTGCACACTTCAACTCAGTCATGTGAGTTATTTCTCTACTTTAGTTTTTTTCCTGTTATCTCTGATTAAAAAAAAAAAGAACTTACAAAGACCTTTTCAAACTGTCAGACCTCGGTGACCTCTGTCCATGCCAAACTGTTTATCCCACATCTGCAGCAGCTTAACCTTGTCAGTCTCGCTCCTTATTACCAACGCCGCTTATTCCATACATTACTACGAAGCATGCAGATGGAGAATATTCAACAAACCCAGTCAGGCATAACTAATCACTCTTGCAGATTGGTTTCCTGATTTTGACAGGTAGCCCTGGTGGCTGGAGTGTATGATTATGTGCATAAATATCAGGGTGTGCACAGGTTGCTATTGTCCTTACTGGTTCTCTAATAACAGACTCGGGAGCAAGGTCATGACAACAATCCATTATTTCTTTTCTTTTTTTTTTTCCCTCGCCTGCTGGACATGTGTTTTAAGTTTCTGGGAAACAATGCAAGAACTTTTTTCTCACATCCATCCTGCCTGTGTAGGAGGTTTGCAACGATTCAGCTTCAAATATTAATTCTCGGACATTCCAAGGAGGAATAATAAATGCAACCTGATGAATATGTGTGTTTTCTTTTTGTAGATAGAGCACAGATAGAGCACTGTTGCTGTCTCGTCTTAGACAGAGAAGCTTTTCCGAGGGGAGACATTAGTCTGCAACTCCATTTTTTTTCCTTGCAGTGAAGTGGCTTGTCGTTGGTACGGCCTCAGCCTGACAATTCAATCCACTGTTCGTCTTCATGCTTTCAAAAAAAAAAAAAAAATGGCTGTAAATGAGGGCCAAACATTGTTGTACGTCACATGAGGACCGACGGGAGAAAAGCTCAGGGTTTTCAATTGTTAATACAAACAATGCACAGGGAAGTTCAATTTCTGCGTCAAATTGACCCGTTCCAATTTTTACACAGATGTATTTCCTTTTCATTACTGTACCTTTTTTGGTTTATGATGGACTTTTGACAAAGAAAGAAACCTTCCTTTCAAAGACAACCTCAAAGTCTTAGTATGGTACATATACATACACACATACACACACATATATATATATATATATATCCATCCATCCATTTTCTATACCTGCTTATTCCTCGTTAGGGTCGCAGGGGTCTGCTGGAGCCTATCCCAGCGCGTTACGGCGAGAGGCAGGGATACACCCCAGATGGTCGCCAGCCAATCGTGGGGCACACACACCATTCACTCACACACTCACACCTACGGGCAATTTAGAGTTGCCAATTAACCTGAGCATGTTTTTGGACTGTGGGAGGAAGCCGGAGTACCCGGTGAAAACCCACGCAGACACGGGGAGAACATGCAAACTCCACACAGAAAGGTCCCAGACCCAGGCCCCAAGGCGGTCTTGAACCTGCGACCTTCTTGCTGTGAGGCATCAGCGCTACCCACTTCACCACCATGCCGCCCTATATATATATATATATATATATATATATATATATATATATATATATATATATATATATATATATATATATATATATATATATATATATATATATATATATATTACCAAACATTAAATATAAATTTTATGATTTTTAGAATGTATCTGCTCTTTGGTTTCCTTGTGTGATTACTATCACTGTTGTGCATAAAAAGGTTCCTGTGGTTTTTCCAAAAAAGAACAAAAATATGCAGGTCACACTTACGTTTCTATGACACTTGAATACACATTAAATTTTCTCACCAACTTCTCACCAGTCACATTATAAGAATAACGCCGATTCAAGTGGAGCATGAATTTACTCCGGTGCTGCAAATTCCTGCATCAGCCGTCCTGACGCCAAGCAGTTTGAAGCAGTTTAATGCAAATATATTCACATACTCGTTTTTCTATCTGTTCACATTCGCTGCAAAGGCCACAAGCCGATGGCTAGCTGACTGGTAACACACACACACACACACACACACACACACACACACACACACACACACACACACAAACACTAACAAACACCCAAACGCATATTAGCGATCGTCATGCAACTGTGAAACCGATTTAATAGTCTCATTATATTCTAGGTATGCACATTTTAATGTGATTTTCGAGAAGGCGGGGTACTTTAAATCTTTCAAGGAAGGAACAAAAAAAAAAAAATGGGAGGACAAAAAGGAGAAAAATATAGAAAGAACAGCAGAAGAGGTGGAAGCGCTGATTAGCTGCAGGAGAAGGACATATCGACAGGGAGAGAGCTCTATTTCTGTCTGGCCCTGACGACAACCCGACATCTGAACTGGCTGAAAGGACGGAGACGAGCCAACAGTGATTGACACATCACAACCTACAACAAACGCTGTAGCTGCCGCTGAAAAAGCAATATTTTTGCTGCACTTATATTTGTACATTAATTTTTCATACAATATTTGGTTTAAGACATTTCTTACATTTGTCTTTTTTCTTTATTTCCTATGTAAATGGTTCAAATGTAATGTAAAATTTTGATTTATATAATGTGTCCATAATGACGTGCACAGGTAGTCATGTGATTAACGTACAGGAAGTCGTGTATGAAAGTATGAAATATTGTGTTTTTTGGTGGATTGTATGTTTATTTATTTGTGTATCTCATGTTTAAATACTTTCTAAGATTTTATATTTAAATTTCATGGACATTCCACAGATTGTAAAGGATGTTGGCCTCAGATATGACAATGTTAAGATTATATTATATATAACAACTCAAAGTGCTTCAGGTAAAACACTAAAAGCATCAAGACACAATTAAATTTAATTTAAAATTTAGATTTATATAATGTGTTTATAATGACATGCACAGGTAGTCATGTGATTAACGTACAGGAAGTCCTGATTGTCCGCACACAGTACGAAAAATTGTGTTTTTTGGTGCATTTTATGTTTATTTCTTAGTATATCTCATGTTTAAATACTTTAATATTTCATATTTAAGTTTCTTGGACATTTCACTGATGATTAAAAGGAGGAAGGTTTAAGACATTTCTTACATCTGTCTTTTTTCTTTATTTCCTATGTAAATGGTTCAAATGTAATTTAAAAATTTGATTTATATAATGTGTCTATAGTGACGTGCAAGGGTAGTCATGTGATTAACGTAAAAAGTCCTGATTTTGTGCACACAGTATAAAAAATTGTGTTTTTTGGTGCATTGTTTATTTCTTTGTGTATCTCATGTTTAAATACTTTAATCTTTCATATTTAAGTTTCATGGACATTTCATGGATTGTAAAGGATGTTGGCCTCAGATATGACAATGTTAAGATAATATTATAATTAATATAACAACAACTCAAAGTACTTCACGTATAAGACTAAAAGCATCAAGACACAATTAAAAAATATGATGAAAAAAAGGAACCTTTAGTAGATAGACCCTTGTCTGAGGGTGTCCAGCTAAATAAAAAACCAAAACCCGGTTGCTGCCACCGATGCTTCACTACAGCTATGGTGTTCTTTTTTGTGATGAGCAGTGTTGGGTTTTTATTTTGTGCCAAATATACCTTTTTGGACTTTTGGGCAAAAATAAAATTGTTCTGACACGTTTTCTCACATGCATTTGAGGCAGATTTCAAATGTCAGTTTTGCAAAAATGAATGAATCCAACCTTCCTCCATAGTGCGGACACGCTGTATGAAGCAGACAGGACATTGTTGTACTTGTACTACACAGCCAGTACTTGTCAGGTATTCCTGCAGCTCCTGTCGGCCTCCCTGAACCTCTTTTCTTCTCGTCCTACTGCGTCATCACTTTCTGGACGGACGTCCTGTTCTTGGTAATGTCACCGTGGAGCCATGTTTTCTGCACTTAATGACGACTGTCTCCTCTGTGTCACATGGTATATTTAATTCCTTTTGTAGCCTCCGCCTGACTGATACCTATGAACAGTGCGATGCATTAGGAAACTCTCTGTGGATCATGTCATGCTCTGCAGGATGTGGCTAAAAAAAATGTCAGGAAAAGTCTACTAGGAGAGCTGAACTTTTTTGGGGTTACTCAGCACCATTTTAAGTAGTGACAGGTGTGTGCTGACTCCAATTTAACTGGTTTAATTGGTAATTTAGGGTGTGCCCACTTGTGCAAACTCAATATCTCCAAAAAAAAGAGATAGTTGGTTATTTTATCTTCATCTATCTGAATTCGTTTAGTTTTTCCAAATGCATTGTGCAGGTCATTGGTATTTTAACAGGATTATTATATATTTACTTACACTACCTATATTACATACACTACCTACTGTTGTGACATTTACTTTATTCTAATATTAAGTTGTTCATATCATTTCATTCATTAACATTATATGTCTAAACAGTAATTGTGCCTTGACAACGCATGTCAGATTTTTACCAATATTTAATTGAATTATTGAATTGAATTGCATGATAATTACAGTCTGGGTAACATTTTGTGAGATATACGTAGTCAATGAAGTTTCTCACAAATCAGTTATAGTCCGGTCCTGGTCTTAGTGTCAAACCTGAACGATTTGAGCTTTTCAATTGCATTGTGCAGGTCACAGGTCACGTTAAAGGTGGAAAAAGTTGTGAAATCATTTACCTCGGTGTCATTTTTTACATCACAAAAAATTGTATTTTAACAGGACTATTTTGATTTTTTTTTTAAATTCACTTTATAGTAAATAAATACCTATTGTTGTGACTTTTACTTTATTCTGGTAAATAATATCATGTTGTTCACATCATTTCATTCAATAACATTATATCTTAAAACAGTAATTGTGCTTTGACACACACATGTCAGATTTTTGCCAATAAATCATATGGAATTATTGAATTATTTGATTGAATTGCATGATAATGACAGTTTGGGTGACATTTTGTGAAATATATGTAGTCACTGAAGTTCTTCACAAATCCTGTAGTACTCTGGGGGCCCTCTGGTCCTGGTCTTGGTAGTTCCTGTCAAGTAATACATCTCTGCTAATGCTAGCCCGTGTGTGCATTGTGTACATTTTAATGGGATTAAGTCGATTGCATTGTGCAGCTCATAGGTCACATTAAAGGTGGAACAAGTTGTGAAATTATTTATCTCAGTGTCATTTTTTTACATCACAAAAAATAAGGATTATTTATTTTGTTTTTAAATTAACTTTATATTAAATACACTACCTATTTTTGTGACATTTACTTTATTCTGGTAAATGTTGTACATATAATTTCAATCATTAACATTATATTTATTAATCGTAACATGTTCGATTTTTACCGATAAACCATATTGAATTATTGAATTGAATATATGTAGTCAATGAAGTTCTTCACAAATCCTGTAGTACTCTGGGGGCCCTCTGGTCCTGGTCTTGGTAGTTCCTGTCCAGTAATACATCTCTGCTAATGTTAGCCTGTGTGTGCATTGTGTACACTTTTATGGGAAATCTATAAAAGCTCTGAAGAAAACCTGATTAGGGTTTGAGTTGAGCGCAGAAATCAAAATTAATTTGGTAGACGCATCTCCTGCTCTGCAGCATTACCTGGGACAGAGCTATTAGTGCACGTTAAAAAACGAAAAAAAAAAAAAAAATGGCCTCTCAGCCTCGCCACACGCGCGGTTAATCTAAACCACGCTGATGCATGGGCTTTCTGTTGCTATAGTGCACTCCTGATGTCGGGCTGTGGTATGCGAGGTAATTAACGTCCATGGCTGCAGCACGAGGAACGTTTCTCCGCTGTTGGAGTTTTAACGGACATTAATCAGGCTTTAGCATCGGGATACAAACAGGAGAATTCATTCTACAGACTTTTTTTTTTCCAAGAAATCAATAATTTGCTTGATAGTAGCCCCGAGGTTGTATGTTTTAAAAGTTAGTCGTTAAGTACTAATGGGTATTCATGTCTCTCTGTCACTCATTCATTAGCCGACCATAAACCCATCTGAGACTTCTAAGCCCTCTGTGTGTGTGTGTGTGTGTTTGCCGTCACATATTTACACCCACCCCATTAACCCCCACAGGAGCTGGAGAGACACATGCTCCTTTGTACGTGCTCCGTCGGGACATGTGATTTTTAGTAATTATCCCTTATCTCCTGGTGCCCTTTGTGATGGCTCGCATGGTGACATTTTCATTTCCACGAATGCACCCGGGTATACAAGAATGCTGCTGGAGGGTTTTTACAAGGGAACAGATCCACGCTATAACAATGAAAAGGTTACATTATCTGTTTTGTGGAGGCAAATTTGTTCACGCGTCCATTTAATGATAGATATATCTCAGTCATTGTTTATCAATGGAGAGCTAAATCATAATTCTACTTCAACCCCAGGCTCACAATTGGCCGAGGATGTGAAGTGGGTTGTATTTGATAATAATAATCATGATAATTTATTTTATTTCAGGGTGCCTTTCATGTCAACCAAGGTTAACATTCAGTACAGTGACAGTAAATGTGATTCAAACAAATCAGCTAATGAATAGCAGACAGAGGTATGTGTGAGGGAGGAGGCTTATTTTATTCTCTGGTTGAAGTGAGTCAGACAGTTTAAAAAATGTGAGTTTTAAGGAAAGAGAAAAGCTTTTTGTTTGATTTGTTGATCATTTTGTTTGTATTACATTACTTTTTTTTGCAGGAACTGTTCTATTTAATTGAATTTTTGAAATCCATTGTCTTTTACTCTTGCGTGTCTTTGATACTCAACAAACACATTTTGCCATCCCTGGAAAAAGATGTCCATGCAAAAAACAGCTGTTACAAAATCAGCAAACATCTGTATTTTTTCCCAGCTTTTTTTTCCAACCACTTCTTAAACAACTTTTTCATCTGTTCAAAACGACCAAAAATTAAATTATTTTCATGAATGTAACTTTTGAAAATACAAGTTTTTCTATTTGAAAACACTAGGAAGTAATTATTTTCCATATATAATATAAGTTGATGTTGGAATAATGGGACTTCAGTATTGTCAAAGATTAACCTTTCATGGCCAAAATTGGACCATTGACTTCCATTATAACCACATTTTTAATCTTAGTACTATACCAGTAAATCCTATATCATGCATTCTGTAATACCATTTGATATAATTTTGAAAAAAAGTATTTGATATATTTACTGTATTTTACCAGATTCAACCTTTAACCCATGCATGCACCCATTGGTGATGCATGCAATTTTTTGTATTTTTCCCTGTTATATTAATGGGTAGTGTGGCTACCAGGCCAAGAGGTATGTGCATGTGGGTGCAGGATAAAGGTTGTTTAAGCAATTCATGATAAAATTAGTGCATGGACATTTTTTACCACAAGTGTGTCGAAAGGGAGCAAAGTTAAAGGAAAGCGTGAAGGTTAAATATTAGTGTTCGGTGTTTGGGGGAAACCCAGAGCTGTGGGGTGGTCAAACGAGCCTGTATTGATATTGTATTAAAAAAAACTACAACAACAGTTTCTCAGAGAAATAATCCCGGATACATACTTTCATGCATGGTTGATTCATGATATATCCTTTGATTATTTTGGGGCTTAGGCAGACATTAGTTGTGAGTTGTGTGTCCACAAATTCCCCAGCTTTAACATTAAGCTCAATAAGACAGCCTTTACTCCAAAGATTCGAGATTTTCGCGAAATCAATCGCTTCAACTTCTCCCGTGGGTATAAAATCTAGTTAGGGATGGATGAGAACGCCACAGATGTGATATAGGGATATATTTAGCCTCACTCTGCTTTTCTTTTCTTTTTTTTTTTAAAAATAAATAAGAACAAAACACTCATCTCCCACTGACAACTCACAATATTGTCCCATCGGCCACCCGCTATCAGCCAAATCATCACAGCCTCAAATCAGTATCATCTCGGCCCTGAAGGTTTCTGTTCCAGAGTAATGTCCATTCATCCATATGTTATAAATCTCTGCTGGAAACCAGTCCGCATGTGGCCTCCTCGCATTCATAAACGACGGGTCATTACCATAAACCACAGAACTAATCCTTTTATTTCAAAATATATATTCAAACACCCTCACTATATCTACAACATTTTAAAACGGGTTACCTATGCCTTCAGAACTCATTTTCCTTGCTAGAAGCAATCATTTATTAAGCAATTCATATTTTAGATGGGGAACTGACACATCTTTAGAGGGTACATCCAGCAGGAACAGCTATAGATCTACCTTAGTATTTATTGATTTAAAAAATATCAAAGGCGCGCAGTTACAAAACCAAACCATATATATATATATATATATATATATATATATATATATATATATATATATATATATATATATATATATACACTGTGAAGTGAAGAAGTTGGTAAAGAAATTCATTACAAGTAAAACCTGTCTTGTGGTCCACCTGTGGCGTTGATGGATACTGTTGATGGATTTTATTCCCTGCGGCAGCACTTCCAGCTCGGCGCGTGTACTCCAACCAACACAATCGGCCTTGTGTTCATTGAGGTGGGAAAACCAGCTGAACACTCAACTGAACGGACGACTCTTGGGTATTTGACAAAAAAACAAAAAAAGTCAACCAAAGCCCATTTCTCTGTTCTTTATGCTCGCTGGTCTCTTTTAGCCTCAAATTTGCAGTATACAAATCAGTATTTTTTTCTTAGCATCCCCATAGTTTTCCTCATTAGGCTCCAGCTCATTCAATAAGTTCCCTGATTGGTGTGAGGAACCACACACAACCCCCCACATAAACACTGTTGTCTCCCATACCTTGTAATTCTTTTTATAACCCGTGAAACATACCTGTTTCCATTGGTTTCCAAATTTCCCTCATCTATCTTTGGATAGATCTTTGGTGGCCCCATCAACATGATGAAGTAAGTGTAGTGCCAATAGGAAGTAGGCATTACTATAGAAAAGAGGAAGATGAATTAGCTTGTATGGCTTGTTTGCACTGTTTCATAGTCTTAATAAACACATTTTACAATGGGTAAGACATGGACATACATTGAGATAAGGAGATACATGCAAATACAGGCTACAATTTATTTAAAAAGTACAGATATGATAGGCCAAGTAAAACTACTGTAACAACCCGTTTATAAATAGGGTTAGGTGATAGTGCTGGGATTTCCTGAGGGACTGTGAACTACTCCTGCAGTAAGACAGCTATAGCTCACAGCAACCTGTAAAGAAGCAGCTAAACCGGCTAACATCGCAAAATGCGTTCATTACGTTGGCTGCACGATCAGTGCAGGAAGAAACCGGAAAATGGAGCTTTGTTTGAGAAGTGTAATGAAAGCGCTGGGAAGCAACATGAGGAAGAGCCGTGACACAGAGCTTTACACTGTAATGAAAGTGGTGCTGCAGGATAATGCTATGGTACATAAGTCTATGGGATTTTAACTTTTAATAATAATAATAATTTTGTGAGTATCTACACACACCATCATGCTATGCACAAACTATATCGGAAAGCTGACAGATAGAGAGAGACATACACAAGCCACACGCGGTCTTTGCTTTTATAGATGGATGGTTAGATTAATGATGTTTAATGGAATAATAATCACACACACTCATCATCGGTGCTGCTCAAACCCGAAAAGAGGATTTCTATATTTTATACATCAATCACAGATCTTTTTGTCACACGTTGACCACATCTCAGACTATGAGTAAAGAGTTAAGGGTCTCACAGTTCTCCTCAGAGGAAGTTTGTGCCAGTCTTATAGAGCGAAAGTCAGACATAAATAGTCATGAATGTGTTTTTGTTCATGCATGGGTTGGGGTTAGAGGGTTAGCCTTAGGGTTAAGTTTTGAGGGGTAGAGGGCTAGGGTTAGAGGGTTTTAGTGTTTGGGGGTTATGGTTAGAGGGTAAGCCTTAGGGTTAGGGTTAAGGTTGGAGAGGGAAGAGAATTTAGGGGGTTAGAGGGCTAGAAGATAAGGGTTAGGGTTATAAGGGTTAGGGGTAGAGGGCTAGGTTCAGAAGGCTAGAAGGTTATGGTTAAAGGGTCAGAGGGTTTAGGGTTAGGGTTATGGCTAAGTTAGGGTTAGAGGGTTAGAAGATTAATATTAGGGTTAGGGCTTGCATTCAAAAGAAATGACTCCCAGGTTTGTGGTTTGAAATGTATATAGCTGACTATTAATAACAGAGTAATGCTGCATGTAATCACGGATATCGAGAAGTCTAAGAGGTATGTCAAGACTTTAAGAGATATGATACTGACATGTCGGAACAAAGAACGAGCAGGGTAACACCGGGGGCAGGTGAAGCCACGGAGGTCTGTCTGAATGACAGCTTCAGGGTCATCAGGTGAGTACAAGCAGCGACGAACAACAACACAGCTTTCAGCTTCCAACAAAGAGTGCTAGCAGCTCATCCATAAGAACGTCAGTGAGTCTCACATCAGAGAACACGAGAGTCTTTAAATAGGGAAAATGATGATGGATGCCATGGGTGTTATGATATTCAAACATGGCACATAATTCTTGGTCAACGTAATTACAATGATCTGTCAAAGCTGGAGAATGTAACAGAAAGAAAGGAAATCAAGGGTGAGATTGATAAGTCGAGCCTTAACTGTGAAGTCTGCACAAAGGGGAAATTTGCTCGGAGTGGGAAGCCAGAGCCTGATGAAAGAGCAGAAGCAGCACTTGAGCTTGTACACACTGATTTGGCTGTCTCTGTAGAGCCAGAGGCAAAAAGGGGCTTTTCAAAAAAAAAAAAAAAAAAAGGGCCTAGATCCACTCTAGCATTTTTCTGACGATTATTCACGGGTGGTGTTTGTGTACTTCCTGAAAGCAAAGAGTGATACTGTCAAAGCCACTGAGCACTTCATTGTTGACTCGGCCTCTTTGGGGGAAACCAATTGTATTATGCGGTTAAAGAAACCTCAGCTGAGATTGAAACATACAAGGCTGGATATGCTGCAAAGTGGCAGCAATACACAGTTTGGTAAGACTGTTGTTGTTTGTAATTGATAAAAAAAAAAAAAATTACACTACAGTATAGGAGCCAAGTGGTCGTGTGAAATTACAGACTAAGATGTTGTTAAGGTGCAATTTGAAAGCTATACAGGTTTTTTTGTCCAGCCTCAAAGGTCAAAAAGGAACATTTTGTTCCGTGTTCAACACTCTGTTGGTTTGAGCAACGGCACAAAGCAGCAGCTTTGTTGGCTTTACCCTTGGAGCAGTAATAAGGATTATAGAGTATAGGGAATACAGCAAAAATGGTGTAAAGAAATTCTTGTCAATCGTCTTGTATTTGTTGCCAAGGTCCCTCTAATGTTAACTAATGTTGAACTGTTTTTATATGTACACTTTAACATTAGTGACACATGTGGTTCACACCTGAACTTGGAATAAGCGGCTTTAGATATGATGCTGCTTACAAACAGAATCAGACTTGTCGTCACAATTGTGAATACTTTTATTAAAAGTGAAAAATCTATAATGTGTTTATTATCTGCTTGAAAGACTAAACCGTTTGAGAGCAAAGAACAAATCACAGGAAACATGTGAAAGGCAAAAGGCTCTTTTTATAAAAAAAACATAAATTATAATAAAAAAAATACTTGTGATTTTAACCTGAAAGCAATTATGCATCTGCATCACTCCTGTGTTCAGGGATCATAGAGGGAACCACTTTTATTTTTTAATGATTTCAATTAAAAACAACCACTTCACCCACTATGATCCATTTACTTCCTGGAATATTGGCAGAGGTTGACTGTTCCCACATCAAGGTTGTAATTGTTAATGAAACCTTAAGAAATAAATGGGAACTAGAAATGATTAGAAAACACTTTACATAAAATGACAACTGACTTTTACAGGTATTAATGATAAGATTTAGTGAATACATTTTTTTTATATAATGGTGTGAGTAGAGATGTTAAGTATGTATTAAACTGTGCATTTTATGGCATTTTGGATTTTTCTTATAATACAAAAATTTAATAAAATCTAAACTAACAGCATTTTTATAAAACCTAAAGCTAACTTAAACACCAAACTAATAATAAATAATAAACTAACATCGCCTTGTATATTAGATTGTTATATTTTACATGCACCAAATTTTGCATTTACTAAATTCAGTGAATATGACGGTGAATATTACGTAGTGTAACCCTAACCCTACAAACCATTCGAGAATAAAGCAACGGTTTCCACCTCACTGAATTCCTCACAAAAGGACGCGTTGGATTCCCGTTGCCGTGGTGACTTTTTAACGCCGGGAAAGATAACAAGACGACAAGAGCTGTTTGTTCGCTAACCAGCGGAGAATCCTTCCAATAGGAACTGCCACAGGACGTTTAATCTTCATCCTCATTACGTTGATCTCCCAGGTTGCAGAGTGTGTGTGTGTGTGTGTGTGTGTGTGTGTGTGGTGAAACCTGACCAAGGCTTGAGCGAGATAGCGGGAGCACGAAAAGTTAGCGTGAAAACGGCGAATCCGTTATTTATTTCCTGAGCTTGTTTCGTTAAGAGAAGGGCACAGCAATTATTATCTTTGAGGAGAAATGGAGAGCGAGAACCCTCGGAAATGCAAAAAAAATAATAAAAATAAACAGGAGGGGGAAAGGAAATAGAGTCGCACGTGTGACATTTTCGATTTTTGCCAAATGTAAAATGTTTTCTTTTTTTTCCTGGCAAAGAAGAGGAATAAGAGCACGACATGAGTGTAATTCCTGCCCCTATTTCAATCAATAATATGTCATTAAACCAAAAGAAGAGACTTGAAGGAAGGAAAATAATTGAGAATGAGCTGCACCAGTGTGTGTGTGTGTGCGTGTGTGTGTGTGTGTATGCAGGATGCTACACCTGGTGCACACACACACACACGCAATTATTCAGTCATGTGAACCTTGTCGTGCAAAAATCACATGTAAAATAATAAATACATTTAACACCCGGTAATGATATGTTCTGAAAGGAAACAACTGCTGATTCACATGGAACATTCCAACATGAATATCAATCAGAGGGGAGAAAAAAAAAACAAGAAAACTCTACTTCCACACCATGAATTTCTATTTGTGCACTTTGATTAAAGGAGGCGATGCACTCCAAACAAGAGAGGTTGGAGCCTTGTTCGAAATGTCAGCCTTCTAAGATATTAATTGGACCTGAGGCCCTCCAATCAAGGGAACAAAACAGCGCGTCCACGGAGGTGAGTGGTAATGAGCCGCACTCTGTATGTGTGGGAAGTTTGGCTGATTGAAATTACACGGTAGTGTCCGACCCAACCGTAAACATAGTCATTTGCTCCATTATAAGTGCAGCATCCTCCTAGTTTCCCCCCACACACACACACACACACACTGCGTGATTCCAAGATACGTAGTAGGGTTGAAATAGTGAAAGTGCATTCACATTCATGGCCCCCTGGTTCATATCGAGAACTTGAATTGGTTTATTTTCACCCAGCGCATAACAATAAACAGAATCTGTATCATCATGTGCATGGTATGGAAACCTGCATCGTTCTGATTGTGATTTGTGAAGCATTTTAACCATTAAAAACCAGCTCCTGAAAAATGAAGACCTCACCACTAAACGAGACCACGGCTGATAATCCATGTGTAAAAAAGTTCAGCCTTTAGCTAATGATGCTCAGCTTTAATACAATGATAATTTATGTGTCCTTTGAATGCACTGTGATACTGGAAGTAAAGCGTTCGCCTCACCTCATAACCGTCGAAACAGCGAATTATCCACTAGCTGGATGTCTATTAGAAAAGTTTCAGACGTAGGAGGAAGGAAAAAACCTATGCATGCATGGCAAATATGGAATAGCTGGTGATACTTTATGCTTACCTTGATTCTGCGTGGGTTGGAGGTCCATCCTCAGCTCCTCACCCGAACCATTTCACCGCGAATCTGAAAGCACAGAATAATTATCAAATAGGCGAATGGCCAAACAACTGAATAAAGAGCGGTGCGGTTCCCCCCATGCACAGCTGGGAAAAACGTTAAAACCACTATTATAAAAGCAAAGGAATGCCCTGATCTCATTGCTAAGCATGCACCGAGCGACGTCTGCAGACGCTGGAAGGCACCAGGGTCAATTTTCCTTGAATACTCTTTTATATTTATATGGTTGATGATCAGTGGCGTGCACATATTGTTTTAAGAGGGGGGCAACAAGAAAAAAAGTGGCACCTACAGTGTATTTTATTGATAAATTGTCTATTATTAAATCTTAACTTAGAACTAGACTACTCAAGGCAGTTCATATTGAGGAATATTGTGCAGAATTGTGCAGATTTAACAGATAAGACACATCATTTTTGCAGAAGTCAATGACATCTCCTGTGTTCTGTTGCATTTTAGCACAAAATATATATGCAGCAAAAAAGGGTCCAACATAAGAGCAGAATAGCATTGGGAATCTGAGGTATTTCACCACCCAACAGGGCATTTTAGTGCATTTTTAGACATTCAAAAGGGCATTTTAGGGTGTATTTATTTAACAAATATTGCATGAAGGAGTGACTCTGCACACTAAGCAATACGCCAACAGTACCCTGAACCCACAACAGCGTAGTGATGATAAAACATCGTTTTTGATGCTTTCTAGCGATGCAGGGAGCAATTAACCTACGCACGGAGGACTTCTCATTTATCTGTGCCTGCTTTGTGAGGCAAAAAAATATATATATTAGATAGTAGAAACTATCCCTGAAGCGAAGTGAAACAGCCGCTACGCTACGAGGCGTCGCGGCCTCCCACTCACATTCACAACTCCAGAGCAGAGTGCAACAGTGAAACTATGGTGAGAAGAGTGAGAAATGTACGAAACAGTAGAAAACATCACTGCACATGTTAGTGTTTGGTTTTATTTTATTTTATCGAGTCATTAATTTTACAGCTTCTACTTTGTATGCAGAGCAAACAGATGGATTGAATTGAATGGTAGACAATGGGTTAATTATATCTATATATGTGTGTGTGTGTGTGTGTGTGTGTGTGTGTGTGTGTGTGATTTCCCTGCAAAAACTGAAATCTCAACAGGTGAAAAGAGCTTTTTTTTGTAGAATTACTCTTCTAATATTGAGTACAATTACTTATTTATTTTTCCAGTGGCAAATAATTTATCTTATTTGATTAATTTTCCTGATTTGGGGCAATTTGGTCTTGTTTTAAGATAACAAGGCTCTCATTTTATTTTGAATTGTAGATAAATTAATAGAAAAAAATGTAATAAGCCAATAAAATAAGAAAACTTTACTTAATATTGGACTAATTCTACCAAAAACACGATATTTTTGTTGGTTTTTGCAGCCTTTGTAATTGTAATATTAAGTGAAAATATCTTTTAGTCAATATTGTCCATTTTTTTTAAAACCAAATCAGGTAAAAAAGGAAGAAAATTGCAATG
Organism: Eupleurogrammus muticus; assembly: GCA_036785175.1. Classification (NCBI taxonomy): domain Eukaryota; kingdom Metazoa; phylum Chordata; class Actinopteri; order Scombriformes; family Trichiuridae; genus Eupleurogrammus; species Eupleurogrammus muticus. The sequence goes on from JAYKQN010000014.1 coordinate 306,217, forward strand.
AATAGGATTATCTACCAGTGATATAAGTGATAATATTACATATTTATTATATTGGATTGGATTGTTCATATTTCAGTTTGATTCACACATTATTAATTGTTAAATGGTAAATTGGATATGTGCTGTTGAGAATACGGTTTCAGATAAGATAAGATATGACCTTATTGATCCCACAATGGGGAAATTTCCTTGTTACTGCAGCTACAGAGTAAAGAAAAAGAAAATAAAATAAAAAGCTAAAGAAAATAAAAGCTATTAAAAATAAAGATACACACACACTATGTACGAAATTCGTAGACTTACGAAATTCGTAGAATTACAAAATTCGTAGAATTTTCCACACATACTTATGTATGTAATACATGCATAGAGGTCTTTATTATAAAGTGAATCTATGGAGAGCGTGAGGAGGAGAAACGTTGATTTGGATGTTGTGGGCGTCTGAATTCACCTTCAGGCGTCTTTGGGGTCGGCGTGTTCATACTTAACATACACGGCGTGCCGGTAATTCTCATTCTGTTCTGACTCCCATTTCTCCGCGGTCACTCTCCTGCCACTTTTGGAGCCATCTGCCTCCTCCTGATCCCAGCTTCTTCAATTTCAAAGTGTTCCAAAGCGGCGTTGGGAAACGATTGATCCGAAACCACCTAAAGCAAACCGGGATGCTCTTGTCTTCTTGTGCATGGAATTTATAATAAGACGCGTATGGCGTTACCACGAACCACGCGTGTACTATTTGTACTCCACACCTGCCACATAAACACCTCTGATGAAAGTGTTCGTCATGCCCCCCCCGCGTTGGTCATGAGAACCCGGCCCCCGCTGGAGACAATGGAAATAGCCCTGTTTAAGTATCACGGCTTCAGGTTTCACATCACGCGGAGAAAACGACATATACGTGTGTAATATATGTGCGTACCAGACACTGCGAAGTCTAAAAGGCTCCTGCAAACATCTGGTGACATTATGCTAAAGTTCCTACGAGCCCGACGTCCTGCAGCTCAGAGAGGAACCAAAGAAACAGGAAAACTCACCTGGGCAGGTGTAGGAAATGGCCTGATATCACAGGCAGGAAAACTGATTAGTTAGCCTCTTTATATCACTTCTTTAGGTGCATCATTTTATGTGACTCTTTTTATTCTGTATTTATGTATTGTGTTATTTTATTATGTGATTCAATTATAAGAACCTTGTGATCTATAAAGAAATATCATTTTTATTATTATAATTATTATTATAGGTATGTAATAGGGTGACTAGATGGGATTGGCTGAATTTCGGAAGAGTGTTTGTTCTGTTTTTTAGGTTGGGGGGGTAGTTAATCTATAATATATAGCTTTAAAATAAATAAATAAAAAAAAAAAAAACACCTTACTGTGGGCGGCCATGTTTTCTGAAGTTAAACAATTAAACGCATTTACCTTGCTAGTCGGAATTTTCGGATTTCGGATGAAATGCAGCGTTAAAATCTTAAAATCATCGCAACCTCTTCATGAACTGGTTTTTCATTTTTTTAATCAATCTTCCGTTGAGTTGAATTTTCAGAACATTTTAGGCTCAATTTGGGATTTTGGGGACAACAGCTTAGATTTTGGAACTGTCGTGAATTTATTTGGGACTAATAATTGTATATATATATATTATATATATATATATATAAGATAAGATATGACTTTATTGATCCCACAATGGGGAAATTTGCTTGTTACTGCAGCGTACAGAGTAAAGAACACTATGTACAAAATTCTATAAACAAATTCGTAGAATTTGTTGAGCAGCATACACAGTATGCATTATGGACATAAGAATGGAGAAAAATACTAATAAATAGTAAGAAAAAAGTATGCATAAGCAAAGCACATATACATACATACATGCATGTACACATATTTACATATTTGCATATATATTTGTATACGCACATACACACATGTACACATACGTAGCTAATGCATACTTAAGGTGCAGGATGTGTGTGTAGAGTGACGATATAATATATAATGAAGTATATATATATAATGATCTAGTCATTATTATATTACATAATTGCCTTGCCTTCAATAGAATTTAGAAAATATGCCAATGTATGAATTAATTTATTTTTTAAAAATGCTGCAGCAAAACTTTGAAAGAATATGCTGATAACCACTATTAACATTTTATTATTCTGTGGATTTTCATTGATGGAAATCTATGTTTTCGCGTTGCATCGCTGAATATTAAATACACTGTAGTAAAAGAACAGGAAAGTACAGACAGATGGGAATTTCCTGTTTTCAGCAACATTACTGGCCAACCGAGAATAGATTTATATTGATTTAAGACACACTTTAAATCGAATTAATTCATTTATTTTGGTATGCAAACTAAATCAAATCATATTCGTACAACAGAATTTATCAGAGAGCAACCGAAAAAGAAAAACTGATTCATGATGGCAGTATTTCAGAATAAAATACCAGTATATCATTAACAAACACAGATAGCTTAAACTAAAAAAATCCATTTGTACATATGTAACGGCTACTCTAACCTGTGTGACGTGTAAAACATGAGTTTTCTCTGCCTATGTCAGTAAATGTGTTTTTATTTTCAGGGCATCACTCGCCCTCGTCTTGCAGAGACTGCACTCAGAGTCCAAATCAAAATCAAAATTATTTGTAAAGCGCATTTTTTTTTAGAAGCAACACGTGTCCAAATAAAGTGCTGGAACAGAAGATGCCTGCAGATGGGACTGAACTACGGAGACGGCGTCTGGACATGAGGAGCAGATATCTGCAAGAGTATAGTCAAAAAAGAACATTTCAAATGTGCACAACTACAACCTCCACTTTTTCCATTCATGTGTATGGGAATTGTCATTATAGATATCTACAAGAAATGCAAATTATAGGTACATTCCATTACAGATTAAATGTGATTTAGGAGATATTGTTAATTCAGCACAATTAAAGGTGTCTGCATGTCTCTTTTCAGATATGTGGAGTTATGACTAGACGAAATGTTCTTGTGGATATATTATTATCAAAATATGGTGTCTGCGACAGCTTTGTTTTATTCTACTCTCATATCTCTAACTTTCATTGTGCCTGTCGTCAATACTGAATTACAGACGTGCGATGATTTGATGTTTCATTGATGTCACTCTGTAATTCCGTTGTGTCTGTAGTCAACTACAATTATGTTACAGATATCCTTAATGGAAAATGTGACTATTAAAAATGTTATTATGACAAGTCAGACGTTGGTATCCAAAAATGTTAATTCCAGATAGTTAAATTTACCTTCTAAAATGGTTAACATGGCTGAGAAATTCATATTACAAGGGAAACAGCCAATCAGAAAACAGCACGTGTGCCGTCCGACCAATGGCGTGACTCCATCACTCAATCAATTAATTATTTATGACGGATGAAGCAGGAAAAGGTAATTTACTGCCTGGATGAGAATGAATTCACCACGTGTGGCCCCAGGCTTGTTTTTCAGTTTTCCTGCTCAAAATGACAATAAATAGGAAAAACTAAATCACCACTACAACCACATGTACATGTACTAATAATATAAATAATTTTGGTTTTCTACAGATAAAAAATGTTAAAAAGGTTGAAATACGCTAAATTATTTGCATTGTTTATTGCAAAAAATATATAATAATAAATAACAATAATGATCATAATAATCATAATATTATAAATAATTTTGGTTTTCTACAGATACAAATTTTTAAAAAGGTTGAAATATGCAAAATTATTTGCATTGTTTATTGCAAAAAAAAAATAAAAATATATTAATAAATAATAACAATAATAATGATCATAATAATCATAATATAAATAATTTTGGTTTTCTACAGATAAAAAAGGTAAAAAAGGTTGAAATACGCTTAATTATTTGCATTGTTTATTGCAAAAAATATATAATAATATAATAATAAATAATAACAATAATAATGATCATAATAATCATAATATTATAAATAATGTTGGTTTTCTACAGATAAGAAATGTTAAAAAGGTTGAAATACGCTAAATTATTTGCATTGTTTATTGCAAAAAAATAATATAATAATAAATAATAACAATAATAATGATCATAATAATAATCATAATGATTATTGTATTTTGCTACGGATAAAATAAAGGTTATTTAACACCTAAAACGAGCCCAAACTGACCCATCTGATTGAAAAAGGGTAAATTATTTGCAATGCAAAGTTCAAAGATTATTTATTTGTGCATAAAAAAATCTTAGAAATCACACAAAAAGGATCATTACAGAACATAAAGAATATATTCTGTAAGATGTTTAAAAAGAAGATTATAAGCTATTTAACTAAATAATTGCATAAACTCAAATCTAATTAGATTATATGAAAGTATGTTCTTATTGTGTTTTAATACAGATAAAATATTGTATTTAACGGTTGTAGCTGAGGTTTTTCTCATTGAATATATGCATAAAACTCAATATTGCCCCAATGTCATTTTTTTTTCTCTTTGATTTTACCAGTTTAAAATGACAGGGATGAATATGTGTGGTATGTATCTGTATGTACATGAGGATGTAATAATATGGGAGTGGGGTATTTCATTTTCTGTAATGTAATAAACTTCCTTATTTAGGTAAGAGAGAGAGAAAGAGCCGAAAATAATGGAAGGAGGCGAGAAGGGGATGATGCAGAGGAATTTTCTCCTTTCCTCTTTTCAACATATTTACTCCTCGGATAAGAGGAACGCCGACTGTGACCGTTCATTAGGAACGTGGGAAGTGGCTCGGTGTCCGACTTGCCAGGAATTGCACCATGAGCCTGGAGGGGTTGACTGCAGGAGCACTTAGTCATCACGTATACAGTACATATCATTAACCTCTGGATGCTGCAGACACGGATAACTCACATCCTGCAGGAATCCTAACCCCCAAAGTCATTTTCACTTTTTTGTCCTTTGCATGAAACAGTTGGATCGGAATTCCGGGTTTTTTTTCCTCCTCTCTCTCAAACAAAACCGTCCTCGAGACCATCCTCTTATCGCAAAAACGCAGCTTATCGTCCTCTACGCGAATCAATTACGCACAAAGACTTTGGCAAATTTACACAGCGGGGGCATTAGCTGTGATGAGGAAGCCACACATCCAAACTATTTACCTCCGGAATGTTTACCCTTCCTGTTTATCCTCCAAAATACATTATCACGGCCGCTTTCTTTTTTGTTTTTTTGTTTTTCCACCTCTGTCTGTCTCCAATTCTTCATCCACACTGTGTACGTTTTCATTAAAATTCCCCCCTTCCCTTTTTTTTTTTATTAAAGAAAAAAAAATGCACAAACGTCCTTAATTTAAGTGAAGAGGCAGCGAACCGATGCAAAGCTTTAATTTCAATTTCTTGTGCACCCTCCCCTACACACACACACACATTTTTCTATCTTCACACACTCCCTGAGGGATTTGGATGGACCTCACCCACCCAGAAAAAGAGCTAACAAACTAGCTGTAGAGCATGAAGACGGAGGGGGGGGGGGGAAGAAAACGCTTACATTTGTATAAATTAGCATGAGGCATAAAAAAGGCAAGGTCAAAAAAAAAAAAAGTGTTGGCGTTCACGTTGGGGGCCGAAAATTCAAGTGTGAATTTAAATCAAATGTGTGTGTGTTTTATTCTCTTTATATAAAAGATCCGTGGCTTCACCATCGAGAATCTTATTCCCTAGGAAAAACTTTCAAATTATTCCCACACACTCTTTCTCTCTCTTTCTTATTCCTGATGTCATGAACACACAGTAAAACACGTGAAGCAGAAATGTACCGAGACGTATTTTCGGCATAATTCTAACACGCTGTCTGGCGGGTTTGCATGAGACGAGCGGCAACGCCGAGGCCATTAATCATCGTCAGCTCCGGACGCTCTTATCTCCCCCCCCCCCCGATCCGATCGGCCCAGCCAAGAGGAACCAAGACCGTCTCTGCAGACCTTCCCAGTCTGCAGGCGGCTCTATGAATTAAAGTCAATTTATGGACGTAAACAGGAAGCTCGAGGTGCGATTCGCAAATACAGTAAAATAAAAAGGTGATAAGCGGCGCTACAGAGGTCGGATCTCTTCTAAACAGATGGGTTTCAAGCTAATAAACAGTAACGCCAATAGAAAACGGCCTGGATTTGTCTGGCGTCAGAATAAAGACGAGCATGGAGTGTATGTGTGTTAAAGGGACATGTTTATGGTGCTGGCAGCTGTTAGCAGGACACCGCCACAGGGAGAAGGTCTGGTTCCATATTCTGTGAAAGAATATAGTATTTTAAATAGTACTAGTACATAGCTCGTGTTCTTTTCTTGCCTAATTCTTCACTGCATAAAACTGAAATCCTAGCTGGTGAAAATATCTTGATTTTTACAGTCAGACAGTCCAGTGTTGAGTAATATTCAAGATAATTTACACTTATTTTTTTCTTTTTGATTTGGATCAATTTAACATTTTTCTGTTTATGGTTTTCTTGTCTTAATTCTTCACTGCAAAAACTGAAATCTTAAGTTGTGAAAATATCTTGGTTTCCTCCACTTTTCTCTACACACATCCTGCACCTTAAGTATGCATTAGCTATGTATGTGTACATGTGTGTGTGTGCGTATATATATATGCAAATATGTAAATATGTGTGTACGTGCATGTATGTATGTATATATGCTTTGCTTATGCATACTTTTTTCTTGCTATGTATTAGTATTTTTTCTCCATTCCTATGTCCATAATGCATACTGTGTATGCGAATCAACAAATTCTACGAATTTTGTACATAGTGTTGTGTATTTTTATAGCTTTTATTTTCTTTTCTTTACTCTGTAGCTGCAGTAACAAGCAAATTTCCCCATTGTGGGATCAATAAAGTCATATCTTATCTTATCTTGAATTTGGTACAGACAGTCCAGTGTTGAGTAGAATTGTGTAATTCAAGATATTTTACTTTTTTTTTTGATTTGGATCAGTTTAACATTTTCCTACAAAAAGATTAAATTGACTTGAAAAAAAACTTGAAATAAGTCGTTCTTGTTCTTCTTCTGTTTCTTCTCCTTCTTCCAAACCGATAAAAGCTCTTACCTGACATAAAGTACATAGTTTGACATTTTCCTGTTTATGGTTTTATTGTCTTAATTATTCACTTCAAAAACTGAATATATAGTAAAATAGTATTTTAAATAGTACTAGTACATAGCTCATGTACTTTTCTTGTCTTAATTATTCACTGCAAAAACTGAAATCTTAACTTGTGAAAATATCTTTTTGGTACAGACAGTCTTGTATAGAGTAGAATTGCGTAATTTAAGATAATTTATGCTTTTTCAAGTTTTGGGTCAATTTCATCTTGTAAAAAGACATTTACTTATAAAAAGATTAAATTGACTAAAATCTGTTTCTTCTGACTTCTCTTCAGACAGTCCAGTGTTGAGTAGAATCGTGTAATTTAAGATATTTTACACTTTTTTTTCTTTTAGATTTGGATCAGTTTAAAATTTTCTTACTAACAGTTTAAATTGACTTGGAAAAAACTTGAAATAAGTTGTTCTTGTTCTTGTTTCTTCTCTTTCTTCCAAACATAAAAAAGCTCTAAAATGGGTAAAATATCTTGGTTCTGGTACAGACAGTCCAGTATTGAGTAGCATTGTGTAATTCAAGATAATTTATGCTTTTTCAAGATTTACGTCAATGTCATCTTGTAAAAGGATTTACATTTTCTTATGAAAAGATCTAAAATCTGTTTCTTCTCCTTCTTCCAAACCTATAAAAGCTCTTACCTGACATATAGTACATAGTTTGAAGTTTTCCTGTTTATGGTTTTATTGCTAATTCTTCACTGCAAAAACTTGAAATCATAGCTGGTGAAAATTTCGTGATTTTTGGTACAGACAATCCAGTGTTGAGTAGAATTCAAGATATTTTACACTTTTTTTTCTTTTAGATTTGGATCAATTTAACATTTTCATACAAAAAGATTAAATTGACTTGGAAAATAAACTTGAAATAAGTTGTTGTTCTTGTTTATTCTCCTTCGATAAAAACTCTTACCTGACATATAGTACATAGTTTGACATTTTCCTGTTCATGGTTTTACCGTCTTAATTATTCACTGCAAAAACTGAATATATAGTAAAATAGTATTTTAAATAGTACTAGTACATAGCTCATGTTCTTTTCTGGTTTTAATTATTCAATGCAAAAAACTGAAATCATAGCTGGGGAAAATATCTTGATTTTGGTACAGACAGGGGCGACACGGTGGAGCAGTGGGTAGCACTGTTGCCTCACAGCAAGAAGGTCGCAGGTTCAAGACCGCCTTGGGGCCTGGGTCTGGGACCTTTCTGTGTGGAGTTTGCATGTTCTCCCCGTGTCTGCGTGGGTTTTCACCGGGTACTCCGGCTTCCTCCCACAATACAAAAAACATGCTCAGGTTAATTGGCAAATCTAAATTGCCCATAGGTGTGAGTGTGTGTGTGAATGGTGTGTGAATGGTGTGTGTGCCCCACGATTGGCTGGCGACCATCTGGGGTGTATCCCTGCCTCTCGCCATAAAATGCGCTGGGATAGGCTCCAGCAGACCCCTGCGACCCCGAAAGGGAATAAGCGGGATAGAAAATGGATGGATGGATGGATGGATGGTACAGACAGTCTTGTATAGAGTAGAATTGTGTAATTTAAGATAATTCATGCTTTTTCAAGTTTTGGGTCAATTTCATCTTGTAAAAAGACTTACATTTACTTATAAAAAGATTAAATTGACTAAAATCTGTGTATTCTCCTTCTTCCACACCTATAAAAAGCTTATAACTGACATATAATACATAGTTTGACATTTTCCTGTTTATGGTTTTCTTGTCTAAATTATTCACTGCAAAAAATAAAATCTTAAGTTGTGAAAATATCTTGATTTTTGGTACAGACAGTCCAGTGTTGTGTAGAATTGTGTAATTCAAGATAATTATTGCTTTGGGTCAATTTCATCTTGTAAAAAGACTTTTCTCATAAAAAAGATTAAAATCTCTTTCTTCTCCTTCTTCCACACCTATAAAAAGCTCATCACTGACATATAATACTGAAAGGTTTAACATTTGGTCGTGTGCCAAACTATCGGCACATTCATTTCCTGGAGTTTTTCGCTGGCACTTTTTACGGCGATGAAAAGAAAAAGGATCCCGGCCAAGACATTTGGAATTTATTATTTTCTCTTCCAGATTAAACAAGCGAGATAAGACGTGTAAATTTGCGAGTTTTTTTTATTTTTTTCGCTCCGATCCCGTTACCGCGGCGACAGGCCGGACGTTCCCGCTGAGCAAAGACAATATTGAATCTGAAATATTTATCGTTCCGGACGTGAGAGCGGGTTCCAGTCTCCTGCTGATATGCCGGGTTTTCTCAGGAACGTCAGGAATATTTCTGGAGGCACATCAGTGGGGCCCTGAGACCCCCCCCGCCCCCCCCGGGTGGACCGACCCAATAGAACCGAGCCTGGAGCAGCGATAGACGCTTCAGGCTGCCAAGAGCAGTTAACATCAGATCATGCTTGACTCCTGTCAGCGTCTATAAACCCCCCCCCCCCGACCACCAGCTGCCCCCCACTTGACCTGTGACAGCGTTTGGGAATGTGCAGTCATAACATGTTACGTCCCAATCATAACATCGGTGGACGGGAGCATGTGGGAACGCTCCAGCTGGAATATGGGGGGGTTCAGAGGTTTGATTTGGCCCATATGACAAATCTGTCCCTCCAGTGGGAAGCTGTGCAGGAACTAAGGTAAACGGTGGGGGCCTTAACACCTAAAGGTTTGTCCCCGTGGGGTCGATGGACGAGGAAACTCCCCGTTTCATTATAGAGAAGTTGGAAGGGTAAGACAGTTTTTTTATTTAATCGGGTCCTTAATTCTACATCATCATGTTATGTTCTATTACCCAAGGTGCAGTCGTCTATTGGGGTTGTGAAGAACATTGGAGCAGACGTGTAAGGATAAATCCACACTGCAAAAATCTGGATTTTTTTTGCTTTTTGGGAGATAAGAGAAATAGAAATAGACACAATCACAGTTTATCTACAGTAAAACTTAAAGGATAAGACCATTTCTTTTCAATCGGTCCCCAAACTTGTATGTTTAGATTTTTCATTTAGTTTTGGCAGATGTTCATCATGACTTTTCTTTATATCAAGTTTCAGTGCAAAACAAGCATCATAGAAACTAATGAAATGAAAACTAAAGTCAAAAGTTGATTTCAAATGTCGTTCTGTTTGTTAACAACAGGAGTTATTACAACTGAAAACTTAAAATATACACGTGTGAAATAATTTACTAAGCCCAAAACTGGGTTAAGAAATTTGACAAAAGTGTTGTTTTTTTAATTAAGATATCATGAAACCAAAATGTATTGATTATGGTGCAGTAGCACTAACAACCTGTAGGTGTGTTTTGTTCAGTTTTTATTTGTTTTTATTAATTGTAGTAAGTGTTTATTGACAGCTCCATTGGTTGTCTAGTTACCTTAGCTGGTTCAACACCTGATAACACCTTCTTCATTTGGTAAGAGAGAACCTGATGTGATGCAGAAGCCAGCAGATAAAGTTAATTAAAATAAAATACTGCATCCTGAATGAGACTGTTTTTTTATGAACACAAACCAATCCCTTTACCTACATAGTGTTGGTGTGGCAGCAAATCTCAGTAATGAATCAATTAAAAACTTGCAAATACATTTTAACTAAATAACTAGACACCACTTAAGGTGAAATATGCAATATTTCTGGGTTAAAATGTCTAAAAAATGTACTAAACCTATGATGATTTTTTTTGTTGAGTGATTTCATTACTACTAAAATTAACAAAAACAAACTGTACTGCACCATAATCAATAGATGATAAACTACCTATGTTCTGGTCTGATCACTTTGTCCATAGGAAGCTGTTTCATGATGTCTACAAATCTACAAATGTGGAAATAACACCTTGGGTGATAGAACATAACGTAGTGATGTAGAATTAAGATACTTTACAGAGCTTTGCTCATTTTAACTTTAGAAAGCGACCACATTACATACAGGCGTTTTTTTTTTCTTAAATAATGTCTTTCATCTCATCGGGCTGTGTGTTTGATGATTTGCTGTGTTCAACATAATCAACATGTTTGCGGCTGGACGGCCACGGTCCAGTGGAAAATGGGCTGGATCTGACTGTCTGGAGATGGTAATGTTACATTTAAATACAGATTAATCATAAGAGCCTAATTCATCACCCTGACAGCTGTGAAAACATCCTGCCAAACCCCCCCCCCCCAGCTACATCCTCCTACTTCGTCCCCTCCGGTCTTTTCAGATTCCGCCTTAAAAAAAAAAAAGGCCACTTTTCTAAAAAAGTCCCAGTGCATGTGTGTGTGTGTGTGTGTGTGTGGAGCGTGTATGGCTCCACTTTATGTGTAGAGTGTGTCTGGCGACATGGGGGGGGTATTCATATGCTAATGGGGCTAAAGATGGATGCTTTTTTTTTTTTTTGGAGTACAGTAAATGCCCGAGAAAGTTGGAAATAAAAAAAATATTGAAATTAGAAGCTGAATTATAACAAATATCTTCGGAAACGTGTCATCCATCCTCTCCCCGCCTCTCGCTATCCACCGCTGTCAGAAAATACCAGAAGCTAACACACACACACACACACACACACACACATACACACACATACACACACACACACACACACAAAAACACGTTAAGTGGAAAACAGAAGCAGAAGAGAAGAAGAAATGTCTTCGGTAATGTGACTCTACAAAGGGGTCAGGGTTTCTGGTGTGTGTGTGCTGTAATGACCGGAACATGACAGGTGACCCCCCCACCCCCCCACACACACAACCTCATTATCACCTTTTTCTAACCACTTTCGGTTTTAACGGCAGAAGGTTCTGGGATTCAGCTGCAGACCGACCTCGCGTAGCAGCTCCATTATGAACCCCAGGAGCAGGAGACACTTTATATTCCTATAAACACACACATTCACACACACAGCAAAGTGACTCATGAATCATTCACGTCTTTGCAGCGCCGACCTGACAGCGAGGTCTGAACCAACAGCCATTTTTTTAAGCTCAACTCTGCCGTTAACACTTCTGATGTACAATAAAGTGTTTTTTTTACATTTTTAGAGTATTTTCTAAACATGAAGGCGGTATGGTGGAGGACTGCTGAGTGGGGATGACCCCCCGCGGTGATGTCACAACAGGATCTGAGTGTGTTAAATGCTCACACTGACTAATAATATTCCTTTTTTTTTAAATTTTCTTTTATTGATGACGCCGGGTCCTGAAAGTCGAGCCTTTTCTTTTTTTTATTCAAGTGTTCACCTCTCAGGAATATGGATTGCACTTGGTGTGAGCAACATCCTTAACGCCCCCCCCCCCCCAGCTTCTATTTTTCTGTGTGTGATATACATCACGTGTGTGTGTGTGTGTGTGTGTGCGAGTGCAGGAATGTGTGTTTAAGGCTGCGTTGAGACTGCAGGGCTCATTTCTGATTTTTTTTCATGTAAAAAAAAGGGATTTTTGTGAGGTTATTCACATTTTTTTAATTAAATGCAACTTGTACGTGATCCCAATGTGAACTTTAAATGCCCCAAAAAGCGTCCTGCATCCCCATTGGAGGATGAGAAAACTTCACATTTGTTATATAGAGGAGACTAAGGAAGAAAAGAGCAAGGTTTTTTATGGACATGGCTTTTTTCAGCTTCCACCTACTTCAGTGCAGAATATCGATGTTTGTTGGTGACTCGTGGGTCAGATGGACACAACCTGGCCGTTCATACTGAAGTCACATGTCAAAGGAGCAGATATATGATGTTTTTAGGACCCGTTTTCTCAGATTTTCTCTTATCTGATCTTTAAACACCAGTCTGAACTACACAGATCTGATATTTTTCCACTTGGATATGCCCTAAAACCGATCTATATCTGATCTTTTTGACATAAAACTTCAGTCTTAAACCACCTGGTCGTGTTCGTGCAACATACACGTCATCGGCAAACCTCAGTATTCTGCACATGGAAGTGCGAAGAAACTAACAAGCATGGGCAAAAAAATTTGCTTTCTGCTTCCTTAATCTCCTCCTTAAAGCAAATATGTCGTACATGTGCTAAATGTTAAATCCATGTTGGCTTCCATAAACACTGAGCATGCTCACTGCAGAGATAAATGTGTGTATACAAATGTTTTGGGATCTTTTTTTGTGTAGGTAAAGTATTTATTGATGCATATTCCATGGGTGTCCTCCTCAAATACACATGCAGGGGATTTTCAAAGCTTTAATTTTCAAATAGAAAATTTCATACGAGTCGCATTTGCTCTAAATAAAAAACTGTGTTAATATACAAGACTTCTTGGATTCATTTCAATTTTTAAGCCTCGCTTTGCTCAATAATTCCACATTTTGGGACAACACCTTCCTTCTGCATATTGGATATAATTGAAAATATGATAAATAAGCATAATATAAATACTGGTATAAATAGAATTATACAACATTGTTATTATAATTTCCCATAGAGGAAAAATTTGTTGAATATGTGTTCACATGGATGCAGTCAGGATTCAAGGCCACCGTTTCTCCGTTTTCACAGTGACACCGGTGTATCAAAAACTTTGGTTTCCCCAGATTATGAGTTTTTTTAACGTCTGAATTTACTCATTAAGTCCCAAAGTGACATAAAGTAATCATCCTAATATGGAATATGTTTACCACTAATGCCCAATGTTACATATATGTCACAATACACAACTTCAGGAATAAACCCACATAATTTCCCTTTAGGGATAAATGGGTCTGGGTTCTTATGGGTTAAAAAATGAATGAGACTGGTTTATGTTTAATGGGTTGGGAGATAATCTCAATACGTTTGGCTCAGGTTCAAACCTCCCTGCTCTAATGCAGTGCTTCTCAATTATTTTCTATTATACCCCCCATGAAGAAGAAAACATCTCACAGCCCCTGAAGGACTAGAAATAGAATCATTTGTCTATAAAACTATTATAAGTACCTCTGCATAACTAAACATTTTCTGACTGACCATGTCAAACCATATGATACTGAAAAATAAAACTACATAAATGGTCTTATCAGTGATTGAGGTGTAATGTCTTTAATGTCCTTGTCTCCAACATTTCAGACTCAGTAACACACTGGTCTTTCACAGTGAACCAAGCGCTACAGACGCTTCGTCATATTTCCTCGTCTTAGCTTTGGGAGACTTTCGTTTGTCTCTTTATCTCCGTCTCTCTCCGCCTGTCTTCTCATCCCTGTTAAATATGTTTTCATGGTGTCACTTGGTGTCTACACTTCATACTCATACTCTGTGCTGTATGCTCCCTGTGAACACTTTGCTGCCCCCTAATGTAGTGGAGGTGCAATTGCACTTTATTCTAGGATAGTAAAAGAAAATCCTAATAAAAAAGCATGTTCTCCCGAGATCGAACACACCCCACTATTTAAGACCCACTGCTCTAATCACAGCAGCGATTTATTGCGCGAACGCTGGGTTTTTACTCAGCCGCCAACCCTACGCTTTGATTGAAATTTCACCTCGAAAAAAGGTGAGACAGGGATGAGACAAAAGTGAACACGGTGCGAGCGTCTGAATTTTAAAACCGTGCTGACGTTGCTCGACGAGCTCCAACACTGGATCTCCATCCCCTGCAGCGCGAGGTGCTGCTGACTTCGTTTACTGAGAACTTCACGGAATCTAATGACGGTGCAACTACTAAAACCAGGCGTTCGGATAGGTCTCCACTCCGTAGCGTGTGTGTGTGTGTGTGTGTGTGTGTGCATTGCTGCAAGAAAGCGATGCAGAGAGGTGTTTCTGCACCTCAGCATGTTTTGAGAACCACCAGATGCAGCCTTTAAAAAAAAAAAAAAAAATCAATACCCTTACCTTAGGCAGGTTTCATGCTTATTTTATTTATTTATTTCTTTTTTTTTTCCACAAGACTAACGGCTGCCCGGTGGCTATAGCTGTCTCCTGTCTAAATTTACTTCAAATAGCCCCCCCCCTCGCACAAAAGCTTCTCGTTAGAGAGTTGTACTGCAGCATTGTAATGTCTACAAAACGAAAAACCCCGGCGAGGTGGCGGATTCACACGCACTTCGCTCTAAATTCGGCGAGCGGCGGTCGGGGTAACCTTGACGCCACGATGCATCTTATTTAGTTTGCTTTTCAAGTTCCTGTCCACGCGGCAGTCTCATTACATCAATCAGCCGGGGAGGAGCCGTCCAGAGAGGTGAGGACTTTGTCACAAACTTGATGAATGTCTACGAAGGCGTAATCAGTGCCGTCGGGGAGCATTAGATTAGGGCGCGAGGAGGCGTTCTCTCTCGTTTTGGGCTTCGTCCTTGAGTTACTTTGGACCGCAACATCAAATATTGTTTTAAGTGGCGACCTTTAGGTTTGCTTTCAGGAGGTTTAAACTGACGTCTGATGGACTTTGACTTAAAGGCCTTTTAATACGTCACAGTGGATGTGAACACTTTAAAACACAACATTTTATCCTACTACTAGGGATATTTTACTGCATGTTAAGTACTTTAAAACCATATGAATAAATGCATCCAATGAGACAAGTCAGATAACTGCATATAACAGAATAAATACAACTTTGCTTCTTCTGTTTCTAAGTATAATAAAAAGTCAGTGTGCAACTTTACATTATTAAGGTCCTCTTAAAGGAAATAACAGCTGAATGTGCAATATGGATGCAAAGGTACTGAGTAATGGGGCAGAAAATGCATTTAAGTATATTTACAGTTGTATGGGGACACAATGAGAAGTTTTATTACTGAGACAAATGTTTCCGACAACGTTATTTTATGCGTGTGTTTAAAAGTTACGGGCTTTAGTGTATTTAATGTATCGTTGGAAGCCATTTTTATAAATACGAGTAGATCTGACTTGTCTCTTTGGATAAATTTATTCCTATAGTTGCACCAAATCAGACGTTTGTGTCAGAACTCGCAGTAAAAGCCCATTTTTCCCTGTCCCATACCTCCTGTACTAATGGGGTTTATTTGAAATTCAATGTGCTGCAGAAAAAGGAATAAAAAAAACACATTGCTTTCTTTAATATGTTGACACTTCTCATCTTTGGTTGTGGAAAATAAAATCGTTTAATGTGCACCGTGGGCTGGATTGTTGCACGATATACTTTACTGTGGGATTCCTGCA
The DNA here is from genome assembly GCA_036785175.1 of Eupleurogrammus muticus. Taxonomy (NCBI): domain Eukaryota; kingdom Metazoa; phylum Chordata; class Actinopteri; order Scombriformes; family Trichiuridae; genus Eupleurogrammus; species Eupleurogrammus muticus. The sequence goes on from JAYKQN010000014.1 coordinate 322,437, forward strand.
CCGGGCGAAAGAACAGAGACGACCAGAGGTCGTGAAGGTGTCGCCGTCGTGCACAAACTGGTAATTGATGTAAAAAGCGGCATTAAACCCCCATTTAGAAGCGGTGGCTTTCCGCGGAGCCGCTCGCCGCGTACAGTAGCCCGCATCACGCTTATTTATTGAGACGCATCCAAAGCAATCTGGGATGGCAGGCACAGATGGCTCCTCTAATCCAGGTAAATTATCTTTGAACCTTTCAGAGTAAACAGACGTGCCGTTCTCCAGAAGTCTGGACTCCGATAGGCATGAAAGACGCTGGTGTGTGTGTGTGTGTGTCTGTGTGTGTCGCATGAGACACTGTATAGATAAACATTGACTGTGGCTGTGGAATAAAAGTGCGTGAGTTATCGACGTAGAAACGTTGGCCGCGGTTTTAGGAGAAATCACCGTTCTTCCATTTTTGTTCTGGCAAACGTTCAAGCGCGGCGAGGATAAACTGGAACTGGCTGCTCGCGGTTAATAGCTAAAAAAAAAAATGCTTCAGTTAGAGATGAATACTGCAGGAAATGCTGTCTGTGAAGTCTTAGTTTTAGCGGAGGTGTGAAACAAAGACGCTATCTGAGATATTGAATGAATATTTTATTTTTAAAGCTGCTTCGTACAAACACCGTCTCAGTCACCAGCTGACCGGCGACATCCAATCAGCTCGGCCTTTTATAACCTGACACTCACAATTACTCCACTGATGCACTTCAGCTCCCTTCTTCTCTATTGTGGTGAAATAAATGTTCATGCATCTGTGATTATAGGGAGACTTCAGACTCAAATCATATCTGTGACTGAATCTGCAATGAAGAAGGAAAAAAAGCATTTGTATTCAAAAGAATACGATTACAAATTTTTTCGCGATGCGTCATTTTAATCTATAAATAAGCTGTGCCGTATTAATAGAGTAATAACGGTGCTGGTAGATTAATTATGCAAACGACTATTAACTGGAATGAGAATCTACATGTTATGCAAGTTCCCATTAAAGCCAACAAACTATGAAATATGTTAATAGTGATATTAATAACAAGGAGCTAGTGTGCAGTACTTTCTGGAATACATCCAGAGGAAAAACTGTGCAACAAATACGTGATACTGCAGAGAATGAAGCAGAGGGCAGGACGTGGTGGCTCAGACGAGCACGGTGCAGGACTTAAAAAAAAAATGTATGTGTGGCACCCTGGGGGGGGACGAGGCGGAGGATGCTCTGTCACCGTGTCGGCGGCTGATAGAAGAGGGCAGGACGAGACGGGAGTTAAGTTCAGTCCTCTTCCCTCTTCTTTTTCAGCGCGCCGCGGCCACCGGGGCATTCACACTCCGCCCGGCGACAAAAAGGCCGCCTTTATCACCGGCTTGTTTGTCCTGTCCGCAAACGCCGGCATTGATGTTTTTTGTTTTTTTTTCTTTCGCTGCACAGCACAGCCAGCCACCGTGGACGATTTCAGCCTCCTCCTTCCAGAACAAGACACACAGTGTGTGGAGAGAAGGCGAGGCGCCTCCATGTTATCAGCTCGGCCCAGAGATGTACGAAATAAAAAAAAAAAAAAGAGAGGAAAAAGCCGGTGCCGTTTCATTGTTGCCGTGTAAAAATATGGATCATTGGGCTTCAACGGGAGTTCTAGTTAGGTCTTATCACAGCAACACTGGAATCAAACATCGGGCTTCGAGGATAATCTGAGCCGAGGTCAAGTATGATCAGCGGAGAGGAAAGAAAAAAAAAAACACCAATCAAGATAACGCCATGTTGTAATAGCTCAATACGCATTATAATCAGTGTCCGGCTTCCAGCCATACGGAACCACAAATCGCTGCCTGTCAAGGACTTATGGATTTAAGATTGTAGAATATCACAGTTAACGCTGAGTGTCGATCATTACACCAACTCATTCCATGTGTTTTTTTGCTTTTTTATGAGCAAAAGGGAAATTTAATGCACATCTTAAAGAGGCAACAGGAACATGCCCTTTGACATGACTTCTAATGTATTAAAGGTACAGTGTCTAATATTTATTACCACACTGAATAGAATATTCAAGCATGTTTTAATTACTGCATAAATCTATTAAATACAAATCATAGTATTATTATTAATACCTTAGATTGAGTTTTTGAGACACCCCTCTCCCCATTAATAATACCAATCTGCTATGATTCTACAGTAGGAATGGACCAAACAATACAATTGTTCCAGAAATTGTCACTTTCTTCATCTTTTTTTTTTTTTGCATGGAAAGTGTTCATAGTTCACAACAAATGCTCAGTTGCAATTTTCATCCTCGCCACTAGGTGTCACCACAAACTGCACACAGTCCCTTTAAAACGTCCATATGCAACTTTCAGAAAGATTTGTGAAGGAACTTACATGTATTTATCATGTTGCAGTGCCCATAAGTAAACAGGTTGCACTTTCATTGACTTCCTGGTATAAAAGTAAAAGCCTGTGGACTGATTATATAAGATTTTTTTCAGGAGTGCTTTTTCATTTTTCCTGCAACTGCCAACAAAGACCGGCACCCACCATGACAGGAACTGACTTCCTAATTACAAACACCCTGCGGATATTAGCACTCTAGCTACAAAGCTGGTTCCAGGTGGTTAATAAACATGTATTTACTTATTTATTTATCCCAGAAAACACAGGACAACAGGAGCCTCTGTGTGTTCGCTCTAAATGCACAAGTAGCACAATGCAAAAAAAATCTTTTCGTGTCATTATAAGATGTGTGAGGAAGGAAAAAAAGACAAAACCCGCACTACTATCCTGCTGCAAATGCATGCAACAGATTGGCGGCTGCAGCTAACCACCAAGCGACACGTCGGCCCTTTAACTGGACAACTGGAAAACACTCCCGAGTCGCGAGCGAAGCGTCGATTTCCCATCCCGGTAATTCCTTTTTTTTTTGAAAACGCATTCTCAAAATAGGACAGACCTCTCCAGAGAAGGGTATCATTTATCCAGTCTGAGTTCACTCATCTATCCACAGAGGGACGCATCACTATTCACCAGAGACGCCCGACAGTGTTTCTCGTTTGAAGGATGTTTATTGAAGCAATTTCAGGGCTTGTCAGGCTTGTTACTGTTTTATTCTATTCTCGGTAAATGGGTCTGTAATTGGTATAATTGGCTATAGTCAACTGGGATAGATGTTAATGAATTCGCTTCATGAATAATTATTTTTTTTTATTATTATTATTTATGCCTTGGATCGTACAAGAAGTAATTCGGACATTTATACTGCACCCACTTTCACAGTATAGTGGTTTTTTTTTTACTGAAAAAGTAGCAGAAGGAGTCATTTGTCTTATGATATACGTTGGAGCTATTATTTACAGTGTGTGAGAGACGGGGGCAGAGTTCACGGTAAAAGACGGCTGTCCTGGCGCGTGTTGTGTAACTAACGGCTGCAGAGATGAGTGGTCCTGTGATGAATGGCGCCGTCATGCGCGGCTATAATCACGCCTACGCATGGCTTCCTGCATAATTGATTTTTAATCCCCTAATAGAAAGTAAATCACACGAGCAAAGCCTGCTTTAGCGGTGCCCTGGAAAAAAAAGAAAAACGAATAATAGAAAAGAGAAAGATGGGGGAGAAAGAGGATGAGGGGCCAGAGGATGAGATCAAATGCGTAAAGGGTATGAAATTGAATTAAATGTCTTTTAAAGTTGTTGCATTAGAGGCTAAAAACAAAAAATAGAAACAGAGGTGGACTCTAAGCACGCGTTATATCACTGGAGCTAAATTTATCATGCCCCGTGAATCCCAGCCAATAAGATATTGTTTGGATAGAGTAATGAGATATAGATTGACCCATCAACTGATACCGGGGCAGATTTCATCTGTCATCCAAAAAACAAACATGGCCGACACCGTGGACAGAACGCGGCTGAGGAGGAATCCGTCATCCGGGGGAAAAGAGGGAAGAGAACAGGCTCAGAAATACAATTCTGCTCAGCACACAAGATGAGCTGGGAGTGGATTCTATCGGGCTATTTATTTTTTTATTATTATTTGCAGGTCGACGTAATGGTTTTCTAACGACTATATATCCTCCTTGAAGATGTTTTTATCCGTTTAGTTCATTGGAGAATTGTGAAAGGAACAAATTGTCTACCACAGTAGCCAGAGTTTGGAGAACTAGTGATGTCGAGACCACTTGAGAAGTGGATTTACATCTCACTTGTTTCAGCCTGGGTAAACCTACGGTGTTTTTAGCTGCATGTGACTTTACTCCATTTAGAAATTTAGTTTGAGCAGCAAGGATGGAAGAGAATTACAGAACTGGAGAGGATGCAGCAAGACCAAGTCTAAACTATTACTACAATTATTACTATTATTATACTAGAATTATATACTAAACTATATTACATCAGGTAGGGGTGATGTGATTGGCTATGAGCTTTGCACAGACTATGCACCTTCAATTAAGCATCTTATTTAAAAAAAAATCCTGCTGCAAGCCTGTTAAAGTGATTTTAACTTCTAGGTAAACTATTTCTCAGTATATGGATGGATGAATGGATGGATGGATGGATAAATGGATGGACGATGGATGGATGGACGATGGATGGATGGATGGATGACTCTCTTAAGGTAGCCAAATGCCTCATCATCTAATTAGTGATGCGCATGAATGGATGAACGAGATTCCCACTGTCCCTACCTACTATCTAGCGATAGATGGATGGATGAATTAATGAATGGATGAAGGGATAGACGGCTGGATGGATGGATTGATGAATTAATGAATGAATAAAGGGATAGACGGCTGGATGGATGGATGGATGGATGGATGGATGGATAGATGGATAGATGGATAGATGGATAGATGGATAGATGGATAGATGGATAGATGGATAGATAGATAGATAGATAGATAGATAGATAGATAGATAGATAGATAGATAGATAGATAGATAGTCACTTTTTTGTATAACTCCACAAGAATAAAACCTGGATGCCTGAGAACTATTTGCTGTTATTTAGGTGATAATATAACATCGCCGTAGTGATGTCACACCAGATGTTTGCAGCAGCACTGGTTGGTTAGACAATAGGCTTTCAGCCATTTAAAGAGAAATAAAGGAAAATGTCTCTGTTCTCTTGCTGCCAGTCAGACTGACTCCATTTATGTTATGCAGGCATATTTGCTGATTAAATTAGGAAAAATAATAAAAGAAAGAAAAGAAACAGGCAGCTTTTTTTTCTGTCTATCATTTTTTAACAATTAATATAATAATCAATTGTTCAATTAACAATTAAAGTGAACATTGTTTTGGTTCCCTATCTGTTTGGCTGACAGTTTTATTGATTGATAGAATAACATTGACATGAAATAACTACACTTTTGCCATGTTGCTGTAGTTTAGCTTGCTGCATTTCTCAGAGCTTCGTATAATGCAGAGTAACTGGTAGCTCAGCTCACAGCATTTTACGGACAGCGTGCCAAACACGACGGCCGTTCAGAAATGTTTCAGCTCCAAATGCATCACAATCCGCTTAGCTTCGCTCGCCACTGTTTAAAATGAAGAAGAAGAAGCCAAAAGGAAGTCGACAAAATGACTTAAAGAACGGCACCACTGGCCCCTGTTTTGGCAGCGGAAATTCTTTAAAACAGAGAGAACAGCAGAGGCCTGCATGAGGGAGGAAATAAACAGGGGGGGCACCCCAGTTGTTGAAAAATACATGCAGCTGAAATGTGTTAAAGTTTAAAACACAGGCTAAAGTGACCTCTTGGAAAACCAAAATGTACTTATGTGCCCTCTAAGGCAGAACCCAAAAACATGTGCTTAAGTGCCCTTTTAGTGGCCAAAATATGTCTCTTGGGAATTAAAAAGCATGTTTGAGTGCGCGCTAGGAGCCAAAACACAGGCTAAAGTGACCAAAACATGTACTTATGTGCCCTCTAAACCTAAATGCAGGATATAGTGGCCTTTTAGGAGACAAATCATGTGCTAAAATGACCTTTTAGGAGCCAAAACACAGGCTAACGTGACCTCTTGGGAACCAAAACATGTGCTTATGTGCCCTCTAAGCCAGAAAGCAGGATAAAGTGCCCTCTAGTGGCCAAACATGTGCTCTTGGGGGTTAATAAGTATGTTTAATTGCTCACAAGGAGCCAAAACACAGGCTAAAGTGACCTCTTGGGAACCAAAACGTGTGCTTATGTGCCCTCTAAGCCTAAATGCAGGATATAGTGGCCTTTTAGGAGTCAAATCATGTGCTAAAGTGACCACTCAGGAGCAAAAAGATGTGCTAAAGTGACCTTTTGGTGGCTAAAACATGTGCTCTTGGGAGCTAAAAAGCATGTTTAAGTGCGCGCTAGGAGCCAAAACACAGGCTAAAGTGACCAAAACATGTACTTATGTGCCCTCTAAACCTAAATGCAGGATATAGTGGCCTTTTAGGAGCCAAATCATGTGCTAAAATGACCTTTTAGGAGCCAAGACGCAGGCTAAAGTGACCTCGTGGGAACCAAAACATGTGCTTAAGTGCCCTTTTGGGAATGGAAACATGTACTTATGTGCCCTTCAAAGCCAAAATGCAGGATAAAGGAGCAGAAACACACGCGACAGTGACCTTTAAAGGAGGCAAATCGCCCTCTCCATGGCTGCAGACAAACTATATGTGCCTTTTTCTCTCCTTTTTCATCTGTGTAAACAACTATAAATGTCCACAGCGACTCAGGGCGCGTGCCTTTATGTGTGGAACCGTTATTCAGCCTTCGGACTGACCGATTACTCCCAGCATAATCAAGAAGGGGAAAAAGACGAAGCGGCCGAAAGGATGAGCGTCAAAACGAGTCGGCGCACGGCGCCGCTATGAAACGGAGACGAGTTGGAGCCCAGACCTGGCTGTCGCAACACGAGCCAGCTGCCCAGCCCGAGGAAGATGGAGGAGGAGGAAGGTGAAGAAGACAGAGAGGAGGAAGGGAGCCAGCACCAGAGATAAGAACAGAACCCGTCCAGCAGCCGTCTCTCTGACTGATGAGATTACAGCAGCCGTGTAATTGCTTCTGAAAGGTGGGAATTAGAAATCAAGTTATTCTATGGGCGCTGTAAGGACAAATCATAAAAGGTGCCGAGTCTGCCCTATCTACGTTTAATTGAATAGAATTATTAGATTAAAACGACATTTGTGACATTTCATTGCATCAGTTAGTAGTTATTGTCCCAATATTTTCCACATTAACAACATTGCAGCCCTGCAGCATTTCACTTTCATAGTTGTTTATCTCAATTTATTTGAGTATATAAATAATGTCTGCAAACGCACGTTTGGGAAGAACATTCCCGAGCAGATGGCGGCATCCACATTAGTTCACCAACAGTTAATTCATGAGTTTTGATCATTTGAGTCATTTATTTAGTGAAAATTTCAAACATGTAATTGCAGTATCTAGAAGGATCAGTTCTATTATTGCAGTTTGGAGATGATGATTTGATGATGCAGATTAGAAGGAATTACGATATATATACATATATATACATATACATATATATACATATATATATATATGTATATATATATATATACATACATATATATGTATATATATGTATATATATACATATATACACATATATATGTATATATATGTATATATATACATATATACACATATATGTATATATATATATATATATATATATATATACATATATATGTGTATATATATTTGTATATGTATATATATGTGTATGTATATACATACATATACATACATATACATACATACATACACATACATACATTAGTAATGCAGTAATTGCCTATTTATTCAGTACTTAGTGTTGATATTCATATTTTTTCCCTTTTTTTATTGCTGTGAACTCTGTGTTTGAGTGTTATACTTCATATATCATGATCGATAACTGCTTTGTGTCCCTATAAATGAACGTTTCCCCCAGAGAAAAAGTCTTCGGGGACACGTAGAACTTACAATCTCTGAATTTTTAGACCACGTCTGCACTTGAGGCCACACGATCAATGTTTTTTTCCCACAATTTTTTTTGTTTCAAAGCATCTTGCAAGGTTTCTCTTCATTCACTATGTTTTGTTTCTCAATGTTAACATCACACACACACACACACACACACACACACAAACAGACAGAGAGTTACTTTGTTCTCGCTGCACTTTTCTGAAGACTAAGTACCCCTGACCTTGGTGACAAAAAGACAACTCCACTTAGCCGCTTTGAACAGCGTGTGATTTGACATCCTGCATAATGCTCAGCGACTGCCGCGCCTCGCCGCCGCGCACAAAGACGCCCGATCTATTTTAGATGGCAAAAATTGATAGCATTATTCCAGAGGCGAGATCAAAGACGTCACATTTAAATGCAGATGTCATAAAGTGGACCGCGCTCGCTCTGAGCCGCTCGTGCTGCGCGGGGCTACGCAGAAGATTTCACATCTCTCTTCTATGGGTTTAATCCTGATGTTGACACAATGCATTCAGTGCTGGGATTAGAATAAATAGCCCCCCGAACCGGTTTTGATTCAAATACAGCAGCTGTGGACTCAGTTTGTCGGGTCGATTGTGATGTTATATTAACACCACGTGTGGAGCGTTCTGTACGATTTATCACTGGAAGCATCGACTCTCCCGGCTCGCAGTAATTTGGTAAAAAGCTTCGCTTTATTTGCATTTAATTGGGCCCATTGAAACCAGAGAGTGGATGCTGCCCCCCGTTAAAAAAAATATTTGAGATAAAAAGGCTTTCTGCTGTAACTTATAAGAAAACTAGGTTAACCCAGATAACACAATTCTACTTTCCTGTCTATGTGTTATATACATTATTATGTGGTTCAGCCACACACTTTAAACTTTGCTGTGAAATCTGCAAATATTTACAGTGTCAACACAGTAATGTTACTATAGTGATTATTATAGCAAATTTCACATTTTTGTGTATTTTACAATAAATTACTGCATTACTGTATTATAATAATTACCCAATACTGTAAATACTGAAAAAAAATGTATTTAATTGTTTTATTTTTTCCTGTAAAGAGGAATATTGTTAACAGAAGTACAGTACGTCTAATGTAAAAAATAAATAAAATAAATAATTACAGGAAATTTCTGGGTAATTGCTGCCATTAAATTACCGTAAATTTTACAAAAATTTATAATATATAAATTTTACGTTTTACAGTCACAGACAGCAGGAAAGTAGAAAGAATATATATTATTATCAATTAAATTTGTATTTAATTAGTAGTTACAAGTTCAATACATGACCCAGGAAAAGTCAACACTATAGAATCAACATTTTAATATTATTAGATAAAGAGATTATAAACTTTTTTAAGATTCTGGTGTTCATTTTTTAGGGTTGAAATTGAAATATATGCCTGTTTCCTGTTATTGTACGTTAGTCTCTATTTATATAGATATATATATATATATATATTTTATCATTTTACTCGTGAGGTGTGACGCTCTGACAAAAGACTTAATATGAAGCTTTACAAAGCTACCTTGATTAAAAAAAAAGAAATAAAATGAGAAGGAAGGGACATTATAGGGAAAATAATCTGATTACTGACCATTTCTTTTTCCTTCCTCACTCCATCAGGCTCTTTTCTCTGCACATACACAGTGAAGCTCTTTGTTAACAGCCAGTAAAAAGGCAGAGCCGAGCTTTCACATGGGATTCGCATTAGAACCGACGTCCGTCCGCAGGGAAACGGAGCCGGAGCGGGATCCTCCCAGCGCCTGTTTAGTCATGCATGCGGAACGCAGTCACCTCCACCCCTCCCGTCCCGTTTTAATGGAGCTGTCAGGGCAATCAGGAACCTTTCGCCGGCCGGAGCAGCTGAGGGCGCATGAAGAGGCACTAAAGCCAGCAGATGAGCCCTGGAGGCCCGATCACTCGGCTTACGGAGTGGCCACGCATGCGGACGGAAGGGATGATTCCGTAATGCTCGGGAAACGCACGGGTGACGCACGGCGCTCGTACGCGCTCGCCGTGAGCACGCCTCAAGTGTTTGTGTGCCAGCTTATATTAAAAAGCGCTGCCAATCAAACCCTCTTCCTCCTCCCCTGACGGAGGGCCCAGGTCGGACTGGAGGGGATTCTAATGAGATCCCGGTGAAGGAGGAGAGCGGCAAGGCTGGGTCAGACGCAGGAAAATTAGACTGGGAACATGAGAGGCAGGGCATGACATGACTGATATGAACTGACATTACCAGACAGGGAAGACGCTCCTCAGCTCAATAACGCGGATCAGTGTGAGATCAGGTCCACAACGTGCATTTGATTATCAGGCAAACTGGTCCTGATGAGGCCCCCAACCCCCGGGCTGTGGACCAGCACCGGTCCATAGGTCATTAGATAACTTCCATTACTTCCGTGTTATTTATTTCAGAATCTGAAAGATATTTTATTTTGAAAAATTACCCGATTTTCTGCTTGCTCTTGGTCACGTGACAGGTTAATGAAACCCACGCGCCTTATCCCCCCAAGGGGAAAAGGCCCAGCCAGAAGACAGAAGAGGAGCCTACGACTTCCACTACTTCTACATTTAATAGACAATATCAGGACCTAAAATACGGATTTATCCCAACAGGAGATTCCCACGCACCAAGCCCACTCTGCAGAATATGCAGAAACAATGACTGAGGGCCACCACATCCACAAACGCGGGTGCACTGAGAGCATCATATTTGGCGGCGTATCGTATTGCTAAGGCTAAAACAGCCTCCCACTGATTCAGCATTGGGGTGTATCTTATTTTGAAGGTGCGTTAAAACATTCATAAAAACGCAGTGTTAAGGGTTAAAACACAACTAGGTAAAAACATAGCTTAATGAGAATATGTTAATAAGAAGGTGAGGGCAGTGCCATAGTGGGAAGAAAAGTGAGTGGGAGCATGAATCACATTTCATGAGGTTAATTATCAATAATTAAAAACCACTGTGTGTTTCATCTGGCGATGAGGTGCAGGACAGAACCCATATAACCTTAGAGTCACAATTTTCCTTCTTTGATTAAAAATCATTTCTGTGTAATGATTAAATCTCCAAATGGGATGGGAAGTAGTAAAATATAATTAAAGCTTGAGTGCAGTTTATTCTATTGATTGCTAAGTACTGTGGTATTTTTCATTGCTTTCAAATGAAAAAGGATTTGTTTGGGTTTTTTTTTTCCTAGCATGAGCAAGGATTGATGTGAAATGTGACGTTGGCTCGTGATTTCATTAATTGCGGAACAACGGTCGGCTGGTTTCTGCCCCGAATATTACAGCGGAATGGACTAATTTGTTTAAAAAAAAAAAAAAAACACAAGAATAAATCGTGCTCCCCCTCGCTTTGAATTTTTACACTCCCACTATTTCTACACGTCTCATTGAAACAGGAGATTTAGCTACTTACAGTCATTAAGTTAAGCGGGAACGGTTGCTCGTATGCAGAAATCCCTGTATGCTTTAGTCTGTGCAAAAAAAAAAAAAAAAGTCAACATGCATTTCCACAAACGTGCTCCCTGGGATGATAATACTGAGGCTCTCTGCAGCCGAGCACCGGCTGATCTGAATATCAAAGCATGCTGTTTTTTTTTTTTTTTTTTTAAATGTATTCAGTACGTGTTGTTTCCCAGTGTAGCTCTGACCCTGCAGTGTGGAGCCTTCTGTTAGGATTCACAGAACCCCATCACAGGATCCGAGCTGATGCCGCCCATGGGGACCCGTATCAAAGCCTTCAGCTTCCATTACCAGATCGTGTGTTTGCGCTGCGCTTTTTCCCTACCCTCTGAGCCACTGATCGGTGTTTGACATGGAAAAACACCGCTCTGTCACAACTCCCCTCTAATTGAGCGGCTTAAAACAATAACAAATAAGACGTGAACGCAAAGGTTATCCGTCTCCTTCGCAATGCGCCGTTTGATGTCGGCGTCCAACCTCGATGGTTGAGCACAATTACGCTGAAGATTTGCAGCTGGAGTGGTTTGCAGGGAAACACTTTTATTATAACTTGTGAATATAAAGCTGTAATCTTCACTACTGTATCTGCTGTAAACGATATTGCAGCATTTAACAATAATAATGTACCAAGATGAGTATCTTTTCTCAATAACATTTGCAATGTTCTTGCTCCTAACTTAAACACGGAGCAGAGTGTCCTTTACTTAAACCCCCAGCTTGCATCATTTATTATAATGCAATGCACTTCAGATGGTGCGAGACCACAACTCGGAGGAATGAGGGGGAGTCTTCTTCCCCTGTGGAATTGTGCGGCATTATGATGCATATTGGCCTTACTCAGCAGAAACGAGTTCAATACCTGCCTAAATTTCCCTCCCATGACTCCCGTCCTTAACTCCCTCTCAACTTAAAAACTCGACCCCCCCAGTAGTTGTGTGCATACGAACTTATGTTTGGAAGAAGAAAAAAAAAAGCCTCATTTCCTCTAATTGGCTCCACCTGCTTTTCACCCAGGTCCCTGTTGTTCCCCCATTATATTTACATTTGTAATATCTGATGATTTAGCACCTTGTCCTCAACATCTGCCTGGTGGAGCCCAGCCCCCCCCCCCACCCTGTAACATACTTAGGTACACAAAGACATTTGGCACATTATTTGACAGTCACAAACCAGTGAATCCCCCCCCTCCATTTCATTCCTGCGTGTGTATTCAATTTGATTCACCCTGGGAGATGCAGTAGAACACATGCTATCCATCAAGTCAGTGAATCACAGTGAAATGCAAGCTGCAGCCTCGGCAGTGATGTATTTGAAAACAGTTGTTCCCACTATGTACTGTAGTATGTTCACCGTACCCTTTGAATTTCAGTTCTCGAGCTCTCGAGCAGGGCTGTAAGCCAGGGATGGATAGATTATATATACACATATACATATATATATATATATATATATATATATATATATATATATATATATATATATATATATATATATATATATACATACATACATATATACATATATATACATACATACATATATATACATATACATACACATATACACATACATACACACACACATACATATATGTCCCGTACAGTCGTATATATACACCTTGCTTTGTGCACTGGATGTTGGATTTGGATCAGTGAGTGAATACTTTAGGAAATACAGTGTATTTACATATATATATATATGCCAAACGTTTTTGCTCACCTCCCTTGATTGGCCTATGAGTTTAAGTGACATCCCATTCCTAGTCTATAGAGGTTAAATATGATGTATGTCTTGGTTTGCTGCAGCATTCACACTCCTTCCACTGGAACTAAGGGGCCGAGCCCAGCTCCTGAAAAACACCCCTACACCATAATCCCCCTCATCTCAACTAAACTTAAATATTTTGCACAGTGCATTCCGACAAGCATCGTTCTCCTGGCCAGACCCGTCCATCAGGTTGCCAGATGGAGAAGCGTGATTCATCGCTCTGGAGAACCACAGTCTCCACTGCTCTATATTCCAGGGGCAGTGAGTTTTACACCACCCACGTTTCGCGTTGCACTTCACACCACTGCATGCTTTACATTGCACTCGTTGACGTATGGCTTGGTATGTATGAAATGCAGCTGCTTGGCCATGGGAACCACCACATACCATAGAAACCCATTCCATAGAAACCCATTCCATGAAACCCATTCCATAAAAGCCCAATCTATGAAACCCATTCCATATAAACCAATTCTATAACCCATTCTATGAAACCCATTTCATAGAAACCCATTTTATGAAGCCCATTCCCTAAAACCCAAACTATGAAACCCATTCCATATAAACCAATGCTATAACCCATTCCATAAAAACCCAATCTATTAAACCCATTCTATATAAACCCATTCCATAAAAACCCAATCTATTAAACCCATTCTATATAAACCCATTCCATAAAAACCCAATCTATTAAACCCATTCTATATAAACCCATTCTATAAAAACCCAATCTATGAAACCCATTCTATATAAACCCATTTTATAAAAACCCAAACTATGAAACCCATTCCATATAAACCAATGCTATAACCCATTCCATAAAAACCCAATCTATTAAACCCATTCTATATAAACCCATTCCATAAAAACCCATTCTATGAAACCCATTCAATAAAAACCCAATCTATGAAATCCATTCCATAGAAACCCATTCTATGAAACCCATTCCATAGAAACCCATTCCATAGAAACCCATTCTATGAAACCCATTCCCTAAAAACCCATTTTATAAAACCCTTTCTATGAAACCCAATCAATGAAACCCATTCCATATAAACCAATTCCTTAAAAACCCAAACTATGCAACCCATTCCATATAAACCAATTCTATAACCCATTCCATAAAATCCCATTCTATGAAACCCATTCTATAACTGATTCCATAAAAAAACATTCTATATAAACCCATTCTATGAAACACATTCCATATAAACCCATACTATAAAACCCATTCTATAGAAAACATTCCATATAAACCCATTCTATGAAATCCATTCTATAACCCATTCCATAAAAACCCATTCCTCATTGCACTGTTCTTGAGCTAATCTTAAGGCCACATGAAGTTTGGAGGTGTGTAGACAGCAAAGCTGGTGACCTCTTCATACTATCCACCATATAAACACAGTCAATCTGGAGATAATCTATTTGATAAATGCAAACGGTGGCCTTTGTTTCTGTGAAGGTGACCTGATACCTCAGATGTGGGGGGGGTTGGATGAGATGCTACTGAACATCACAGCTGATCGATTACACCAGAGCAGTTTAACATCTACTGTGTTTGCATCTCCGAGCGTCGGAAATTGTTTGGCAAGTGGTCGGAAGCGTATCAGGTGATAATATTATGACTTATTATTCCAGTATTGGCTCTGAACCAGGATATAATCTCCTCTCAAGCGTCAGACCTTTGACAGTTTCTTCATCAACCTGTTTCTCTCCTCGACGCTCAGCGGAGTGATTAGATTACAAGACCTTGCACGCATTAAAATATACTTCATATTTTACTCTGCATTAGCTTGCTAAAGAGACTAATTTAATGTGGCCTGTGGCGGAGGAAAGTCAGAGCCGGAATCCTCAGAATAACAACACACAATCTTTTTTATGTCTTGATACCATTAGCGATGACCTTCATCCCATTTCGAGCCGCCCTGAAGAGCAGGTGCTAGAACGGAGAAAAGAAGACTTTTATAATGCCTTTTTTTTAAGCAGAAACTTTGCAGCCATGCGTTGAAATGCCAGGTTTTGTCTTGCTCCCTCTCTCTGCGGGCCAACGAGCGCCGTTGATGAAAAACAGCCGAGTAAAATCCGAAAGAAATCCGAAAAAGAATAGCACAAATCATCCCGCAAAAAAGGGCTGACTAACCAGTTTAGGATTAATGAGGCGGGTGACATGAAACTAAAATGCTTCCTTAAAATCAATGGCAGAAGAATTTAAAACGTGTTTTGTATTTGTTATACTGCCAGCCCTCCTCATTCCTCCTCAAATTGTCGACTCGGTGATATCCCTTTCTGTCATATCACAGGAACTCATAAAACCCGTTCTCTATTTCCTCTCCCACACGCAAACATAAATGCCTCCCATATATCTGCCCTCCCTCTTGTTGTTTAATTCTGCCTAAGACAATCCGTCCAGCCGATGTGTTTGTTTCCTGACAGCTGTGAGCCTGATTCGTACCGGCAGCCATGTCATTGATTCCTCTGCAGAGGCAGAACTGTACGGCCTCAATCTACGGCTGCGAGGATCACCACCTGAAGACATCTCTGCTTTTCGCTGTGTTCATATTCGCCAACACACACTCCCACACACACACACACACACACACACCGAATCCTGTCATTCAACGAGGAATAAATGAATTATTGATTAGAAGTTCAGTAGCTCCGGGTTATGTTAGCCTATCCATGACAAAAGCCATACTGCTGCAAGGGTAAAACGTATAAAGCAGAAAGGTGCAGCAGGAACACTTCACTTTCTTATTCATTTCCATTTTATTTTTTGTTTTTTCCTTCCAGTGCTATAAGCAGTGTACGGATCGTTTTCTCGCTCCACCTATCACAGCGTTCCACTAATTTTCGCAACGTGCACGAGCAATCAGCCTTAACTCTCCCGCCTAAATTATGCTCTTGTGCAGGAGGAAATTGCATCGTATGTGATCATGGCCATAAGAGGGGGGTGGGTGATCTAATTACACCATAAATATTGAGTTTACGCCGCGGCTTCCTGCAACAGTCCCGAGATGTGTTGTTAGGTAAATTAACGGCACTAAAATTGCCGGCAGGTGTAAATGTGAATGTGAACGGGCGTGCATTTGTCTTTGTGCACACACACACACACACACACACACACACACACACACATATATATATACAGTGTCGTCAGTGGTCTTCTGCAATGCATCCTGGGAAAGACTCCAGTAACCTACAGTCCTCACCCATGGTTGGATGAGCTTGATAATGAGCCTCTGGGCAAAAATGAGCTCATTTACGGTCATATGCATATGGTCCAGATTTATATTCTGGTGCTGTACAGGAATATCTTTGCATGATTTACAGTTACAAAAAAAAATTAATAAAAAAAAATGAATAACGTACTGTTAGCGTGGCTGTAAACAAGCAGATTTAGCTCATGTTCTGGTTGGTCATGTTCAAATACACGGTTCTACATGTTTATGCATCCAAAATGATGGATCTGATGTCACGATGAGCAGAAAGCATGAGCTAACGCTGCACAAACAAAGTGTTCAGAGTTCATCATCTACCACGACAAATCCAATCTGGCATCGATTGATTCAGCCATAAAGAATTACCGATATAAAAAGCTCAGACATTGATATACACCGTTAAAGTGTCAACTTTACTTTTTGGAACACCAAAAATATCAAGGGAATAAAAAGCCACTGAATAAAAAAGAAGAACTATTTTTCAGCACACGGTACATATTATGGTAATTTGGTTGAAAGCCAATTTATTTAAGGATATGCATCATGCAATTTACGATGCATGGTGATACATGCATACACACACCAGTATTATGTGATTTATTTATGGCGTCTTTGTGCCAAACACCAGTTTGCAAGGAGATCCTACTTGTGCCGCGTGCTTCTCCACATCGGGTAGGGATATTGATTGTCAGGGACCTTGCATTAAGGTCAGTAAGTGTAATAAATGGTTGGAGCAGAATCCGTGCATGTGGAATTAAATGTCATCTCTGGAATGAGGAAACAGGGTGGATTTGTCTAAGTGGTGCTCACTGTTAGAAACACGGTAATCGAAGCGGGGAGAGGCGTCTGTGTCCATGGAAATGGAAAGTGAGCAAGTGCTTCTGGAGCACTTTGGAAAGCAAGAGGGGGATAAAAAAAAAAAAAAAATGAAAAAAGAAAAAACACAACAAGATGAAATGCAGGGCCGAATTGTGTGTCCACATCATCTCGCTTTGAAATGATTAATTCTGTTTCTGTTAATTAACAGCCGCACTTGTAAAATGACCTCTGAATCCAGCCTCTTTCTGTATGTTCGGCTGCCTAGCGACACACACACACACACACACACACACACACACACACACACACACAGGATCACAGCGAGGAGGAGAAAGCCAGGGATTAGACGGAGGGCTGAGGACAATGAGAGGGGACAGGGAGGATTGGTTAAAACAGGGAGAGGGATAACAAGTGATAACAAAATCTGCGAGAGGGAGAAAACACAATCAACCAAATAAGATCAACTTTTTTTTTTCCCGGGGCTCGATCCCTAACGGTCCAATTACGCTCGGCGCCGGGCGACGGGACGGACGAGTGAACTGCTGCTTCAGGACACAGATAAGGTCCAGAGACAGGAGGACCGCGCACCGTGCAGGACAATGAGGCTTTCTGCACAAAGGAGCGTGCACTTTTCTACCCGAAATTCACAGCACAAATGTTATTAGAGAGAAGTCATTTCGTGCACGTTAAGCCCCAGGCTTATTTTTTCTGCACGAAACGACTATATATATATATATATACCTGTACATGTAGTGGTATCAAAAGAAATCTACAACATGTGAGGTGACTACAGAAGAGTCAGAATCAATTTATGTTGCTGTTACAGGGTGAATATAGGAGGAATATTGCAAAATTTTCTACTTTTCTCTACTACAGGTGGAAAAAAAAAAGTATGTAAAGTTCAAGGACTAATGAGATAAGAGTTCAAAGATTAATGATTTGCCTATAAAATCATAGAAATCACACTGAGGGTCATTACAGAACATGAAGAATACACTGTATTCTATAAGATGCATAATTTATAAAGGAGCCAATTACTTAATCACACAGTCGGCTCTAATATAAATTAAATATCTAAATAGTGGTTAGTTGCAGCCCTACTACTGATATTATATTAAACTTTTTCATTATTGTATTGATGATGTGGATATTGATGATATATATTGATATTACTACAGATAAAAATACTTTATTTAGTGTTGGCGCTCAGGTTCATAATGTGATTTATGCATTTTTTTTTATTTTGACAGGTTAAACCTCTCTTTAGGTCAGGTGCTGGACACAAACAGACCAACTGAGGAAAAAAGCAGAATATCTGCACACCTGATTAGCTTCTAATGTTAAATAAACCACAGCAACATTCAAGCCTACAGGGTCTTCATCAGGCAAACGAGTCGATGACAGACAGCAGGATTTGTTCCTGTGTGCAGATAATCTATTTATTGCACAGCGAGGATATCTTACA
The DNA here is from genome assembly GCA_036785175.1 of Eupleurogrammus muticus. Taxonomy (NCBI): domain Eukaryota; kingdom Metazoa; phylum Chordata; class Actinopteri; order Scombriformes; family Trichiuridae; genus Eupleurogrammus; species Eupleurogrammus muticus. Next base: position 341,166 of record JAYKQN010000014.1, read on the forward strand.
CGATGCAAACTTTTCACAACGAAGCCAAAAAAAAAAAAAACACAGCACGGGGGGGTTTTGAGAGGAAATTCCAGTGCTGCAGTACAGTTTAGCATGCAGGCCGAGGCTATAAATTCACAGAATGAGACAAAGGGAGATCAGTGAGTGATGGATGGAGGATTGGTAGTGCAGATCCAGTCGTAGATTATTTATTGATTAGATAGCAGAGACCCGGGGCGAGGCAATAGGTGTCTTAAAACTGACCTCCATATGGACGCCAGATAAATTAGCCCCAGACGTTTCAGGCAGAAGTTCGGTCTCGACTCATCTCTCCTCGCCCATTAAACACATTACACACACGGCGGGTTCTGATCCATCTTTCAGTTTTGTGGCCGACCAATCAAACACTCCAAGGTGTGCGCACGGAGCTCTGCTATGATTAGCGTTTTCATTTAAATTAATTACTAAATGACACAATGAGGCTACAGCCACACGGACATTTTTGTGTACAAACAACTTTTTCTGCAATTATGCATCGAGTCCTCGGTGTTCTGATGATCGGTGTATGATCGGGACAGCACAATATCCAACGTGACTGTTAAAAATAAAACAGTAAAGCGGGCTTTTATTTTGAAGGACATACAATTTATTAGGTCACATGACCAGGATGTTCTGTTTATTGTGCTCATGGACATTTGACATATGAGCATCATTGTCTCACAAACCATGGTTGGAATTTTGGAAATATTTTTTAAATCTAATATGTGTATATATATATATATATATATATATATATATATATATAAAATTTCAAATATGGAAAACTCCTAATCCATACAACCTAATGGCGTCTCATGACTTACTAGTGTAGAATAAAACTATACTGAGACTAGGTTTACAACTTGTTCTTGTATATGTTTTCCATTTATTATAGAATCTAATTTTAGACCATTTTAAGTAGGTCGTCAGAATCTGAGAATCTATGTCTTGCGCTGCACATGAAGACTTGATTGACTTTAAAGTGCAGCAAGTAAAAATATTCAGCAGATGACACCTGAATATGTGATTGTTATTTGGTGGTTTTCTGCATGAATAATAATGTTAAGGGCAGCTCTGAAAATTACTATACGACGCTGAGGGCCAATCAATTACTCCTGCTAATAAATTGATTTGTGTGTGTTTGCGATGCAAAAATCAGTTGCATCAAGGACGTTTTCAGCCTTCGTCTTTTAGATTTTTTTTCTTCTTTCTGATAAACACTACTCACTGTACCACGTTTAGTTAAGGGTGACATGTACAAGTCCCTTTAATGAGAGAAATACTTCATTCATAAGAGATGGACAGACTGCTAATTTAAGTTACTGGATTTTTTGACTCCATAGGTTCCATTTCTGACCCACACAGCACATAATTACCCCGACATCAACGCGGCATCATGTGACAGAGACGCTTGTATATTTGACAATAGAATGCAGATCTATTCTTGGAATATTAAAATAAATCAGAGGATGCAACGTAAGAGGCTGCATCATCCATCAAAGTGAAGGATTGAACAGATGCATTGAACAGATAGAATAGAGATAATAACTTGTTACAGTAAATGTGGATTAGACCAGATCATGTTCAGTCACAGTATGAATTATCCATAAATAATAGTATATGAACTGGATGTTTGGTTAAATATAAGTCGTAAATAATGTGACTTTTTTATGACTCAGCATGCCAGTATATTGCATAGGGTTATATATATAGAATGTTGATCTGGGTATTTTATAAATATCTAACTATGGCTCGGCCCTGCATGTAAAAAATTGTACTGCTTCTCTGTAATCTTTGCATGTTTTAGTATATTTTAGGGACTATCAAAAGACTTATTTGACGTATTTGTTCTATAACTGGAATTTTTACTCCATCTAATACATTTAGTCGTGTTGTCTTAACTATGTATGTATATATGCTTTGCTTATGCATACTTTTTACTTTTTTTCTTACTATTTATTAGCATTTTCACTCCATTCTGTCGATAATGCATACTGTGTATGTGGATTAACAAATTCTGCGAATTTGTACATTGTGTTGTGTGTTTATTTTTTTTTATAGTTTTAGTTCTTTTTTTATCTTCTTCAACTTTATCTTACTTTTTCTTTATCTGTAACGCTGCAGTAACACACAAATTTCCCCGTTGTGGGATCAATAAAGTTTATCTATTCTATTCTATTCTATTCTAAGTTAAGACAACATGAGACACCAATGATCTTTCAATGTCAGCATCAGGGAAAATGCATAAAAAGGCTAATGCTCTCTAATGAAAGTCCTACATCCTGTTGTGGGCCGAGAGGAGATGTGGATGTACATAATTACAGAATGGGAATGCAAAAAAACATGCAAAAGTAGCTGGATTCATGAATACGTGGATATGGAGGCTCCGTTCACGCCTCCACTAAAAGCTGTCAACTATTGTTGTTTCCTCTGGCGAGTGTGAGAGGGCAACCAGCGCCCTGACTGACATCCTTTCTGCAAAAAGGAATGCACTTCCCATGAACCGGCTGTCTTTTTTTTAATGCATTTATTTATTTTATGAATGCAACAGGCCACCGCTGGGACAGTTCAACCCAGACGAACATGTGAGGTCTCAGCTGTTAAAGGGGGACGAGAAGTTCTGAAGAAAAGAGTCTGTCCAGGTCCTCAAACTCTTTTTTTTAACAGTATGAGTGTAAGAAAGTTATGCTAAAACAATATAAAAAGTAAATTAGGCGACATTAGAATGCATCCATACCGGCTAATGCATTGTTTAACAATGTAAATAGATTTGATTTTAAAAAAGATAAAATATTAATCTCTCGTTCACAGTTTGAATCCCTAATTACTTATTGACATCGTGGTATTCATTTGAGTGTATTTCTGTCTAATTTGCAGATGCAGTGTGCTGATACAGACTTTGAGGACACAACTATTGATTCCGGTGGTGTTACTGGAGACCGAGGCTTCAGATGCAGATGATTAGTTTATGGTGGAACGTAAAAATAACGTTTACAAGTTCAAAGCAAAGTTGCCACCCTCCAAAAAAAAGGATTTGATGTGAAAAGTAACCTACAGTTTACAGACCTGCTTCTACCCAATTTTGAGTGTAAAATAAGTTCAACATCATTCTCATTCTTCATCTTTTCTCCCTCTTTGTTCTGTCATTTATTGTTAGTAAAGGGAGACATTTAACTAATGCTTTTTTTTTCCACATTTACATTGATTTGACACACTCTACTTCAAGGAAACGTTTGATGCAACTGAACCATCGGAGCTAAATCGAAATAAAATGTGGATCCGTCTCATTGTTTAATTTAGCGGGACAACATCTATCATGTTTTCATTTGGTTTTATTATTACCTTAAATATCATATCTGTGTACAATTTGATTTGTACCAATAGCGGCATTAAAAGTTTTTTATTAACCAAAAATGCATTTATGTACAAACTGTGGAAATGTACTCTACTGTCTAATGGCATATGAAAATGCATTTGAAATGGAATGCTATGCATAAAAATATATATATAACCAAAGTGCTCATGCAATTTTTTTAGTGTGATTCAGGCACGGCTGCAGATAAATGACCTTTCTGGAGTTCTCCCTCCTCTGCATTCATAACGACTGACCTCTTTCAATCACACTCCAGCGTACACACACATAAATCTTGTGTTATGTAGTTCACGCCGCGCACAACAACGGCGGCGGCGGCGCGCGAGGACGGAAGCGCGCGGCACGCGTCGCGGTTTTATCAAATTGCCGTCCTCGTCGCTAATGAGTGATGAGCATTCGCGCCGCCCCCCCGATGTGAACACAGGGCCTGAACACCATCTGCTATTTGTTTTATTCCCTGTTTCCATGCCTGTGCTCCTTTGAAGAGGGCCTTTTAAAGGCATTCAACTATAATGCTAAATAGCTGTCACTGCCGGCATCCACACGCCGCCAGAATACAAATGTACAGCAGAGGGGAGACGGATGAACAACAAAGGGGTTGATGCTGCTTTTTAGCCTCATTGGGTTCAGGGACCAACAGGTTGAGAGGAAGCCCTGCAGACCCTGCAGACCCTGCAGGCCCTGCAGACCCTTCAGACCCTCAGACCCTGCAGACCCTGCAGACCCTCAGACCCTGCAGACCCCCTTTAACACCTGCACCACGCTCACCTGCTTTACGACAGCATGGAAGCAAAAACAGAAGAGATCAGCTTTGAAAAAGCTGCAGGGATCATTAGAACATCTGGTTAAACCGCCTGAATAAATAGCATTAACAATGTTTTAATTAATGTTGGTTAAAGTGGAAAACTTGATTGTTTTCCCCTTCATTTCACAGTAAATGTTCATATTATCATATTATTATTTAAAATAAAGTGCTGTATGTATTCTCAACTGGACATATCCACTTTAGTCTGAACAATTAATAACGTGTATATCATACAATGCAAAAAATGGTTTTGTAGTTTGTTTTTGGTACGATTGATTTAATACAATATTTAAATGCAATGCAATATTCTTTATTTTTCCATCTGATTTGGTTTAAAAAGAAAAAAAAACAGACAAAATTGACTAAAATCAAGAAAAAAATTGAAATAAGCTAACAAGATATTTTCAGTTTTTGCAGGGAAATACTCAGGTTAAAATTGTGTTAATTAAAATGGTTAAGTAATATATATATATATATATATATATATATATTGAGAATGTATATAAGAAAAAGTTGTAAAATAATCTCAGGATAGTTTTATTATATATTATATTATTATTATACTATATGTAAGTCAATGAGACTCCATTAGGTTGTATGGACTAGGTACTTTCCATGTTTGAATATTGTTGCTATATGGCAGAAGATATTTTAATAGCATATTAGATTAAAAAATTAAATTAAACTGAAAAAAATAAGTAAAAAGTAGCACATTCATTTTTTTGTTTGGTGAAAATTTTATAAAATTCTAAATAAAAGACAACCTCTGGTTGTAAAATAATGATTCTCATATGTCAAATGTCCATGAGCTAAAAGACCTGGCAAACTGAACATCCTGGTTGTTGCCATATGGAAACACTATCTGTAACTAACTGTATTAGTTATATAATCTCATTAATTCATCTGTATACGTTTGACAGTGTATATACAGTATTTTATTTTAATATATATTGTAACTGCATACAGCTTACATTTTGTGCAATGACACAGAAAGATATTAAAATATAGACATTGGAGACAAATGTAAATGAAACTAAAGTTCTCAAAAGTTGTACCTGATTTCCAAGTAATGTTTTGCTGTTCAGTAAATTCCTTCTTTAACAAAGATTGATATTATCTGAAGACCTCTTTAGCATTAAAAATGCCCCTAGACTACAATTATAGTTTTATCATTCCACTTTCACCCAAATTTGTGTCAATTAATTTTCATATTTTTTAATTTGTTTTAAATAAATTTAGAATAATGGGACCCAATATTATCAGATATAGCCTTCGGTTGTATAACTAAACAGCCAAACTGAATAACCCCCCCTAAGGAAACTTTTGGTGGAGTTATGAATCTTTAATTATCTTTAATCACAGCTCCCCTCTCTCAAACCTGAGACATCCGCTCCATTCGGCCACCAACTTCCCTCAGGCAGGATCACAGCCAGATGCTTTTCCCCAACATACACATATATTTATATGTATACGCTGAGTTTAAAGTCCGTTTTAAAATGTTATTGTGAAATTATAAAATAGGATACTGCAGCAAGAGAATCAAAACTTCTCAGGATCTTTTTTTTTCTTTAATTATTGCGGTAGAAAATAATGTGTGACACAACAGCAGTGAAATAATTGGGCAAAGCCATTGTTAAGCTCTTTTACAATCTGTGGTGGTTCATACAATGCAAAAACAGGTTCAAAAATATCTTGTTTTTGGTACAATTAGTCCCATATTGAGCAGAACTATTGCATTCCACCGACACATAGCTTTTTCTTGATTTTAGTACATTTAATCTTTGTAAGAAAATGTTAAAATAAGACCAAACTGACTCAAATCAGGAATAAAAAATCGAATTATCTGCCAGTGGAATAAGGTAATTCATCTCAATATTGGACTAATTATACACAAAAACAACACATCTTCACCTATTTAGATTTAGCTTCTTTGTAGTGTAGTTTTTGATTCTTATATTAATAATAAGTTAACACATATATAATAACAGGTGCCTCTAACAAATTAATGCACTTTTAGGATCTTTGTTCTACAGTACATATGACCTATGGCTCCAGTATTAAGTAAACAAGGTGATTTGTACACAATTTGGTTTCCAGGGACAATGAAGCTTGATCGAGGGCCAGGCCAAGCGTGACATTTGTAATTGGGACTAGCTGTCATTGTCACGGTGATTTATGATATAATTAATCAACAATTAGGAAACATATTAGGGAGGTCTTCCTTGTTTGGCTCGGATTAAGTTTGAAAGTTTTTCCTTGCTGATTATTTTCCCCACAGCCTCTCTGGTTCCATGCGAGTTTAAATACGAGCACTAACGAGCAGAAGCATAACGAACCGGATTTTATTCATCACGTCGCTGTTGAAAATGTAAAACTGATTTGTTAGTCGTTTCGATATGAGGTTTTTCTGTATTTGGGGAAAACTCGCATGTACTGTAACCCCACCTCCAACCAAACAACATGTCAGCAGCCAATTTATCATGAAAATAGCAAATGTGTTATGCAACCGCGTTATATTTCACTTGATTTAATTCCCCCCAGCACGGTGGTTTTGCAGCCATGTGTGAATAGCGTGCAGCCGCTGACGACGTGTGCATCATTTCAAGGTAATTAAAACACAAATCGCCCTTTGCCCTTTTGGAATTTATCCATTTTGGCTCCTTCAAAGTGGAAATAAAAACTCGGTTTCTTTGAACCCAGCGGCGAGGAGGGGGTGTTGGTGCACGGCTCCTCCAACGGGGGCTTTCTCACACTCAACAGAAACAGCGGGAGATAATCAATAAACTCCCCCACTACCTCGAGGAGAAGATGAACTTGAAGCATACCCGCAGACTTGATTTCTCATGGGGTTGAGCCGGGGACTCATTAGGCCGACACACACCTTTGTTAATGGCTCTCACCGCGGCCGCCATATGACACCAGCGATGGCGCATTGGCGACAAAAAAGCAAACACGCCGTTTTCTTCAGCTGAGATTTGCTGATCCGATCTACGATCTATAACCTCCAAAAAATCAAATCCAACTCTGCCCCACTTTTAAAAGTCAAGTCAGTTTCCAAAGTTTTTCCTGTATTTGTTCATATTAAATACAGAATATACAGAAAAATGCTGTCTGATGAATGAATACAGAAAAACGCCGTCTGGTGAACAAATACAGAAAAACGCTGTCTGATAAACAGATACAGAAAAACGCCATCTGATGAAATAATAAAAAAAAAAATGCCATCTGATGAACAAATACAGAAAAGCGCGTCTGATGAACGAATGCAGAAAAATGCGTCTGATGAACGAATACAGAAAAACGCCGTCTGATGAAAAAATACAGAAAAACGCTGTCTGATGAGCAATTACAGAAAATCGCAGTCTGATGAACAAATACAGAAAAACGCGTCTGATAAACAGATACAGAAAAACGCCGTCTGATGAACGAATACAGAAAAACGCCGTCTGATGAATAAATACAAAAAAACGCTGTCTGATGAACAAATACAGAAAAATGCCGTCTGATAAATAAATACAGAAAAAGGCCATGTAATGAACAGATACAGAAAACGCCGTCTTATGAATGAATACAGAAAAACGCCATTTGATGAATGAATACAGAAAAAGGCGTCTGATGAACAAATACAGAAAAACGCCGTCTGATGGAAAAATACAGAAAAACGCTGTCTGATGAGCAATTACAGAAAATCGCAGTCTGATGAACAAATACAGAAAAACGCCGTCTGATGAATAAATACAGAAAAACGCTGTGTAATGAACAGATACAGAAAAACCCCGTCTGATGAACAAATACAGAAAAACGCCGTCTGATGAATAAATACAGAAAAATGGCGTCTAATAAAAAATACAGAAAAACGCCGTCTGAACAAATACAGAAAAACTCTGTCTGATGAACAAATACAGAAAATCGCTTTCTGATGAATAAATACAGAAAAACGCCGTCTGATTAACAAATACAGAAAAACGCCATCTGATGAATAAATACAGAAAAACGCCGTATGATGAATAAATATAGAAAAACGCCGTCTGATGAATAAATACAGAAAAACGCTGTCTGATGAATAAATACAGAAAAACGCCGTCTGATGAATCAATACAGAAAAACGCCGTCTGATGAATAAATACAGAAAAACGCCGTCTGATGAATAAATACAGAAAAACGCCGTCTGATTAACAAATACAGAAAAACACGTCTGATGAACAAATACAGAAAATCGCAGTCTGATGAACGAATACAGAAAAACGCCGTCTGATGAACAAATACAGAAAGAAAAAAGTTACTTTCCAGAGTTTTATCAGATGGCGTTTTCTTTTTTTCTATGTTTTTATATTAAATATTGTGTTATTTCACACATTGGGATGGGAGGAGGAGGAAACTAATTAGTCCTCATTAGCGTCTAACCCGCAACTGATATAAATTTTGCTTCGATAGACGAAAATCTGGATAAGAGATAATTGGGAGATCAGCTCCGCTTCTGTTAAACAGACATTTTCTTTATCCCCTTGAATTTGTCGACCATAATGAGAAAGCTAAGCTAAGCAATGATTAAATATTATGTGTTTTTACGTGACACTGTAGAAGTGCTGCAGAAATGTTAGCGTTCTACTCCGGTTCTGCAATATCTATCCATCGGAGCCGTTGGCTGAATATCAGTGTGTTAGAGAGGATTAATCGGTGGTCACCTACTGCGGGGTGTCAATGCAACGCCTCGGGGGGGGATAGGAACATGTTTTCAAGATGTATGTCATATTTCCTGCCCTTGTTTTTTCCCCCTTTTAAGAATAAAAAAAGATCTCTACCTCTTTTGTTGCAGTGTCTAAAGATTAGTGGTAATGCCAAGGCGAAGCTATGTGGCGTAATGGCAACCCAGAGGCAGCGGGGGGGTGGGGCTTTGAGGGGGGGAGGGGGGATTGGGGGTGAGGTGTGTTTGAAAGGGAAACTATCAATACAGAATGAAACACGGCGGGGGGCAACAGCTGCCCGCCGGCTATCTGCTTATTACAGGGCGGAATGAAAGAACTTTTCAGAATGCATTTAGGTTCTTTTCATGTCAGAGAGACACACCTGGAACAAAGAACACCCCCCCTCCCCTCCCCTCCTCCCCCTATCACTGATGTTTAAAAACATGCAAAAGAAAATAGTTAAGCGTTCAAGATTAGAATTTATTATAAATGCAGCAAGTCTACATTTTTGGATGAGATGATGCCAAGAAAAATTCACAGCTTCCAAATGCATTTTACTGAGCTTGCATTCGCTCCAGGAAATGCCTGAGGTGTGCCAGATGCACTTCCTCCTCTTGCTTAATTCAGTAAGGGAGGGAGGGGTAAAAAAAAAAAGGACAGGTTAGCAGATTTCCTGATGAAGTCTGAAACGTGCGCAGTCACTGTAAAATGTCATATATACATCGCCCTTCATTTTCTCCGACAATGAAAGTCCAGGTGTCTCCTGGATGAAACCGCCTAATAAGTCAGGCTCCCTGCGGATGTGATAAGATGCACCATCTATTACAAGTATAATCTTATAGAACAGGCAGGATGTGGGCAAGTTTTCAGTTTCCATCAAATCATTTCCCCCTGTTGTATTATCAAAGGATCTACCGGGTGTACGAACCTTTTACCGTTATACATATCGGTTTGATGGTTATGCAACAGTTATCTGGACACAATTCTCAGTCATATTATCATTTAATTGATAATTCTGTATTAAATTAAGTGAGAGGTCAAACTGAGGTAATTGAGTGCTTAGATGATGCAAAATAGCTTTGATGCTGCAACCTGTGACCAGAGTGTAGAGTGTAATATGCATTTGGTCTAGCAAGCGTTTATATATATATATATATATATATATATATAAATAAATATATATGCAGAAGTGCAATGCAACAGCTTCATTAACTTTTTTCAGAGCCAAGGTCAAAAACATCTGCACTCTGATGTCTAGCTCTTCCCGCCTGCCTCCTCCTATGACTGCCCCCCCCCCCCCCCAGTTTTGGGAGTTTGCCATCACTGCTCCACTTTACTGATAGAAGATTAAAACCCCTCCAACTTGTGCCCTGGACCCCATTACAGCAGCTGTGCTCAACCCATAAATCCTCATTCTCAAACTGGCAACCTCCACCTTCAACCTGGTGAGTCCATCCATCTGCCCCCGAGGTCGCAGAGGTCCTATGCCACCATGGACACGACAGACCTTTCTTGAACCATCTATTTTCATTCCGCTCCGAGCACTGAAAACCGCTCTGCGCGGGGTTGTGGATGACCTGCTGTTGGTGGTTAATACCAGGTCCCCCCCCTTCTGTCCTGATTCTATTTGACCTGAGCGCTGCATTTTGAGAGTTGATCACATATTCCTCTTAGACGTCCTCCATGCCACCATTGGACTTAAATGGCTTCTTTGGGACCACTTTTCCAGTAGGATGCACGTCAAAATTACTCCAGGCTACCTGTGAGGTTCTGCAAGGATAGGGGGTTGGTCTCATCTTTTTTTTTACCATCTACATTATTGCCTTGACATGGGCTGTCTTGTCACTGCTATGCTGACAATATCCAGCTGTACATCAAAATGGCCTCGAGCCCTCCAGCACCTCCTGCCTTGACGATATTGAAGCGTATTTGATACTTCTACTTTTCCTGTTCTTAATGTATTGTTTCAAGAGTTTTACCTTGTACGATGTGAGTGTCTAAGAACAGGGGATATTGTGTTGCTTTTGTTCAAACTGTAAAACCCATTAGGGCAAATCTGTCATTTGTGATTCTGGGCTGTACAAATAAAATTGAATTCAATTGAATTGAATACCATGCAGGAATTTAGCATTTGAAAGTTCTTAATTGCAGAAACCGCTCTTGTCCCATAAAAAAATCCAGACCCATTTATCCTTAACGGAAAATTATGTTGGTTATACCATAGACCAAGTGGGCCACATACAACACATTTACAAGTTTTTTTTTTCTAGAATAATACTTTTAATTCCTAAAGAACATATATGTAACATAGGTAGCATAGGTGGTAAACATATTCCATATTAGGATGATTAGTATATGTTACTTTGGGACTTAATGAGTTAAGTTCAGACAAAAAACTCATAAAGAAGAGTCTGGGGGAACCAAAGTTCTTGTTACACCGGTGTTACTGTGGGTCCTTATGGGTTAAATTCATTGCCATGCTGCTATGGGGGGTGTAGCTGTATGTTTATGTGATTCTAAACCTCTACAATGAGTCTTTCCTACACTTGGTCCATTGCAAACACAAATCCACACAAAATTGTGGTATAGCAGAAAGAAATACTGGAAAAGGGTGCTTGCATCAGCAGAAGTATAAACTCTACTTAATGCTTCTATAAAGCACAAATTTTCTGCCATTAAAAACAGCAGCAAAACAGAAGCTTTCACTAGATTCAATTTTATGATCTCCATGCTTTTTAATGGCCAGGGCATTTCTTTTGTCACTCCTCAGTTACTAATCAAGACGTTAGGTTTGACCCTCAATCGACATCTATGCCAGACCGCTTTCTACCATCTCTAAATTCTCAAAACCTGTCAGACGCAGAGAAAACCGTCCACGCCTTCATCTCCTCAAGACCTGGACGACTGCAACGTTGTCTACACAGGGATGCCTGGCAGGAGCGTCCAGAAGCTGCTGTATGTTCAGATCTCGGCTGCCAGGCCCCCGACGAGAGCGTGAAAACACCAAACAACAACAAGAACAACGATTCTGTTTTTTCCACGGTACCGGCGCCCTGTCTCCTTCATGATTGACTTTCAAGGTCCTGCTATTTCACAAACAAATCCATCAATGGACATGCGCCTCCCGGGCTACGAGAACCGATCAGAAGCGCACACCAACGCCTCGGAAACGCCGGCAGCCTGCTCCAGGCTCTGCACCATGGGGGGGGAATCAGCCTCACGCATCTGCATCACGCCTCTGGAACGTTCTTCTTGACCATTTTTGAAAGTCGCCTTTTTTTTTCCTGTCCTGGAAAATCTGTTTCATCTTATCTCGTATTAGCAATTCCTTTTGTTATGTGTTTTTGAGTTCCGGCGCGGGTGAAAATTTCATTACAGATTAAATGTATTCGTATTATTGCACAATATTGTTCTGTGTCACACAGTGGGGGAAAGAAGAACAGGATGGTTTCACCCATCGGATGAGTATTACAGAAGAATGAATTTGACCACGCTGATGCAACGCTAAATGTCTTCTTGGGTTATTCTAAGACACGTATAAAAAAAAAAAAAAAAACAACTTCTTTACTCTATTTTGTTCAAAGAATGACCGTGGAATAAAAAAAAATAAAGAAAAGAGTAGACTTGAAAGCCACATTTCACACGTATCAGCCTCTGGCTTTCATACTCTCATTCTTCTTCTTTACCAATTCATTCTTCAGTCTTTCGTGTTAAAAAACATCAAATCCCAATTGTTCTCTCATTCTTCACCTGCTAAAAGCGAATATAACTTATATAGTAATTTATTATTTTATATTAAGATGATCTCATTTTCAGGTTTGTGAGGAGTCAACCAGTGAAATTATCACGTTTAACAACAGCTTTAAATGTACAATTATGGCGTGAAACTCTATATGTACAAACTAATTAGTTTAAATAATAAATAGTATATTTGTCAAATAAATCCAAATAAACTGCTTTATAATAATTTTTGTTGAAAACAAACACTTGAGATGCTCATAAGTCTTTGGGTCACATTTGTTGCTTCTGGCGTAATAAAGATAATTTCCACAGTTTTTACCTTTTGAATTCCAATAACTATTGTTTGCATTGTCCTGTTATCATTGTTGGTTTTCTTTGCCTTTTTTTTATTATTTGGTGAATAACAGAGTCTTTGATTCAACATTTCCGCCCAATCACCACAGATAGCAACAGGCGTTTCAGGAGGAAATGGAGGAATCTGTTAGGTGCTCTGTTTTTGCTTTTGCTTCTTCACTACTTTAAATTTACTTTTGCTTGGATTTAACCTGTGATCCCCCCCCCCCATGCTCAGCCACACACCTCAGCCTCGGGTTTGCCCTCACAGCCTCTCTTCTACGGACCCCCCCATCCCTCCAACCCCCCCACTACTGCTCCTGCACCTCCTTGTTCTATAATAAACGTCAGTGCTTCAGTGGATCTGCATCCTGGTTCCTCTACATCTCCCATAGCTCTCTGACCATGGTTAGAGCTGGATAAACGCTGCACTGTGATTGGCCAGTCTGCAATTAAGAGCCAGAATTAACCACTTAAATTTTCCCTGTTGAAAATGACAATATTTGACTAAATGGCATCTCTACATCCATGAGGGTTATGCACATGTGTTCCTATTACAATAAATCTACAATAGTGAGGTGACTGCAGAAGAGTTTCTTTGACAGAGCAAATTGCAGAAAAAAAAAATCAAAAACTGCAACTACAGATAAAAATATAGAAAAAATATAATAAAAATATTTAAAAAGATGAATTACCTGAATGTAAAGTTCAAAGAGTGCAAAGATCAATTATTCCTCTACAAAATCATAGAAATCCCACTGATTAAACATCCTATATTTTATACTATGTTAAAAAATTAGATAATAAAGGACCTAATTAAATAGTTCAGTTCAGTTAGAAAACTGAATTTAATGTCAAAATTTCTTGCAACTGTACTCCTAATATTATATTAAACTATTTTAAACAGTACTATATATATATATGTATATATTACTATATATAAATATCAAATATATGCATAAAACTCAATGCTGCCCCAGTATCAGATTAAGGAAGGGTCATTTAGAAACAGGAATTCTCAGCATCTTGCAGCTATTGGTGAATATGTGCATGATGCATCTGCATTACATGAGAATATGAGAGGAAAAACAATATGACAACAATAGTTAAACAATAGTTCAACACGATGGCCATACACAAAAACAAAAAAAAAAATAAAACATCGGCACCATCGCCTTGTAAAAACATGACATTCCTCAACCGAGGCATAAACAGGGAAGACAGTGGAACTGCGGAGGGTTTTCACGGCTGCTCACAGCAATAAACGGCTGTATCTCACACACACACACACACACACACATATATGAGATACAGGACCTGATGCTGCAGCGTGGAAGGTGGCGAACACCGGAGAGATGAAAGTGAGATATCACACGAGGAGATTCATATTTAATCAGACGCCGTGCTGTAATATTAGCCTTCTAATGTATTATTTCCTTTTAGTTACCCCCCCTTACCATTCCCTATATAGCTCATTTCAAACTGACTCTGTCAAACAGGGAGGCCTGATTTCAAATTTTCCAGCTCCAAAGGAAAAGTTGAAGAGTATGTGAGAGTATGTGCCATCGCCAGGAAAACGCTGATTTGATATCGTATATTGGGAGTTGCACGTCGCCACTGTGGGGGAAATTAGACGGATGCTGCATCTCACGTCCCATCCCGTCCTCCAACGTGATGGATTCCGACGTCGGGTGAAACCGGGGGGAGCTGGTGGAGAGTCCTTATTACATGATGGGGGTAAAAAAAGAGGAGGCGTGTGGGAAAGAAGCAGAAGACAAGATGGAAAAAAGGGGCTGAGAAGGTGATTGGAGGTTTTACGGATGCAGATGAAGAGTGCCCTCTAATGGGGGATCCAGCCTGTGCCGTCTCTCCTTCTCCAAAAAAAAGAAAAAAAAACAACCTCACTTTGTGAATGAAATTTGCAGCCACAACGCAATTACAATCAAAGACGGAATATTTGTCATCAACGATAACGGCGCCGGTTGGTTGATCGATGCTCGGCGCGCTGCTGCGGCCGCGGTAACCGCATTAAAGCCAACAATAAACCTACTGTCAAGAACAATATGTGAACAGTACGCCGTAATTATGTTTGTTGGCGTGTGTGCGGAATTTATGACTCTCCCCTCCTTTTTTGTGTGTGTCCGTGTTTGAGGAAGAAGCGAATGAACGGCTAAATGGCCGTGTTCCGGGGGTTTGTTCCCGTTGTAACCTTGGTGAATTGCCTGAAAAAAACGATTTCTCCAAGATTGAGTCTGCAGAGAGATTGGGTGAAAAAAAAGAAAAAAGATTGTTTTATTATTGTGAGTGTGTGTATATGGGGGTTAAATCAAGGGTGGGGGTAGTAAAAAAAATGGAAAAAGTCAAACAGGTCTGTCTTCCTTCATTGTCTTAGCGCATTGACACACACACACACACACACACACACACACACAAAACCATCCAAGACGTCTTTCATTTCCCTCCATTTTTACCCGAGGAAGACCAAAGCCGCCCCCCCCGCGGTCTTGATCCGTGCACCACATCGCCCTCCAGAAAACACCATATTTGATCAATGTCTCGGCAGGAGGCTCCTTGGCCTTCGCCCCCCCCCCACACACACACACACACACACACACACACACACACATCGAGAAGACCTCATCATAGCCGTCATTGTTTTCACTCAGTCACGCTGGCTTTGACTTCCAAGGACTCGCCCCCCCTACACACACACACACACACACACACACACACACTCTATAAACCATAACCGCTGTAATCACCAGGTATCTCTATGCTTCTCCTCCTTCTCTTTTCTTTTTTTCTTTTTTATTTCCACTCCCGCCTGGTCGAAGTGAAGCAGGAGGGTAGATAAGTACGAGTGCGGCTTCCACGCTGAGTTAATGGCGAGGACGCGGCGTCCCCGATGGTCTGTGTACTCGCTGCAGAAAACACCTGACCACGGAACGGGGAGGTCACATGGGTCTGATGTCGTGACTTTGGCTGCAACACGCCAAAGAACAGCTTCAAAATCATCAGTTATCCTTAAAGGAACATGATGGTGGTTATACCATAGACCAAGTGGGCCACATAGGAGATAGGAGGATCATACTTTTTATTCCCAATGATCTGTATTATGACATATATCTAACATTGGGCATTAGTGGTAAACATATTCCATATTAGGATGATTAGTATTTGTTTTCACATTTGTTGATCTGCTGAATATTTAGTGTCTGCTTGGTTAGGGTTAGGAATCAATGTAATTGTCAATCAATGCAGTCGTCTATTGGGGTTGTGAAGAACATTGGAGCAGACGTGTAAGGATAAATCCACACTGCAAAAAATCTAGATTTTTTTTTTATGCTTTTTGGGAGATAAGAGGAATAGAAATAGACACAATCACAGTTTATCTACAGTAAAACTTAAAGGATAAGACCTTAATTCTACATCACTACGTTATGTTCTATCACCCAAGCTGTTATTTCCACATTTGTAGATTTGTAGACATCATGAAACAGCTTCCTATGGACAAAGTGATCAGACCAGAACATAGGTAGTCTATCATTTATTGATTATGGTAACTTATGGATTAAGGTAACTTTTGTTCTGGCAGATGTTCATCATGACTTTTCTTCATATCCAGTTTCAGTGCAAAACAACGTTCACAATCATCATAGAAACTTAGAAAACTAATGAAATGAAAACTAAAGTCAAAAGTTGATTTCAAATGTCGTCCCATTTGTTAACAACAAGAGTTATTACAACTGAAAACTTAAAATATACACGTGTGAAATAATTTACTAAGCCAAAACCTGGGTTAAGAAAATTGACAAAAGTGTTATTTTTTTAATTAAGATATCATGAAACCAAAATGTATTGATTATGGTTCAGTAGCACTAACAACTTGTAGGTGTGTTTTGTTCAGTTTTTAGTTTTTTTTATTAATTCTAGTGAGTGTTTATTGATCAGCTCCATTGGACATGTCTAGTTACCTTAGCTGGTTCAACACCTGGATAACACCTTCTTCTTCACCTGATGTGATGGCAGCCATCTTCCTCGGAAAGCTAGTGCTAGTTAGTGCTACTGTACCATAATCAATAAATGATAAACTACATATGTTCTGTCTTTAAAATAGAGTAAAACTACCCATAAACCATCACCACATGTTGCTCTGTCTGCTAGTGAAGTTATAGATTCAGTTCTTGATTCATTTCTTGATCCTTTTGTCCATTAAAAAGTCAGAAAACAGTGAGAAATGTTCAGAGTTCCCCACAGTCCAAAGTTACTTCTTTAAACGTCCAAAAGTCCAAAACCAGAAGATGTTCAGTTCAACAACTATTCTGATAATAATTTATATGTTAATGAAATGATTAATCGATTAGTTGTTTGGTTAAAGAAACGCTGTCAAATGTTGAGCAATGTTTCCCAAACCTCAAAAACCTGTCAACAGCCCAAAGATCACCAGAAAATATCAGATTTGAGAAGCTGAATGAATAAAAACACAGCTACAAGTTGTTAGTGCTACTGCACCATAATCAATAAATGATAAACTACCTATGTTCTGGTCTGATCACTTTGTCCATAGGAAGCTGTTTCATGATATCTACAAATCTACAAATGTGAAAAAAACACCTTGGGTGATGTAGAACTTAGGAAAAACAAAACAAATGCTCTTATATGTTAACAAGAAGCAGCATAAATTGTGTGTTAGTTCCAGCTATTCCCTACATCTGGATTAACCTCCTCTGTGCATCCTATTGTTAAGGGAATCAATTAAAACAAGATCTGTTTCATTCTGCTATTTTTTTTCCTCTATTGGATCTATGAACCATTAAGTCATTAAAACCCACTAAAAAAAACAAAAAAAAACAGTGGATCCATGCGCCTTTGGCCCTCACTCTCCATACAGTGCTGACACTAAATGTTTTATAATCTACGGCGTATCTGCAATCCGTCAAAGCGTTAATGGTGTGTACTGACCCGGAGCCGCTGCCTATAGCTGCTCTTATCACGCATACATACATAAATAAACACACGCAATATGTACTTTTTGTTGTTTTAATCTGCTGCTGCTGCATCCCCCTGGCTAGGTCACATTGTATTAAAAACAGTGTGAGGCGGTGTTATAAGGGGGGGGGTTGTGTCTGGGTTGCCCTCCTCCAGTGCCATGCATGTCATGTCTGGTACTGCCTGGGACCACAATCCAATCAGACAGATGGAGGGCTGTTTGAGGAGCAGAAAAGAGGCTGCGCCCCCCCCACACCCCCACCTCCTTTGCCAGTAAATACTGGCAGCTCTTGGATTTAATTACATTCACAGTATGGTAAACGGAACGGTGCCACAAGCCCCCGAATGCACCTCTGCTCCGCGCAGCAAAAGGAGCCGAGACATCTATCGAGCGAGTCGCACCCGGAACGTTACAGGAGGAGACGAGTGGAAAAAAAAAAAAAAAATGCAGATACTCCCCTGGCACGATGCATTTTGGCGATCAGGGTTGCTGTCCTGCACAAAAAAAATGGTGGTATTTACTAGTACTCATCAGTAGAATCAGGGGTGTTGGAACAAAAAGCTTAAATGTCCCACACCCTGTTCTAAAGCCATGGCTATAGGTCTCATAATGGGAAATTTCCAATGGCTCACACCGTCCGTCCATCAACAAAGGTGGTAAAACATTCCTAGTCGTTCCTTATTGGGGGGCATCTAGTGGGAAAGGATTGGTGGTTCGATTCCCCGGCTCCTCTGCGATCTATGCCGATGTGTTCTTGGGTAAGATACTTGACCTATGACCTATGTCTGTGTAGATTCTCACTCATCCAGGACTTTTTCTTGTGGCTTAAAGACGTTTCACCTTTCATCCAAAAAGGCTTCTTCAGTTCTGGCCTGATGATGGAAACCAGGAGCTTATATCTTATAGCGACAACCCCCATCACCCTCTGCATGGGGTGGTGGGTGCGCTGAGCAGCTCCTTCAGCCAGAGACTCAAACACCCTCGCTTCTGTATATCATTCATCCCGACAGCAATAAGACTTTACTCTACACACACATCCTGCGCCTTAAGTATGCATTGGCTATGTATGTGTACATGTGTGTGTGCGTGGATATGTATGTGCAAATATGTAAATATGTGTGTATGTGTATGTATGTAGGTATGTACGTGCATCTTATCTTATCTTATCTCTGGATCACAGAGGGTGGAGCTGTAGACCACAACCCTCATTCCATAACAATGGTTGCATAAGTCATACTTCCGGGTGTGAAGTGGGATGTGAGTTGCTGTGGTCACATGATCCAGAGAACCAGGCTCGTTCGTTGGATCATGTAGATAGAAGCTTCTGGTTTCCATCATCAGGCCAGAACTGAAGAAGCCTTCTGGATGAAAGGTGAAACGTCTTCAAGCTACAAGAAAAAGTCCAGTTGCAAGTAACTCCTTCGACAGACCTATGACCTAACATCGCCACCATTAGTGTGTGTAAATGGGTGAATGCACGCTTCTAGTGTAAAGTACTTTGAGTTGTGCTAAAATGCTATACAAGCGCTACAAGTCCACTTATCTGCAGACCTCCATGCTGCGATTGGCTCATGCACAGTATCAATCGTTGCAAAACAACTTTCAAACCCATAACTCTTGCCTTATTTATGCATAGAAACCCAACTTCTGAAGCATGGTACAGCTCAGGGAACAGCGTGTCTTTAGAGGTTAAACGGCGTGAGAGAGGAGGGGGAAAAAAAAATAAAGTCGAGAAGCCGAGAATTCCTGTGTTCCCTCCTCTAAATGAGTGTAAAGTGGAGTTCGGCATGGCTTATTCTGACCGGGGAGGGCCCTGTGACCGGCAGCAGTACCCGCTCATCATGTGCTGTTAGTGTACACCCTGCCCTTACCCCCCCATAACCCCCCATAACCCCCCACCTCAGCAGGCTCAGACCCAGACAAATTACTGTGTCTCCAAGCTGCTCTCTGCTCTGCGCCAAACATTTCCTCTTATTCCCCCCCCCATCATTCCCCCAAAGAGGTGTCTTGTGTGTCCGCTAATACCGATGCGGCGGTAGCTTCTCCACCTGGGGGGGGGGGGGGGGGGGGGGTGTCATCGGACAGGTTCCCATGAAGGTCATAGCTGTCGGATCATTACGTGAGAGGAGCCGAAAAACGAACACTCTCCAGCAGCTTTTTCCGTGGGGCGAAACAGGTCTGCCCCCCCACCCACCCACCCACCCCGTTGCCATCCAACATGGCGGCAGCTCAGTCTTCATTAGAGTGGCCTCCTCGTGTGTGTGTGTGTGTGTGTGTGTGTGTGTGTGTGTGTGGAGGAGAATTAGAGCTGTATCTGATTAGGACGGGGGGAAAGTGGCGCGGAGGAGCCCTTGAAAAGCCTAATTGATTAGACTGTCTTTTTTTTTTATCCCCACCTCCCCACCCACTCGCTCCCATCGCCCCCCCACACACACACACACCTCCTCCTTAAATACAGTGAGATGAATACAAACGCAGGACCACCCACCTGTCAGCTCCGCTGGTAACAAGCTTTTCTGGCTGCAAACTTGTGCTTCTCGTTTTCACAAAGTTAAAGTGTTTCGTTAAAATAAATGAAAGAGGGACGGAGACAGGCAACACGAGTCCGGTTTGGGTTCAAGTCGTCAGTAGTTTCTAGCTGAAGCAGCTCTGCAGCCGGCGGCAGCTTATCAGGACGAACAGACAAACGCATTTTTAATGAATAATTAAAAGCTCGCGGAAAAAACACACACTGGCATGCATCAGTTCTGCAGACGCCACCCGCTCTCGTGCAAAAACAAGCCCGTTCGATTGGGAGTTTTACTTCATGGTCGGCAGAGATATTAGAACTCAACCTGGGGGGTGGGGGGGGGGGGTACATCCAGTCCATTAATGGAGTTCGTTAAAGTTCAGCTTCAACGTGAACTCCATCTCGTGTCCTTGCTCCTGTCTTGTTTTTAACGAACACCAACAGCACTCTAGTGCAGTAAAACACACAGGGAACCAATAATATTATCAATTGTGTTTATGTAACCTTGTGCCATAAAACACACAAACACTCACACACACACACACACACACACACAACTCTATCTCTGTATTCATTTATACTGTAGTGCTTTTATTTAAGAGATAACAAACCAGACACATTTGTTATGTTGCAGCAGTTTACTGAGCTATGGAGGGAATTACTGCAGATACACCACAGGACTGTTAATGGTGAATACTGTACGTTTCACTTACGGTCGCGTGTTTTATTGTTTAATCCTGTTTTACAGGGTTTTTTTGACAGCAAACCTACGATTTGTAAATGCTGTCGACACTCAAAGCTCGATGTGGTGAAGAATCTAAAGGCAGGTACACATGTTATTTTTGTTCTTTTACTAGTACAATATTCATATATATATATATATATATATATATATATATATATATATATATAAATATATATAATATATATACATTAATTCACCAACAGCCTTTTCTTTTACTAGTAGAATATTCTACTTTATTAACTGTTTATTTTTTACACCCTGCCCATAAATGATGGATTTTACAGCAATTTCTATTGAGATGATCAGAATTAAAGCATATTAAAATAAATCAAATGTTTTTTGTTATTTAGGGAATTAAAAACAATTTGCTGTATTTTACATCTTTACTTGCTGCACACACACACACACACACACACACATATATACATATACATATATATATATATATATATATTCACCAACAGCATTTTCTATTGAGACAATCAGAATTAAAGCAGAAATGGTGACAATACTTTTCTTTTTTAAACATTAGAGAAATTGTTATGCATGCAATAGTTGTGTAATAGTTGTCAACTTTATTTTTTTTTTTCATATACTCTAAGATCATTGACATATTGATAACATATTAGTAATTATCACAGGGTTTTTTCCAATGTGTTAAACACAATCAAAATAATTAAACTAAATCATTTAAGCTGAAAAATAGCTCATATATCCTGCAAAACGAAGCACTGCAAAACTACCTACTGCATTATATAATTCTAGTACTACTACTTATACTATACGGTTTCCTGATTGAAGTCGTAGTAATTAACCACTGTGGTGTTTGGCCAGGTGGCACATATGTTAGCCAATTAGCTCACGTCGTGCCATATTAAACATTGGCAGTGTTTTCGAATGGCAAACATGTGACTCTATATCAGACTGACGCGTGCTTTATGCAGAAAACCACGTCTGGTGCATTTAAAACGTGACATAATGAATTGCAAAATGTGAGTAAAGCAGAAAAACGTTTATTATAATATATATAATTATACTGTGCATGTCATTTTGGTGTCTTAGCCATTGCAGAATAAAAAATATGCAACACAAATTATTTACTATCCCTGTTTGCACTCTAAGAAATCATTTTATTTCGGTCTATTTGGCAGAGTTTGAGCCCCCTCTCTGGCCTTTTGTCATCCACTCTCTGAATGACAATATTTCAGCAGCATTTTTTAATCGTTTCCCTGTGCTGAAGGCTGAGCAGGATGTCGTGACGAGCGTGTCGTCTGCAGGTTGCATGAGAAAAAGTGGTAGCTGCAGATGCCAGAGATCACAAATAGTGATTAAAAAAGGCAGATCTGCATAGCTGCACAGGCTCAAAGCAGATTAACTGAACATCAGAAGCGTTTAGAGGTTATCTCCTATCTCTGCTGTCCTATATAATTAATATAAAGTTATTCATGTGTAGTATCCTGCAAATTTAAGCTTCTATACCAGACTGTTGTGTCTTATGCAGAAAACCATGTCCGGTGCATGTTTCTTTAAAACAAATGTACTGTACTAAAAGACTCATACACTCTAAGATCATTAAAAACATATTACCAATTATCACAGTTTTTTTTCCAGTTGTAAAAACACAAGCAAAATAGGATTGTTTTATCAAAAACAATTACCTTAATTCACCCAAACTGAAAAATAGCTAATATATCCTGCAGAACGAAGCACTGCAACTAAAACTACACATACCATTATATTATTCTACTACTTAATGGTGAATACTGTACATTTCATTTCATGGTTACATGTTTTATTATTTAATCATTTTTTTGCAACTAAAACTACATGTACCATTATATAATTCTGGTACTATAACTTACTACTACTTAATGGTGAATACTGTACATTTCATTTTATGGTCACATGTTTTATTATTTAATCATTTTTTTGCAACTAAAACTACACGTACCATTATATAATTCTGGTACTATAACTTACTACTACTTCATGGTGAATACTGTAAGTTTTAAAATACTTCAATACTTTTCCTTTTTAAACAGAACAATGCAAAATGTAAAAAAAATACCTAATACCATTATATAATTCTGGTACTACTACTTCATGGTGAATACTGAAAAAAATAGCTAATATATCCTGCAGAATGAAGCACTGCAGCTAAAACCACATATACCATTAAATTCTTCTACTACTCAATGGTGAATACTGTACATTTCATTTTATTGTTACATGTTTAATTGTTTAATCCTGTTTTACAATTTGTTTTTTAACAACAAACCTAAGATTTTCTAAATAATCGACATTTAAAGGTCGATGTGGTGCAGAATAACTGAACATCAGAAGCGTTTCAGAGGTTATCTCCTATCTCTGCTGTCTTATATAATTAAAATGACAGCACTGTCACAGGAAATATCTTCAGAGAACATTCTGATTAGAAATAAAATTCTGCATCTATAGGAGGAATACAGTAATGTGGTGTGTAGTGGGGTGCAGGTCCCTAAAAAAGAAAGACAACCCTGATCCCCTTCCTCCTCGTTTCTAATTCTATTGCAGAATCCTCCAAAGAGGCCACGTCAAACCCGGCTGACGGATAATCAATAACAGGTGAGGACCATGTATTACGATGCACGGGGCTTTTTGAATTTAAAAAGATCAATTTCCTTCAGCGTCGCTGACAAGAACAAAGAAGACAAATCTGGACCGGCCAGTTCCATCTGTCAGAAGGGAAACGAGGAATAAAATAATAAAAAAAAGTTTAGTACAGATATGACCACAGCGGTCGACTCGTAATTCCAAATATTAAATCTCGCCACCGTGTAATAATGCATCGCACTACTTGGACATGCAAATCCTCCAGGCAGCAGCTCGTCACAAATACCATTTGAGCTCTTATGCATATTTAAACGAATCTGTTCACATTCCTGGGCCACAAACGCCTCATTCATGTGTCTGTAAAAAAAAAAAAAAACTCAAGTTACCGCTTACACGCCGTTTGTTTTGTACCCTTGGTTTTCCCACGCAGTGAATCCCGCCGCGTTGCCAATAAAACCTTTGACACTGATGGCATAATAATGATGTTTAGTTTGTGTCGGAGTGATCGTAATCCAGCGGAAGGTCAATTTTTGACGTCGCCCCCCCCGCCCACACACACACACACACACCCCACACACACGTTAATTTGTAATATATATACAAAGCCTCCCGCGGCGCGTATATCTGTGCAGGAACAGCTGATATCGTGACTCTTTCATTACTCTTTTCCTTCTCTTCAGCCAGTCAGCAAACACAGGGCTATAAACTAATCTTATCATCATTACATTACGTGTTTGTGCCGCCGAGATTACCCACGTATCCCCCTATAGCTTCCAGAGGATATCTCTGAGCGACGTAAACACATAAACACGTGTTTTCAGAGGAGCAAGCAAACATCCACACACACGCGTGTGCCTGTGCATGCTCTCAATGTAAAGTAATATGATTTAAATATATATTTTCATTGCTATTACAAGGAGCCTAATAACACACAGTGTTTGCTTTCTGCTAACATATAAATCACATGTTCTGCTTATAATTAGTGGATGTTCTCATGTAATAGTTGTCAAATTATTATTTATTTTCGTTCTTTTTAAATGAATGCACTGTACATATTACTAATTGATTATTAATTATCAGAATTAAAGCAGAAATGGTGAGAATACTATTTTTTTCCATTCAGAACAATGCAGAATGTTCATCAACGTATAAATATTAATGACGTTTCTAAAATGATGTTTTTTTTCTGCCTGCTGTGAAAATAATTGGTATTTAGACGGCGTATAATCAAGTATAATATAAACAAAAATGCCTCTAAACAGCTGAGAAAAATCCGCTGAGCTTTAACTTTTTCAATAAAGAAGTTGAGTCATTTTTACATTTATATTATGCTATGTAATTATACTGTGTAATAGTTGTCAACTTTAGTATTATTGTTTTTCTTTTTAAATGAAGGACTCATTGAAAACATATTAGCAATTGATTTTTAATTATCAGAATTAAAACATATTAAAGCAGAAATGGTGAAAACACTTTGTTTTTAAATATTAAAACAATGCTCGATGAACATCAACCTATAAATTGTTGTGATATTTAGACTATTAATGTAGATGTTTGTTTTTCCGCCTGCTGTGAAAATAATTGTTATTTAGGGAATTAAAACCACTTTGCTGTACAATTCATCTTTACGTGCTGCTGAGGCTCATATTGTATATCACAGCGTATAATCAGGTATTATATTAACAAAAATGTCTGAGCAGCCGAGAAAAATCCGCTGAGCTTCTTCCCCTGACGCGAGTTAACGTTTTTAATAAAGAAGTCGAGCTGTTTTCACATTAATATTATGCTATTACAAGGAGCCTAATAACACAGTGTTTGCTCGCTGCTCGTTTTACCAGGAGAAACATATAAATCACATGTTCTGCTTAGTGATTAGTGTAAATTCTCGTGTAATAGTTGTCAACTTTATTATTATTTTTTCTTTCTTTTTAAATGAAAAAAGACTCATACACTCTAAGCTCATTGAAAACATATTACACATTATCAGAGTTGCTAAACACAAGCAAATTAAGCTGCTTTTATCAAAGATAATTAACTTAATCCTGCAACTAAAACTACATATACCCATTATATACTTCTGTTACTACTACTTAATGGTGAATACTGTACGTTTCACTTATAGTCACATGTTTTATTGTGTAAAATTTAAAATTTAATACAGTTCTTTTTTTGTCAGCAAACCTAAGATTTGTAAATAATGTCGACATTTAAAGGTCGATGTGGTGAAGAATCTAAAAGCAGGTACACACGTTATTTTCGGTTCTTTTTCTAGGAGAATATTCTACTTTATTAACTGTTTATTTTAACACATCAATCCACCAACAGCCTGTTTGTAAATTATGGATTTTACAGCAATTTCTATTGAGATGATCAGAATTAAAGCTTATTTAAATAAATCAAATGTTGTTTTTCTGCCTGCTGTGAAAATAATTTTTATTTAGGGAATTAAAAACAATTTTCTGTATTTGCATCTTTACTTGCTGCCGGGGCACATATACATACATATATATATATATATACATATATATATACATATACATATATATACATATACATATACATATACATATACATATATACATACATATATACATATATATACATATATACACATATACATATACATATATATATACACATATATATACATATACACATATATATACATATATACACACATATATATATATAAGATAAGATAAGATAAGACAAAACTCTATAAAGTGTGTAAAATCCGTGCTAACCTGTTCGCATTCGTGCTAACTTGTTGGCATCCGTGCTAACATCCGTGCTAACTTGTTAGCATTCGTGCTAACATCTGTGCTAACCTGTTAGCACCCGTGCTAACATCTGTGCTAACTTGTTAGCATCTGTGATAACATCCGTGCTAACCTGTTAGCATCTGTGCTAACATCCGTGCTAACCTGTTAGCATCTGTGCTAACATCCGTGCTAACCTGTTAGCATCCGTGCTAACTATTTAGCATCCGTGCTAACTATTTAGCATCCGTTCTAACTTGTTAGCATCCGTGCTAACCTGTTAGCATCTGTGCAAACATCCGTGCTAACTTGTTAGCATCCGTTCTAACTTGTTAGCATCCGTGCTAACTTGTTAGCATCCGTGCTAATTGTTAGCATTCTTGCTAACATCCGTGCTAACCTGTTAGCATCTGTTAGCATCCGTGCTAACATCCGTGCTAACTAGTTAGCATCCGTGCTAACATCCGTGCTAACCTGTTAGCATCCGTGCAAACATCCGTGCTAACTTGTTAGCATTCGTGCTAACATCTGTGCTAACCTGTTAGCACCCGTGCTAACATCTGTGCTAACTTGTTAGCATCTGTGATAACATCCGTGCTAACCTGTTAGCATCTGTGCTAACATCCGTGCTAACCTGTTAGCATCTGTGCTAACATCCGTGCTAACCTGTTAGCATCCGTGCTAACTATTTAGCATCCGTGCTAATTGTTAGCATTCTTGCTAACATCCGTGCTAACCTGTTAGCATCTGTTAGCATCCGTGCTAACATCCGTGCTAACTAGTTAGCATCCGTGCTAACATCCGTGCTAACCTGTTAGCATCCGTGCAAACATCCGTGCTAACTTGTTAGCATACATGCTAACATCCGTGCTAACCTGTTAGCATCCGTGCTAACATCCATGCTAACTTGTTAGCATCCGTGCTAACTTGTTAGCATCCGTGCCACAACGAGGAAATTTGTGTTACTACAGCGTTACAGATAATATATAAATATACACACATATATACATATATACATAGATATACATATATACATATATATATACATATATACATATACACACATATATACATATATACACATATACACATATATATATATATATATATATAGGTATTACAGCAGAAATGGTAAGAAAATACTTAAATCCTTTTTTTTTACATTATAACAATGCTGAATATAAAAAAATACCTCATACATCCTGCAAAACTACATATACTTGTAGTACTACTTATACTATACTGCTCCCTGGTTGAAGTTGTAATAATTAACCACTGCTGTCAGGTGACACATATGTTAGCCAATTAGCTCCTTTCGTGCCATGTTAAACATTGGCAGTGTTTTCAAATGGCAAAGTTTCTGTCTATCTGGCTGTGTTTTTAGTGTTGTGTTTTTTTTTAATGCAAAAAAAAGGTCGCGACGTTGAGTTCAGACAGTTGCTGCACTCTCGTACCCCAGCTGTCAGCGTGCAGTGGTAAATACTGGGAAATGCTTGAAAGGCGCTGGAACGCTGCACAGCACAGGCCTGCAGCTTTCCTCTGAGATAAGCACTGCCCGAGTGCCACCCGGGCACAGGCGCTGCAGAAATACGGAATACGACCAGATAAAACGCAGCGACCTCAAAGGTCCAGTGGGTGAGATTTAGTGGCATTTAGCAAAACAAAATGGACTTTAATATTAAATATTCAAAATTCAAAGTGTGTAAATTAATCAAAATTGTGATTTATTACCTGAATGGGTGTTTTTATGCTGTATCATGTGATCAATCGGTTGCATTCTGTAACTTCAACGATAGATTCGGCTATAAATTACACCCTGTGCCATCGTTAATGTGATTGATTATACTGCATTCAGATATTTAAAATGAGGACACTTTACACCAGTTTTATTGACGTACGTTGCATTTATAGGTTTTTGTTTTAGTGTCAAACTCAAGTTTGTTCACTTTTTAGTGCATCATCAATCATGGATTTTTTGCTAAACTATAAGGCTTAAAGCATAATAAGGGGTAATATATATTCTACATTATTCTAATATTCTATTTTTATACATACGGCTCATTAAGCGCAACACAACAGTCAGATAAATCAACTCTTTTACTATAATGAAAGTCTTTTAACTAGCGCCATTTTGGATCCTTATAAACACACTATAACAGTAGTATGTTCAAACTGATAAAATAATTGCTATTCTCTATGGGCTGTGAAAATGATTTTGACAAACAGCATACTAGGGGAAAAAAAAACTATGAAATGGGTTATTTTCTGAGGCATGAATAGAATTT